>JAPMOR010090541.1:36763-106704 GCA_026543865.1 Argiope aurantia | reverse complement strand
GTTGTTTGTAAGTTTGAACCAATCTGTTTTCTGTTCTTTCACTCAATAAGTTACGCACATAGAATAAAAATAACTATAGTAATGTGGAATCTTTGATAATTGTTTTTCATTTCTTTTGCATCCGCGTTAAAGTTTTCTTTCATAACTGAATACGTTGCTTCTGTTTAAAACTGAGCAATTCCACTGGAGATTCTAAGTATGTGAGGAAAATTGGAATCTGCATAGAATGAAAAGTCATTTTTAACTTTTTGTCTTATCTTGTATGTTGGAATTATAGAATTTCAGTCTTTGGCATTGTTGGAAGCTTGAACCAATCTGTTTTCTGTTCTTTCGTTCAACAGTACTTAAGTCACATACATAGAATAAAAAATAACTACAGTAATGTGGAATCTTTGATAATCGATTTTCATCGCTTTTCTATGAGTATTTGAGTTTTCTTTCATAACTAAAACACGTTGCTCCTCTTTAAAACTGATCAATTCCACTGACGATTCTAAAAATGTGAGGCAGAATGGAATCTCCATAGAATGAAAAGTCATTTCTGTCTTTTTGTGTTATCTTGTACTCTGCGATTATAGAAATTCAGAGCCTTGATGTTACTTAAACCAATATTTTTTCTATTATTTCATTCAATTATACTAGAATTACATACATATAAAGGGAGTAACTATACTAAAGTAAAATCTTTGATAATAATCTCTCATAATCAATATTTCAGTTCTTTAGTAGTTCCAATATAAAGCCTACAAGCGTTGAGGCTTTAATTCATAGTTGAACACGTTCCTCCTGATTAAAATTAATCAATTCTCATGGCGATTCTATGAATTCTAAAAATACGATTCTAAGAAAATTGAAATCTTTATAAATGAAGTCATATTTGTATTTTTATTTGCATGTATGCTGTAATTATAGAAATTCAACCATTGATGTTGTTTGAACCCTCAACCAATCTGTTTCTTTCATTCAATAATACTAGAATTGCATATCTGTACTTATATAAAGCTCAATGTGTGTGTGTGTTGGCTCTCTACAGGCAAGACCGTTCGACCTACAGCTACCAAATTTGGAATGTGCACCTGGAGTCTCTTTTTTTGAATTTTTAAATAGAATTTTAATTATTAATTAAAAACTAACTTTTCCACCAAAAAATCTTTTTATTTCCCCTTCGCCAAATGAGTAAGGCTTCAGTTTTTTTCCACGCTAAAGAGTATAGGCTTAAGAAATTTTCGACGGATTATTTCAAAGGATTCTGTTTATTTTCTTAAGGTTTGATGCATTTAAAGTTAAGCATTGTTAATTAATCGATCTTTCAGATTCATTCTGAAGTACTTTTGAATTAAAATAAAACAGAATAAAGGAAATTAAAAATTTCTAATCTGCATAGCGTTACCCCAACTGACGTAGAAAAATTCACGCATTTGCGTTACCGTATTTGGCGTTGAAAATTCGCGCATTTGCGTTACCATAATTGGCGTTGAAAATTCACGCATGCGCATTGTGTTCTGATTGTTGACAACGGATACGGACTTGGTGTTGAAGGCTTAATATGTTTTCGACAGATTATTTCAAACGATTCTGTTTATTTTTTTAGTGTTTGTTGCATTTAAAACTAAACATTGTTAATTAATCGATCTGTTCATGATGAATCTGAGAAAATTTTGTTGGAAACTTCTTGAGATATTATATAAATTAAGAAAAATATTCTTTAGTGCCCATAAGGTTTAAATACTCAGCGACTCTGTTTTCAGTACTCATATTTAAAAAAAAATTATATTTATTGCAGTTTAATCATTTCTACTTTAATTTAAAGCATAAATTCTGCGGGAGCTAATAGAAAATTAGAGAGATACATATTACGTTATGGCTGAAGGCCTTTATAATATTATGAGTTAATTATATGACTATTAAAATTTGAAGTTTTAAAATATGTTAATGAAGAAGCAATTAAAATGGGAGTTCTATAAAAATTTAATTATTAAAATTTTAACGTGCATAAAGATTGGCGAACCGGCTGGTAGCCAAAGGTAGCTAGTATAGAATAAGAGTAATTGGAATATTTGTAAAACCGAAATATATTTATTTTCATATAAAATATTTTCTGGCAAGTAAATCCCTTGATGATCGGTATAATTTATCTGTGAAAGGATAAAGGAAAAGAAAAAGGAAAAGAAAAAAAAAGGAAAGGAAAAGAAAAAAACCCATAAATCTTAGGATTTAGCAAAATATTTTGCATTGCTGAGTAAATAGAGAAATATTTATTTATTTGAGGATATTAAATTTAGTTTTTAAATGTGATCTACAAAAGAGATTAAATTAAATTAAAATACCAGATCATAAAAAAATGTTAAGATGACAATCCATAGGTTTGTAATTTAAGCAAAGTTATGGCTTTAAAACATTTTTAAATTTCCAGATAAAATTATCTGCGCAGTAGAAGAAATATATAGAAGTTGGTTCTCTTTAAGCTTATCAGTCGGATTGGTCTCCTCAGTCCTTTCTTGCATAGTCTTTAAAATGTTTCCTCCCACCTCACCCGTTGCATAAAATTGTGAACCTAAGTTAATGCCGTTAATGCCATGAGCGCTCATATTTTTATTTTCAGACTTCCCCACATGGGAGTTATGTTCTTCGTGGTATATTGATCAAAACAGATATCTGCGTATTATTTGCAGGCAAGCAATAATTATGTTATTACAATGTTGGGAGTGCATATAGTATGTCCACTGAATCTAGTGTGTTTGTTTTGGGGATTAATCTTTGGCCTTCTAGAACTGACTACCAAAATAACGTACATGCATTTGGGGCACCTTTTACTGTATGAGTGATACCACAATTTGACAAGTTTTATTTATTGAAGTCATCACATTTATGCGCATTCAAAAGTGCAGATCAACAAGATCTGTACTTTTAGACGATCCTTTGATAGATATGGTTCCAAATTAAGTACGGATCTACATTTTAACGCTGGATATGATCACCAAATTTTGTTTGTCTAGATCTTTACATTTTATTCTTATCATATTCTCTATTACTCAAATAACCAGTCAGACAAACTTCCTGCTAATGGATTTCGTTAGAAATTGTATTGGTATTACAAATTTGGTACAAAGTATATATCTATCTTAAAAGCGTTTCTGAGTTATCGTGCTCACAGATGTAATTCCAAAAACATATTGATTCGGGAGAACAACATATTGATTCAAACGTTCTGGACATATTGAACATATTGATTCAAACATTCTGATTCGATAGAAATCATCAAAATTTCGAGTTCGAAGTTTTTAAAGTTTATATTATGCTCTTTTAGTATACAAGGTATGCGAGAAAGTAGTTTTTAAAGTTTACATTATGCTCTTTTAGTATACAAGGTATGCCAGAAAGTAGTTTTTAAAGTTTACATTATGCTCTTTTAGAATACAAGGTGTGCAAGAAAGTGGTTTTTGAAGTTTACATCAGGCTTTTTTAGTATGCAATGTATATGAGAAAGTAGTTTTTAAAGTTTACATTATGCTCTTTTAGTATACAAGAAAATAAGATATGGCGTGAATGTATATTTCTGATTTTTATATTAGAAAACTGATGAAGCCCGATAAAAATTTTGATGATAAAAACCAAATCCTTAATAAAAATCTAAAGATTTCACTAAAGGATTAGGTGATAAAATCCTAATCATTTAATGAAATCTTTGAATGGATAGAAAGAAAACAGACCTCAAGGATTAAAATATATATTAATTCTTTTATGAAACTTTTAGATTATTTTGGCATGACTTTCTTGAATGATTTAAATTTCTGTAGATTTGCTAACCTCTCATTAACTTCAAAGAATTAAAAGAATGAGTTTTTACTTTGAATAAATATATAGATCAAGTTAAATTTTCAGTGGTAAGGCTCCTGAAAATACTTTTAAGAATAGATGGAAATATATTTGATGTACCAACAATGTAATTTATTGAGATTTATTTTCAGATATGTTATGCTAGCATGTTGAAAAATAGATCATTCAAGTAAAAGAAATAAAAGTAACATAAAATAAACAATGCGTTGTACCTAGCTTAGAAAAGAATTCATAATGTGAAACTTAATACAGGTAAATGCATTTATTTATTAAAATTTGGAATTAAACTTTCTTTTTTTTATTTCACAAATTTATCACTATTTGAACTTTTGTAATTTCCAGTTTTTGTGTAATAGTTAAAAGAAAAATTCTTGTTGGCAAGTGTTTCTTAATATGTTTTAAGATTTTTGAATACTAATTTGTACAATACATCATCTAAACCAGAGAACTAAACTTCTTTTAATGCAAATACATTTTTCAAAATGCAGTTAAAGATCACTCTATTTCTAAAGTCTAAACATAAGTGAAGATTACTTTATCTTAGTACTATTATTTTTTATGCTATTTCAATTTAAAACAGAAATAAATACAAAAATACACACAAGAAATTTTTTTTAATCATCTATAAAAAGAGAACTCTAAAAGAAAGATAAAATTAAAACATGACGGTTTCAACAATTTTAGAATAAAATTTGACATTTCCTACGTAAATACTATAAATTTTCTATCATTTTAACTTTATAGAAGCACTTCCAAACCCATTAAATTTTAGAAAGAGCCTTAACTTAATACAGCTAAAATAAAATAAATATAAATATAAAAAGACATAGACATTAAAAATATATAAAAAAAATTTCAAAAAAAAAACAACTAAATATCTACCATTGCAACACATTGGATAAAATATTACTTCATAAAAGAACCAGCGAAAGAAAAAGGATTAGAAACAATCTTTTTGGAAAGAATTTCTCGACTAAATAATCGATATCTCGAGGCATTTCCGAGCGCGTTAAGGCTTTCATACATAATTGAATGCGTTGCTTCTGATTAAAATTGAGCAATTCCACTGGCGATTCGAAGAATGTGAGGAAACTGCATGGAATTAGAAGCCATTCTTTGTCTTTATTCTTACATTCTGCGATTGCAGGAGGCGAGTCTTTGATGCTGGTTGCAATTCGTGGTTATCTGCCTTCTATTCTTTTATTAGACAATACCTGTGTTGAATAATAATGGTAACTAGAAGAATGGAGAATCTGCGAGGATGTAAACCTTAATTGCCTTTCTTTCCATATAAAGGATGTTGGTAATTGAATCCCTGGGTAATTGGCAAAATTTATCAGCACAAAAAATGGATATTGTTATCCAGGTCATAATAGAGATTTAAAAAATTACATATATTTTAGAAGAGAATAAAAATTTCAGACGTTGTTTAGAATACGAAGAAGTTACTAGTTTTATAATAACATTAAATTAAACTCCTAAATATGGTTGAAGAAATTTAAAGTAAAATAAAATATTTGCACATAAAAAGCAAAACAAATTTGTTCTGTTAGCATCTAAAATAATTCATATAATATATTTTTAACTAGGAATTACTTTTTTCTAAGTTAATTTCTGCAATTTTGAAGATGAATTGGGGTTTTATGAGTTTTTTTACTTTCTCGTATACGTAGTATAGAAGAAGTATAATAATCGTTCAAAAAAATTCGAATTCGAGATTTTGACGAATCTCTTCGTTTTAGACTTTTTTGAGTTCGAAAAAAAAACAAAAAAACACACACCCTTTTTTGTAAAATGGCCGTCCGTCTATCTATGACAAAGATAACTCAAAAACGCTTTGAGCTAGACAGTTGAAATTTGGTATACGGTATTTAAATCAAATTTGTAGATATTTACGAAATTTATAATAAAATTCGTTCAGAGGATGTTTGTTTGTCTGGTTGTTCGAATATAATTTAACGCGATAACTACAAAACTAAGAAAGCTAGAGAATTAAAATTCGATACACAGAATTAACATCCATATTATAGATACCTACCAAATTTGGAGCCAAATCTAAAAAGGGCTGAATGTCTGTCAGCCTGCATTTTCAAAAGTATGTAAACTCGATAACTCAAAAACGCAATGACATAAACATATGAAATTTGGTATGTTGATTTGAGATTACAAGTATAGTTCTGAGTCAGTTCTTTACTTCAATCGATTGAGAAAAACCTCTCTAATACACAAATTTTATTTTCAGATAAAATTAACCACATTCCAAGGAGTAACCACTAAAAAACTCGCCAAACATTACTAGATAGATTCTGTAAAAATGCTAAATTCAGCCAACGTTTAATATTTCGTAACTTTTGAATGCCAATGCTATGCAAGACGTTTTTTGGGATAACATCTTTATTAAAGTATATGCGGGATAGTCTTGGGGAGACCACTCCTCCTGGCTTTATCAGAGTATGTATTTTTAATAGCATTGCTTTTATCGCAATTATCTATAAACTGTCATCTATGATTCATATTTATGCGACAATGCTTTTCCTGAATTGCTGAATTGATTTTCATTGATATGAATACGATCCTTTAAATAAATCCGCAAGTTTCTTTGCGATATTCAATTCATGCACATAAAGCCTAGATATACAATGTCAGATGGTGTCTATGCTTTTTACATAATTAATATAATTTTAATTACTATGCCATTAATTATCAAGCCCCATGATTAATGTGCCATTAATCTTAATATGCGTTAACTTAAAGAAAATTCCAGATAGATGGAGATTATCTCCTGCTAGAAAGATATCTTTTTGACAAATTATAATTATTGTTGCTAAAAGAGACGTTTTTTAGGGGATCGCTAAGAATGTTTCTTAGTCATTGAAGTTAATAGATATTGTCCTATATTGATGGTTCTAAATTTATCTGAAATTTTGTAAATAATCTGGCTTTCTTACAGTTTTACTTCAAGCTCATGCTTTCTTGTTAACATTTCTTTTCTCAATTGTCCATGTGATGTCATTTATGGTTCAAATTTTTGCATGAATGTTTTGTGTGTGTTGTTAACTATCTTCAATTTTACTGACATGGCATGATATTCTAAATAACTGCATAAGAATTTCATGTTGTTTAGAAGTGTTGCTGACTACACTACCTCAACCTTGGACACTAGCATTGTTACCAAACCAAGATCGTTACTATGAATAAAAAATAACACTTAAAAAAACATTTTCTTCAAATCTTATTGCTGATTAAATCTGATATGGAACTTTTCTTCTTTGTTTAAAAAATAATCTTTTTATAAAGATTTCAATTAAATAATAATATAAAAGGTCAATAAATTGGGATAGATGATTATTCGATTTATAGTATTTTTATTTGAAAAAAAAAGAACTTCAAAATGACGTTATTAAAAAGCGTTGAAAAGCATTAAAAACCTGCGAACCATTTTTTTTCTGTTCTTGTAACCGCAATGTACATAGAGAGCTCTTATAAAAAATGAAAGCACTTTTTTTCGAAGATCTGATTTTTCTATAATTACTGAAAATAGTTGAAAGAAGTAAAGAACATCTATGCCTCACTACTTTTTTACTGCAAAATATGTAGATTTTAACAACTTTTGAAAAAAACGTTTTTGAACAGCTACAATAACAGTGTTTTTTTAAATAGTCATATTCTATTCTTGTAATTTGATAATACAGGTATTTGAAATATTAAAGAAATAATTTAATAAATAAATCTGATTTAATGCTAAAAGTGTGATTGTTAATTATTTCCGTAATTAATTTTGTAAAATATGTCAGATTGTTAATTGAACTACAAATTTGCTTTTTGTAAATAAAAAAAATTAAGCATCGGACTGCACTGAAATATTTTTTTTTTCCTTAGAAACCATTTCTGAAGAGCTATGTAGTTCGTTCGTTGATATTGATAGAATATAAAAAAAAAGGATTCTTCTCAAATTAAATTATAATAATTATATAAATTGTTAGAAATTTCCTCTCATCGGATACTAAAAATACACGAAGACGAAGATGAAGTTGTTGCTTTCATTTCGATCTAAAATCTTTGAAAGTGATTAAGTTTATGTTTTTAACAGAATGTATACATATATAAAATAGATAAATAAAGTTCCAATTAGAAAATCTATCTATCAGTGGCATGAAAAATTTAAAACTATAGGCTGTTTGTGCAAAGGTATAAGCCCTGGACAACTGACTGAGTTGTCATTCAACGAAGTTTGGAATAATCAACTCAGAGGGTGAGTCGTAAAGTATAGATTTCTCAGTCCATTGCCTGGGAAACAAGCTGAGAAGGAAGCTGAAATATTTTTAATGAATTAAAAATAATTTTTCTACTAAAATAGTAAATCACAAAAAAAATATTGATTGGCTTTTTAAATAAAGTTTTTAGAACAATATAAAGGTTTTTGTTTATATATTTTGAATATTCTTATTATTTTAAATTAATTCTGCTTTAACGTCGATATTTTCATATATTTGTTTAATAAATAAATAATGATTAATTCTTAATTAAAAGAAAATTTCAAATATTTTCATTTGATTTTGGTATTTTCTAGTTAATTCACGCATAAAGTCGTACCGTTTCATATTACATTCAATATCACGAATCTCGCTCAATATATGCATATATTTAATACAAAGATAAGATTTATTGATATTTTTAATAAATGCCATTAATCTGAGGGTCAATTACTTATACAAGGATTATTATGTTACAATATTGATAGTTCAGCAGTTGATACGTCTGGCGTTCCTCGTGTATATGGCTCTTTCATGTATATTTCAAAGAAAAAAAATACATATGTATAAACTATTTCAATACACAAAATCCTTCTGTATTTTGAATTGTTTTCAAATTTAAATTAGATTACCGATTCAGCCAATCGATTTTCAAAGAGTAATGATTGTTGGTATTTTCCATAATCTATTAATATTTGTTGCATTAGCGTTTCAAATTTTATTCACAAATTCTGCAAAATATTTTAAAGAACATTTTCAGGCAATTAATTAAAAATATCATTATTCATTAATTAAAAATAAGGAAATTAACCAAATTTATAATTGTTCCTGGTATAAACTGTTAATCGTTTTATTTTAAAATTTTATTTAGAATTTTGCTAGATTTGTTCTAGAAACAGCTCTTTTTACGTATTCTTGTTTTTCTACAATAAAAAAAAACATTTTCTCGGGAGGGTTTTATTTTTCTAACCTTCATTTCAATTTGAGCGGTGCATTTATGTTTTTTTGAAAGCATCATTATACCGTTCCTTTAAAACCAATAATTATTTTTCTAAAAATATGTAATGAATTAAAAAAGAAGTTAAAAGAAATATATGTAGTTTATTGAAGTGTTAACATTTCTTAGCAAAGGATACACACGAATTTTCTTATTTCGAACTACTTTTAGTCAATTTCATGAAAAAATAAGAATTGAAGGAAAGACTGAATAAAAACAAAATTTTCATTGTTCAGAATATAAAATTTTTATTTTTAAGAAGGAGTAAAAACATTTTTTCTAATAATTCTAATAAGTCTGAAGGATAATTCTTCAGACTTTACCATGGTAAAAATGCATGTTTTTGTGTAATTTTGCATAGGTACTAATTTTTCTGTTAATATTTGAATATATTACGCATCGTATATTAACATCACGTTTAAAAGGAAAACTAAGTTTATTTTGCTACATACATCATAATTTGAAGCCGTAGTCTGATGACGAAAACGACGGCATGAAATTTCATTGGACAGATTTAGGTTCTTAGGAAGGTGGTTCATCGGCAAAATCCACTTTCGAACCTCTAATCTTCCAGCCCTAAAGCTGAGACTTCATCACGGGGCCACCCATCCTCTTATATAATGTTTGAGTCGTAAGACAAGTACAAGATTATGATTTTTTTTAAATTTTAGGTATATATCTTTTTCTCTTCTGTAACATGCATCCTGATTTTTAAAATTAAATTGTGGTAAAATATTTTATGTGCGTGGTATCAGAAATGAATAAACTCACTAGAAACGACAATGGAAAACGTTTTGCGATGTGTTTAATTTTGAGGCTTTTATTTCTGCAATACCATCGAACAAGTATTACTTGTAAAATTTAAGTAATAATAAACTATTAGCATTATTAATACAATATTATTACACTCTGAAATATTAAGCTAAGGAATAGTATTAATATTCAAGTAGATATTGTAAGGATTTAATAGACAATAATAAAACATTTTATAAAGTCGAAAAAATATATAGAAAGTGTTTGAAAATTCCTGATAGTTGCATTCAGATGTGATAGTATATAATTAGATAAGTTCAAATCCTAAAGTAATGTAGGCTTTTAATTCAATTTGTGAAACAGTAAAGCAGACTAAATGTGTGCTCCATGTATCTTGTGAGTATAATGAATTGAATAATTATAACTTGATTTGAGCGTAAATTAATATACTTTAAACAAGATGAAAATCTCAACCCAGTTTTTCAATGAGTCTTCTCAATTAAAGAGGGGATGAAATGTCGAGGATATAAAATACTAATTTCCCCTTAACTCTCTTATAATTAAATATAGATATAGATTCAATTTACAGAATTATTGCTTCATCACAATAATTAACTTTCATATGGAAAGTTTTTCTGTAACTGCAATTCCCCAGCTGTAGTTTTCAAGCTGTAATTTAGATTGCTTTTTTTTGCCTATTAGGTAGCCCTCATTTGTCTTATTATTTTTCGATTTCTATACTGAAATCTTTATAAAAATTACAACTATAATTCACTGAGAGAAATAGAGAAAAAGTCTTTTTTCTTTCAACTATGGAAAATTCGAAATCAATAATATTGAGCTGTGAATACAATAAAAATGGATAATCAACATTAAAAAAAAACTCTGCTTTATTGTAACAAATTGAAAGTTGTTCGATTTATCAAAATTGCAATGTTGTTTTAAATTTTTTACCTGGCATCCAAAACTCATTATCTGAATATATTCACATGTTTACTATGCTCCGTGTGACTATTCATATTGTAAGAAACATGTTTCAGGTTGAAAATTTGGCATTTTAAGTATTTCATATGAAAGTTTCAGAACGAAAAATGGCATCGCAAAATATCGTCCATACGAATATAAATTGAAGAATTTTCATTTCGTAGGAAGTATGAGACAGATTACAATCAGTTTTTTCTTCTCCCAATACTGATCTTATAAAACTCCCGCTTTTCCACAATCTATGACAAATGATTGGTTTCCATAGCAACCTATTTAAGGTGATACAAACAGAAATGTTTCACGCAATGTTTTTGACAGTTGATAAATGCGTAAGAATATGCAAGGAAACACACGATAAAAATACGCTTTCCCCTGTCAAAAGAAATATATATCAAAACTATGAAAGGTAAATTTATGAACCTGATATATCAGAAAATAATTCCTCTTATAAGCAACGGTAAGAAAGTATTATAATATATAATTTAAAAACTAGGCTTAAACACCATATCTGTGAGAGTGAGAGATAAGTATGTTAGAGTATTTAGTCAGAAATGTATTAGAAAATGATTCAGAACTAATACATTTAAGCTTTGAAAAAACATGCGAAATTTTGTTGTACATTTTCCTTTGGACAACTTGCAAGATAGGCATTTATGAAGAATTTGCTTTGTAGCTTGACGCCTCTTTAAAATCCAGAAGTTAGAACGTAACTCGGAGAGAACTATACGTACATCTAGATGATGGTGTACATATAGTCGCTGGTTCATTCCCGCGTTTCGGCACCAAATGTAACATTGTAGGTATTAAATTTTCTAACTAGTAAATTAGATTGAAATGTATGAAAACATCTCTTTATTCTTCTCAAAAATAAACTAACTTTAAATAGGTGTTGCCAACTGAGCAACTAAAATATTATATATAATCCCGTTCCTGACAGTATGTATCTACATTTTATATGTTAAGTCTGCGTACAAGTGTCATCTATCCAGCAACTTACATTTTTTTAATTATTGAATTTGCCTGTACTAGGGAGCTAGGCAGAGAAGAATTCCTGTGAATAAATTTCACTCAAAAATTGATATAAATCTACAAAATTGGTTAAAGTACCAAATTTCATTCGTCTTGCTCAAAGTTTAATGAGTTATCGATTTCACAGTCAGATAGATAGACGATTCCAAGAATATGTTCTTGAACTCAGAGATGTCTGAAATTTGAAGATTTGTAAATGCTGAATTTTTTGACAATTCCGTTATTTTTTTTTCTTTAGTTCCAACAGGAGAAAGTAAAAAAACGTATATTTCATACATTAGGTTAACACACAGATCAAATCAAATGTTCAGTAAATTGCCGATGAGCATCAATATTTACAAGAATTGCAGTGTTTCTGCAAACATCTCAAGATGGGATAAACCAAACTACAATCAGTGTTTACTATAGTATCGCAAAAATATGTAGCCAATACATGTCTTGCCAGATCCGATGACTGAACACTCAAAACCTTTCACTGAGGACGATTTCATTAAGAAATCTCTAATTAAAGCCGTAGAAATAATTTGTCCTGAAAGTGTGAAAGCTTTTCAAGTAATCTCAGTACCTCGAACCATCGTTGCCGAAAGAGGAACTACTTTGGCCAGTAATTTAAGCAATGCGATAAAAACAAAACCATCTGGTTTCGAAGAGTTTTCTATTGGCTGTGACGTGAGAACGAACGTTGGAGGTGTAGCTCAATTAGTTGTCTTATATCGTGATTGAAATAGATATTTTAATTTTGAGGAATTGAACCTAAAATGCATACCTTTTATTTTACAAAAAATAAACAAACATAGGTTTTGAATAGTTACATATAATTTATGAAAATTATTTTTAAAAAATAAAGTATTATTTGAGTGAAATTGAAAAAATGAGATTAAAATAGGCAAAGTGGTTAATTTATAAATAAAACAATATCCCAGTGACACAATCCCAATGCAAAATTTTAGAATAAAGGTACAAGTTATTTTTACCATTTTATTTTTTACGAAGCAAAAAAAGTATTTTGATTGTATTTTTGATGCTAGAAGTATTCATATAACAGCCGTCCTGGTATTTTTCCAAGATTCCATTTTAAATCTGATTCTAGTACAGCTATTATAACCTATAGGTCTTTTTTACAAATTTTCATTAAAAAGCATTTAAAAAATAATTTCCAAACATTCATTGTTACCCTTTGAAAGAATCATGGGAATGACTGATAAAAGGGAAAAAACATTTAATCAAATGGCTACATAATGCACTGAAAGGTTAAAGGACATAGTATATTATTCTATTGTGTTTAAGGACTTACTGCGAAAAAAAAATCAAAAGTGACATTTGCATCATGCAGATCTTTTTCAATGATCAGGAAAATAGAGATTAAATCAAGAGATTTTGTCGCATTACAGCAATAAAGACTAAGGAAGCTTTATGATACATTCGTGATTCATCATAAGCTGTATTCATCAAGTAGTATTATACTCTAAAGCAATAAAGATGAAACATGCATTAAAATCTATTAAGCCGGCAGCCTTTCATAGGGGTATCGCGTTTCCCCGCGATCTGGGCGTCCCGGGTTCGATTCCTGGTTCGTGCATGGTTGTTCTTCATCTGTGTCTTATCTGTGAGGTGTGAGAATGTGCCCCCCCCCTTGTAAAAAGGAGTTGTGCAAGTGAATGTGACGCATGAGTATCTAAGACGTACTCTTGACCCTAGATGCGCTACTGAAAACAAGAGACGCTGCCTCGGCTTAAAATCGCCGAGTTCGTCATCGGACTTGTCTACGACAAGTGCCATAAGAAAAAAACAACAAAACCTATTAAAATAATTACCAATGTGATAAAATAGTGAAGCGTAAAAGAGTGACATATTTCTTGCACTAATTTGAAAACATTTTTATCTTGCTACACTGAAATAGTTTCGCTGTTTAATTTTAATCTCAATCTAGGGTATGAAAGAATAAATACATCAAATTTTAATAATAAAAAATATCCAACCCAATATAGTTTCAAGACTTTGCTTTCATGTTTTATATTGCAAAATATTTTCCAGGTATTAATTTGAAATTTCAAGGGATATATCAAATCATTATGAGGATATATAACCAAATTAAAAGATTCAAATATGAAATAATACTTTAGAAAAACATGTGAAAATGGAAATTTCAACCCACTTTCCTATGTATAACAAATAAATTTAGGACAATCTATAAAAAATATGCTGTAAGAATTTACGCTTAGAACTGAACTTCATACGAGATTTGGAAATTTTAAGAAGAATTTGGGGTGCCTAAATTTTACAAAGGTTTTACTGCAATATATTGAAATACTCTAAAATTAGCTTATGGAATTATTTTTTTATGTTTAGAAGTACTTCGGTGCATGCAAGTAATTATATTAAAATATAATTACTTGAATGCTCCTATAAAATCAACGATAACTGACAATTATCCTTTGACAGAATGGTTGGTAGTTTTGGATTGTAAAAGATATTTACAGAATTTTTATGGTTGAATTTTCTTATTCATTTAATTAGTTATAAATTTATATCCTTAAATACTTTTTGAATTTATATGTACATAGTTAAGAAATTCATAAATTCATAACGATAAAACATGTATAAATTAAACCTCTTTTTTCGTGGAAATTTTATAAATAATATTTTAAATGGCTCATGAAATTATTATTCCTAATTTATTATTACTTATTTAATATTTCTTTTGTTTCATTTGGAAAGCCAACTATTATTTTTTTCTAGCTCTTCACCACATGACTTATTTATAAATTTATATTTGTATGGATGTTTATTTTTGTAGTTCTACATGTATTCGTTACCTGCGTTTTAATATTTAGTTTGCCAAGGTTTGAGTTAAAGATGTGCAATTATTTCACTTAATGTTTTTTTTCTTATTACACTATTTAATATTTTTTATTTATTCGCTTTTACATTGTCAAAATTCTTGTAAAATTAGCTTGTTAACATGTAGAATATCATGGTTATTAGTAAATATGTTTTTTGTACTGTATTATTATATTTGTACTCATTATAATATTTTTAGATTCGTAATAAATAATTCAATAATGAAAAAGATTTCATAACTGGAGTAATCTTTGCAATTCCGTATGAACCTTTCTTTCTTCATATCCTGGTATACATCCTTGATATACATGTCCTGGAATCCAATAAAGGTTGAATCTAAGTAATTATCTTTTAAAGAAGTAGCTAGTTTAATTCATTTTATTATCGGCTGGTGATTCTGCTTCTTTGCTGCGTGTAAAATACGGAAATCGAATTTTTGAAAGCTGTTTATATTATACATTTTTCTTATTTTGCTATTTTTTCTTATTTTGTGATTATTATTGTGATTTTTAGGGGCACAGTGGCTATATACACTCATGTCCATAAATTAAGTATAATTCAGAGTCACACGGAAATCGAATTTTAAAATGCATATATCACCTCTAAAATGACTACACGGTTACAGGCAAACAGGAATACAGACAAAGAAGTAAAATTGTTCGCAAGCGCTTTATAAGTCTTTCAGTGTAATAACCGCATAGTTATGACACAAAGGACGTAATTGGATGATTTTTTAAGTGGTGGAATTACCGGACGTCTGGAATGTGGTCGTACCCAGCTGGAAATTCCGAGGAACTTGGAATCGCCCAGAGCGTCATCACCAGGCTTTGACAACGAGATGATGGTTAATGTGAGTAGACGTTGCAGCATTGGTCGTCCCCGAGTTACAATGCCGAATAAGGACAGGTATTTTTCACTAACTGCCAAAAAAAAAAAAACAGACGGAACACAGTATCAGACCTGCCTCATCAGCTCTCTTCAGCCACTGGTACGACAGTTTCAAGACAGACGTGTACAGACGCTAAGGGCAGATTGGTCTATATGCTCGTAGGCATGTTAGGTGTGTTCCACTTACTGCAACTCCCTGTCGCCTGCGGTTAGCCTGAAATAGAGAGCATGTATTGTGGACACTGCAACAGTGGACACGTGTGATGTTTTCCAACGAGTCCAGTTTTAGCTTGCAGTCTGATTCTTGCCGAATTTTCATATGGAGAGCACCAGGCACTCGTTAGTACCAAGAGAACATGATTGAACGACACCTTTACGGTGGTACAAGTTTACCCGTTTGCGCAAAAATTATTGTGGGTTCCAGAACTGACCTGCATGTTCAAAGTGGAACCATGACAAGCCAAATCCATCGGGACGTCATTCTAAAACAACATGTACGTTTGTTTCGGAGCCGCATGGGCGCAGAATTAGGGTTTATGGATGACAACGCCCGTCCTTACCATGCAAATATCGTAAAGGAATGCCTTCGATCGAAGGATATCATCCGTATGGACTTGCCAGCATTCTCACTGGACTTGAATCCAGTAGAGCATGTGTGGGGTATGCTCGGCTGACGAGTTGCAGCCCGTCAACCATTTCCTACATGTCTACAGGAAACTCGAAGATAATTGCGTGATGAGTGGTGAAATATTCCCCGAGATCAGGTCGATAATTTGATATTCGGCTTGCGTAGGCGTTGTACGGACTGTATTACAACGTCTGGGAGACATATTATGTATTAACTATCATACCAAAAATGTAATATTGGTTTTTGTAAATAGTTTTTTTTTTGTAATTTTTTCCTGGGAGCAAAAAATCGCAATTTTTATTAATGATATCAAACATATAGCATCTTTTTTGTTCTTTACCTT
Organism: Argiope aurantia; assembly: GCA_026543865.1. Classification (NCBI taxonomy): domain Eukaryota; kingdom Metazoa; phylum Arthropoda; class Arachnida; order Araneae; family Araneidae; genus Argiope; species Argiope aurantia. The sequence goes on along the minus strand of JAPMOR010090541.1, from coordinate 90,151 downwards.
TTGTCTAATAAATGAGCATTACAAATAAGTCACATTTTTTTTTTTGGTTTCTGACTCCTTTCCCTGAACTTAGATTATCGTTAATTTATAGACATGAGTGTAAATGAATCAGTTAACAGAATTCTGTTTCAGAATTATAAAGGCGAAAATGCAATCAATGTATATAGTGATGTAGTAGATTTTATAACTGTTATTCAATTTTTAAGAAATAAGCTTAATAATATTTCATTATTTTTATCAATGGATATCAATGGATGACTGATAAAAGTATAAAAACAAATAAATTTTAAATAATATAAAGAAATTTCAGAAAATTCTATTATTGAGATCATTTGTAAATTTTCAATTATGTGTGATTTCTCCATTGAAGACATTAACAGAAAAATAAGCTTAATTTTTGAAAAGTGATAATAATTTTAATTAAAAATTATTCTATAAATTATATTCTCATTATAATTGATCAAAAATTCTATTAAATAAAAAGGGAAGGATGAAAGCATTTACACACATTGATTTGATCTATGCACTGAATTTCAAAATAGTTAATAATTAAATCTATATTTTGGTAAAAGTAATAATTAATTTAAAAGACAAAAATCAATAAGATATGAATAAGAATCTTTGGTATCATTCATTTTGTTTTATGGATTGTAATGACAAATTTACCATATAGGAGGAGCCATCTAATTAGGACGATAAATACATTCATAAGTCAAGAAGTTGATATCTAAAACGGCGTGATTTGGCCGATGAACGGATTAAATTATATGGAGCACACATAAGGCAGTTTATTTCTAGAGAATCTTAGATCTAAAAATAGCATCGTCAACGCATGAGCCTATTTAGCTTAAATAATACTAATAAACATGACATATTGTCTATTATAATATTAATTTTACTGAAAACAACATTGAACCTATAATAATGCAACCATTTCATGCCTTGTATCATGCGATCACTTACAGTGATAGCCATTTCTTTGTCTACAAATTCTTAATCTTAATTTTCATAAGTACCTAGCATGTTTATTTTCGAAGATATTATTTCTATAATAAATAATATTGAAATAAGAGAAACAAATCAACCTTCAACTTCAAATATCTAAAGTCATTAATATAATTTTAAAAACGTATTTTAACCTTCATTTTTTGAATAAATTATAGAAAAAATATTATTAAAAATCATATTTTGTTTCCAAATTAGTCTACGGCTAAGAAATAGCTTCTTGCTAATTGTTAATATTGGGCTTTAGTTGTGAAAATTTGGGAAATGAGGTACATATAGATTAAAAGATCTTATTTTTCTATTGGTAACTTTTAATTCAATAAATTAAGATATTTTTAGCGGCGCAAAAATAAAATATTGTACAAACGAAAGAAAAATATGTATTTTCTTTTTGTTCTTCAGAACAAAAATGGTATTAAATCAGTTTACTTTTGTATTAGTGTAGTGATAAACTAATTTAATACCATTTCCAATATGTACTTGTTTGGCAACAGCAGACATTAGAATTTCAAACATTTTCTCGTATTTTATAAACTGTCTCGGAAACTATCTCGTAAAACTGATTATATTTCTTAAAGCTAGCATTCTTTATTTAAAGATCAATTAAAGTGTAATTAAATATGCGGATTCCTCACTTTTTATTAAGGATATCAAACATATAGCATTGTTAATGTGAAAAAAACTTGCTGATTGGAATCAAATTTAAAGCATAAAAACAGGAAACATAAAATAATTTACTGTTTGGAGTTAATTTATAATTTAAGGAAAATGTGAGCATTCTTTTATCATAAAAAATATAATTTTTTAAGAGTAGAAAGAATTGAATAATCGAGCATTTTAATAATTAACGTACTTTGTGTTTTTTGTACTAAATACTGCTGTAATACCATTTGTTTCAGAATTATTTAATTCCATATATCAAGCATGTACACAGTAATGCACTTAATTCAAATTACTTTCATTATGGAATTACTCATACATCAGGATTTTAAGTCAGCTTTTCCCAGTCCATATCATCCCCATCTTAACCAGCAAAGATTATTTCCACAGCAAACGAGGCTGCATTTAATTATTCTGTATTATCTCGAAAACGTAGAGCTCGTTCAGAATCCGAGACAAATAACTCTTCATCTAATACCTGGGGGACACCATCGGTGCTCAAATCATTTCAAGTTTCCCAAGTACTTAATTATGAGTAAGTATTGAATTAAAACTTGCAGTCTTCTTCTAGGGTCCTTTATTTGAATTTATAAGAGACAGACTACTCGCCCGCGAATTGGATTACTGGAAGAATGGGAACATGGAACAATAAAACATGAAACATTCACACTGCTATTCATGCAGGGAGGGGAGGGTATAAAATAACTTTCACTATTTGGAGATAACTGCTGTTAATTAACGAACGAATTTCATGTGAAGATGTTGGAAGATATGGAGAAATAGATTACACAAAGAAAAAATACCTGAAATTTCAAATCTTGTTAGAAGAGTAGTCGAATCATTGAAAATATTGTGCGGGGTCTAGGGGACTTCAAGTTTCATGCTGTTTATTATACATTTCAGTATGTCATTTTTTTTTATTAATGGAGCTTTAAAAAAATTTGTATCATTCATTTTCCACGAATTCATTTTTTTTCGATAATGGGTTTTTATTAATTTTTGCCATAAAATTCTTTGCATAATTCATTTCTCTCTTTTTATTAATTTTTGCCATAAAATTCTTTGCATAATTTATTTCTCCATGCTTCTATAGACTGTATACAAAAATTAGATTCATTGTATTTATCTGCTTTGGTTAAAAATTCTTCCAATTTGGAAAGTAATGAATATAGAAATATGTAATCAGATTCATTGTTTTCTTATTCTATGGCGCTTTAGAATTATGTAGCCGGTACAAACATTTTGCCTTTGATATTATTATTATTCTAGCACAAATAAATATCACAGATGAAACATATAGATGTTGTCCACCTTTTTTTTAAAGCTATTGCAGTTATCGATTGCCTTGTATTCTTTTGTCAGCAAGAAGGATGAACATTCCAGTTAATTATTATTTCAATCTCGATGCGAAGAGAATCTGTATCCAATATCTGATTTTGATGTATTTGTTGGTGTTTTTCCATCAATGAATAAGCCAATAATCGTTGAAAAGTTAGACAATTTTTCACTCTATTTTTATTGATTTTAAACACAATCGTTGCTTTTATTCCAGAGATCATAAAAATTGCCTAAGAAATTACAAAGAATATTTTCGAAACTATCCAAGTGCTTATTTTTCTAGAAAATTCTGAGTTAGTATCTGATTTTGGCGTATCTGTTGGTGTTCTGTCATATATGAATAAGCCAGTAAACGAAGGAAAGCTAGAAAATATTTTATTATATTCTCACTAAGAATAAATACAGTCTGTGTATTTATTCCCGTGGTCTTAACTTTTAGTTAAGAAATTACAAATAATTTTTTTGAAGTTATCCGAATGCTTATTTTTCTAGAAAATTCTGAGTCATTGTCTGGTTTTGAAGTAATTGTTAAGTAAGCGAAGAAAAGCTAAATATCTTTTCATTCTATTTTTAGTGATAATAAACACAATGGACGTATTTATTCTTGGTGTCATCAAAATTGATTAACACATTACAAAGAATTTTTTCGAAGTTATCTGCTTGCTTATTTTAGTAGATAAATCCATTTTTTACAGGCAACAGGTTCAAACAACTTTGGCAAGTATCAATTTTTTAACAAGTATCAAATTTGTAATGAGTTTGTTACTTTAAAGCTTGATATAACAACTAACAAGTTTTAGGTTTTTAGGACTATGAGTTGCTATGATCCATATCGGGTATTGCCTTAAATAATATTTTTTTTTCTAAAACCGCAACACCGACAGACACATCTATTTGGAAAAAAATATTCGTAATTCTACAAGAAATCCTATATCTTATCAAATAAACTTTAATAACCACAAAAATTTATAAAGATACAGAAAGAAAATTTGACTTTAGGAGTAGTGTTTGACAAATTTGAACTGTTATTAATTGCCCTTAGGCATGCGTAACTGTCACCAAAAGAATAATCTAAACTTTTTACAGATCAACTAAGTCAGGACGTGAAATAATTCCGTGGCTGATTTTAAGGAAAACATAAAATATACCCAAATAATTTAACAGATCACCTAAATTTAGGGAAGTGTTAAATGATAAGTATAACTGTCTAATAATAAAAATAATACTTAAGAAGAATATATTCAAAAGAGATATCCGATTTAAGAATATTTTTGTGTGGATATTTCTTACCTGTAATTTTCTATAGTATCATTTCAAACAGAAAATGAATACAGAAATGAAGTACTCACCTGCAAAGAAAAAAAAAACGTTTGTAAATATTATATACAAAAAATAAACAAAATTTTTTGTGCTTTCAATTGTAAAATCAGCAGTATCAGATATGTTTTTTCAACATTCAATATTCATTTGCCTTTAATTAAAAAATAATTAAAATTAATTTTTTAATTCAGAGCTTATAATTTATTTACAATTTAAATGATAAGGTGAAATTTTATGAAAAGATAAACTATCTCAGAAAAAAAAATTCAGAGTTAAGAACAATAAATGAATTTTGTTTTTTGACCCTTTCAAGTTTTTAGTTTTCGTATATACAAATACAAAGACAGCCGGTTGGAAAGAACGGACAGAAAAAAATCAGCCATTAACTTAAGAAAAATATTTTGTTTTCGAACTTAAATTGATTAAATCCTAAAAACACATCAAAATCTCGAAATAGAAGATTTTGGTGATTGCCATATGCCGTTTTTTGTCTATAGAAATTCATATAATCTTATCAAATATTTTTGACGGATAGAATATAGATAGAATATGTTTATTTATTATTTTTTTCGAGGTAACTAAGAAATTTCCAAGTACGAATTCGTAAGCAATTTTGTAATGCACTTTTTTGGAGCTTGAGAAAGATCGCCTTTGAAGAAAATTCATCATCCATTAAAATAGCCACATGAAACAACATTAGTGGAATAAATTGGTTGTTGAAGTAAGGTTACAATTAATTTAACATCAGGGGAATTTTTGGGTGGTATCTTATCATGATGGAGCCTATAGTAATAGAGGAGCCTTCTGTAAAACAGGAAAATTTTGAATAATTACATTTGCGAACCGTGCGCCGAATTTGAAGAGTAAAACCATATTTTATCTATTCGATTCATTTTTGCTAGTAGTACGTGATGAAATAAATTTATATTTGTAAATTATTTTAAATGTTCCAGGACTTTTTGAACATAGTAATACTTCATATGCGAAAAAAATAAAACTATAGTAAACCATATGCCGTTTATGCTTTTGTTGTATATGGTGCTAAATGTAGCAGCTCATAAGAGTCCATTTTTCTCTTTTTTTCAAAAATTAGAATTAAAAATATCTATTTTAGATTTTTGGATTCGATAGGAAGGAATACAGTTATTTAGTGAAATAAATGGACCTAATAAAATGAAAAAAAATTACATACAATGTTAAAGAAATTTTAGAGATGTGAATTCTGCAAATTTAGGATACGAAGAAAGTTGGATTTAATAACAAGAAAAGCATTTAAAAAGCATATCTGGATCATTATGCTGCAATGAAGAAATTTCTTTTTTGCCTTTATCTCCAATAAAAAAAATATGGAGATAAATGCAATGATCGTGAAAAGATGAGAGGCTTTCATAAGCAGAGAAAGTAAATTAAATCTGAATAAAATATTTTAATTCTTGATTAATAATTAACGACTTTTTTATTTTCATATATATTCTAACATAACTTCCTTATCTTGTTGTTTTCAATACTTCCGCTTTTACAACCTTTCTCATTTCTATATTCTTGATGTAATATTTTTCTCTATATATTGTATTACTTTTTAGCCTTAAATATATCATAGTACAATATTTTGATTATTTTATAATCATACAGCGAAATTTACTATTCATTAAACCAGACAACTTGTTACTTTATCTGTTGTTTATTCAAATGGTGCCTCTTGTGTTGAATATAAAATAAAAAACAAAGAATTTTTCTCTAAAATTATTAATTCTTCAATAGCCGTACCTTTACTAACATTACGAATTTTCAATAATCATGTCTGAAATTGAAAAACTGAAATTAAAGGCACTATAATTTGAAAACCATTAACAACAATCCTTAAATACATCAAGGTATTATATAGATTCTTAAATAAAATACTAAGAGCTGCCATCATTTTAGAAGAAACAAACAAGTCGTCTAGTAATCTATCTATACTTATAACAAAGCTCAATGTGTGTGTGTGGGTGTGTGTCTACAGGCCAGACCATTCAACCTACAGCTACCACATTTGGCACGGATATACCTTGGAGGCGGGGAATGTGCACCTGAGGGTTATTTTTTCGAATTTATAATTAGAATTTTTTTTATTTAAAAATTAAGCGAAATTTTGCCGTGTTTCTGCTATAACTTCCGAAAATATTACCGCACAAAAAAGATTTTTACATGAAGTTAAAGATAAAAAATTTATCTTTTAAATGATTCTAATGTTTTAACCGTAAAATTAAATTTCTATTTTTAATGAATTTTTAAATAAATACTTTAACTATATTTTTCAACAATTTTTTTCGTACAAAATAAAAATTAAATTTAAACTGCACGAGCACGTTTCGCATTCATGGGAAAAAATGAGCTATTTTCAAAGTGTTGATATCACGTTGATTAAAGCTCCAATTAAAAATAAATTAAATCCTTTTGGAAATGAAATCTGCAAAAATATAATTTTCGGCACGTATCTGTAGGAAATGAAACAAATATGAAATATTAATTTTTTCTAAAAAATAAATTCAAGAAAAAATATTTCATGATCTTTTACACTCTCTATATTATTAATCCAATAAATGAGTTTTATTTTAAGGCAAGTTATGTTTAATATGAACAGGATATCCATACAAATCAGGGCCACACAGGTTTTAGGAAGACACAGATCTGCTAAAATGGTCTTAATGGAGAATGATTATATTTTATGTAACTTGATTCAATAAATGCTCTAATAAATAACGAATTTTTGATTTTACATAAAGCTTCTGCTGTGGAAATCACGAATAACAAAATGTTCTTGAAACACTAATATTTTAAATAAAAAGAGTTAATTTCCAATCAACTAAATCAATCACTTAAACTGACTGATTTATAAAAATTTGAATATCACTATTCAATAAAAAAAAGGATAATTTTAGATTTTCCATCGATCGTTTCAAAGAAAATACGCCAATCAGCGCGCAAGTTTCTCAAGATTAATTCGCCTAAGATTATGAAAATGTTGAGTTTTTCTAAATTTTTAACATTCTAAACTTCATAAATAAGTCTTAGTTGATCGTGGAAAATAGAAACATTCATTCATTTATTTAAAATTTGGTGTGTCCAGAATATTTCTCAGAATAAGATACCTTACTGCATTAAATTTAGACTTCATAATTTTTGAAATATATTTATAGGCCGGAACAAAATATTATTATTGATTTCATTTCAATCGTTTTGAAACCAAAACTAAAAGCTGAATTTTATGCTGAATCTGAGAAATTCTTGTTGAATTATTCTTTGAGATATTACATAAATTATGAAAAATATTTTGTAGTTCACGTAAGACTTAAATACCGAGCGATTCTGTTTGCGATACTCATATTCAATAATAATAATAATAAATAAATAACAATAAAGATGATAAATAAAATAAAACGCTTGGTTTTATTAAAAAATGTCTATATTACTTGCAATTTCAACATTTCCACTTTAAATTAAAGTTGAAGTTTTACAGGAAATGACAACAAATTAGCAAATTATATATAGTAAATTGAACGAAACGATTTAAACAACAGTATAAGTTTGGTATGACTATCAAAATTTGAAGATTAAAAATGTTTTGTTTGAGAATCTATTTAGAGACCAGTTACTTAAAATATTTAATTGAAAATTGTAGCGAGCTTAATACTGGCGAACCGGCTGGTCGCCAAGGGCGGCTAGTATAATATAAAAGCAAAGCATATGCGGGGTTAAAATGGCTCCTAATTATATAATTATTCTTATTATTATATAAGCATGCCTTATTAATGACAAATAATTGCATACACCTCAAAACATTAGCAGTTGCGGAACTTACAATTGAAGGATTGTAATTAAATTAGAAAACTGATAAAATAAAAGTCCTGAGCAACGCTGTTTGGGCGTTCAGCAATGATGACATTATTATTATATAAGCTATACTGAAAATTTGGGGGGCAGTTCTTTTCGAAATTGTTTGGCATTTTTTTTTCGAAGGCGTTTTAATATTTTGATGGATGGATATCCTGCCATTATGCCAAATCTCTTTCCGTACTTAATTTTCTTATTCGAAGCCTCTTCTTGTAAATAATCACAATCACTAACTGGTTACTCCGACCAGCAAAACTTGAACGACTGGACCGCCCAACAGAAACACTGGCAGGAACTGGGATTGAGTCTACAGTGTCATCACTGGCCACGATGCAACCCTTCCCTAAGGAAGTACGTCCCGTCATCGACAGGAGGAGGTAGTCACTCACCATTTCGTGTACCCATCAGGGTTGCGAGAATCAACCACGGTATCGGAATCTTTTCATCCTCTAATACGAGATGTCCCCCCCCCCCCAATGGACAACTCTTGTTAGTATAAAAGCAATTTAAAGTTTTGCTATTCCTAGCAGAACTATATGAATTTTTTAAACTGTTTCAAAAGAAATAGTTTTATAGAAAGCTGCAAATAATATTACATGGGTTGTACTGCTTAAAACTCCTGTACATTTAAGATACCAATCTATAATTGTTTCTTTTTATTAAAAGTAATGGATTTTTGAATGTTTATTAGGAAATTTATAAGAAGTTAAAATTAATTTTGATATGAATTATCTAAAGGATAATTGTAACACTTATGCAATAGGTTATTTCATAAATGCATATCAAATAATTTTATTTTATTTACTCTTTTAAATATGAAGATTCATATAATACAGTTAAGAAATTCCCTTAGTTAATTAAAAAATGCTATTAAATAAATCATCACTAACCAAAATTTTGTTTCGAATAGTGATGCAAATTAAATGCAACAATGATTCTGAAGTATAATAAATTTAAAAGGAAAAAAGTTCGAGGTGAAAATTAATTAAAGAATCTTCATTAATGTAATTCCATAAAGCCAATGCAACATCTTGATATCTATTTATTCATTAACGAAATTCATTATTGCTTTCAAACTTTTTTTTTTCTGTAGAAATCATTCCACTGAAAGGCAATAATCAAAAAGGTTCTTTAATTAAGATGTTCTTGAAATCAGTTCTTTATTTTGTCTTTAAACTTTTTAATACTTTTAGAAAAAAAATGAGTAATCCATTTTAAAAGCAATTCTGAATGGTATTCATTAAAAGAACCTGGAAATGCCAATGAAATAAAGTAATAAATAAATTTCATATTGTTTGCTACTCAGTTAGAAAAAAAATGAAATCTTTTCTTTTATATTTGTATTGTTCTAAAGAAGAGAATAAATTAATTTGAACTATTTAATATCCGTGAATTCTGTTTCAAACATCAGTAATCATTTAATCTGTCAAATAAAATTTTATTTCATGCAATTTAAACTATTATGTTAGTAATCCTATTTGGTGACCAGTTTTTTCTCCTGGAATAGAGGCCTTGTATAAATTCAATTAAATATCTTGTGCATAACTATTGTATTCTGAATGCTGTTAAAAATATTGTATTCTGAATGTTTATTTATTTAAACATATGAATGTTTATTTATATAAACTTACGTATGGGAGTCAAGGTCAGCGAAATCATAGTGCTGTTGAAAACAAACTATTATGGTAAACCATCTTCTAATTGTACATAGATTTTTGAAGCACTGGATCTTTATTTTTTGACTCCTAAACTGCAGCTAATAATCAGAACTTTTGTTTCTCTTCAATACAGGAAGAAAATCACACAGTTAAAGGTTCAATGCAGCAAAGGAAGTGGCTTAAATTTCCTTGAAACAATGAAATATACAGTTAAAAATTATGCCAAATATATTTTTTAAAAATTAACGAAATTTATGAACAAAATTGGAGGAAAATTAATTGCTAATTAATTACAGGGACATAGTGTGAATTTTTAAATGATATTATAAGTAGTTTCATGTAATAAAAATTTTGGGATGTAGTGATGCAAAGCCATCAAAATATCGAATGAAAGAAGGATTTTTATTTCATTCAAATTTTAATTAAAATCTCAAAAAATAATCGTGTTGAAATGCGCATTTGTATCCCCTTCTCTACAAGTTTATTTGTTACAAATTTGGTAGCTATAAATCAAACCGTAAGGCCTGTAGAGAGCCGAAAGACAAGCACGCACACACTATTTGTTGAGACATGGACACACTGGTGAAGTGGTTATTAACAGCCTTCTATGTACTTCCAACATGATGTCTTTATAACTGTAAATTATTCAATTTCTTTGAGTTTGCAATAATTGTTGTCTTTCAATTACATTACAGGAAGTTGCAAGTTGCTGCTTGAATAAATTGATAAAAGGGATAAAAGATTTGGATTTTCGTACAAGATTTTCATAAAATAGATCCACATATTTACAAAATGAGTTGAAAGAGTCAAGAATTAGCTTAAGGTAATTTCAAAAAGTAGCATGCTGACGTGAAATACTTCCTGGATAAAATATTTATATCTAACATTTTAATGACCGATATATATTATTAAAGCCCATAAGATCTTTTAAGGTTACGTTAAAATAAGTCATAGGATATTTGACTGAAACATAAATTCAGTGCAATAGCATGAAAATGTTTCCTTCTTTTTAAAATTTATTCAAACCTTTTAGATCACAAATGGGGATATTTATTAGGGAGAAATGTAATATTTGCATGCCAGCAAAGGCATTAAAGTAGGATAATTGCTGTGTTGTGCCCGCTGAAGGTTATCTGTCAGCGATTTAAGTCGAGTGAGCGTCTCTTGCTTTTTTTCAGTAGCGCCAACTAGGCCAAGAGTACCACTTAGCTACTTTCATGCGTCACATTCACTTGAAAAAACACCTTTTCCCAGGGGGGCACATTCACACACCTCACAGATAGAAGAAGAATAACCATGCCCGAACCGGGATTCGAACCCGGTACCGCCCAGATCACGGGGAAGACGCACTACCTCTATGCTAGGACGCCGGCAGAAGGATAATTAAAACAGTTTATAGAATATTACAGTTTTTGTATGTTTGCCCTTTTAGTAGCAATAAATTCTTTTTTTCAGTTTAATATTAGAACTAAAAGCTCTACTGGAGGATCTGCACTGCTCAAAGTAGTATTGCATTGACAGATTAATAATCATGGAATGACAAATTAATATTACGTACATGATACCTAAGAGAATAATTTCTCATGTGCCTTAAAAGCAAATACATATTGTACGATGGTATTAAACAATATTCGCAATCTTTACAATATTATTGAATATAATATCGTAAAATAATGGGCAAAAAGTTGTGCTGCCTGGTTTTATCATCGAAAGAATTAAATGAATTATCCCTCTGTTACTTGTTCACTATATATGCATACAATCTCCATTTAAATTTCAACATATGACAATTCAATATTTTCTTACTAGAAAATATTAATTTATATACTCAATCGAAGCAGTTATAAAGTAAAAACATCAAAATACATCAGAGAGTAGCTTCAATATCTGCAAGATGCATGTCGATCTTCTAACGATGAAAATAAAATTGATTAATTGTATTGCGATGGACGATTAACAAAAACATATCTATAAAAAATATAATTACCATCAATATGTCATTGCTTTAACACATTAAATAATTATTCCTCTGAACCAGAAATACAATGAGATCTCTAATGCATTTGAAATAATTTTGATAATAAAAATGAATATTAATTCAGTGAGTGTTCTTTATCTTTTCTAGTTCCAAAAATAAATGTACTTAAATTTACATGATTTTGTATAATTTTTCTTGCAGTTCCTAAATTTTCTAATTTCTAATTTCTGGAAGCCTTGTTATTCTTTTTCACTGTTCATATTTCCTTAAAAATACATATAATTATTTGTCAGACAAAAAACGTAGGATTAAAAAAATGCATATTCTATATTACTTTGCCCTTTTCTATATTGATAGGAGAATGTAACTGTGAATAAAAAACTTAAACAGAAACTTTCATTTTTTAAAAATCAAATACACATTGCACGGTTTGCTGTTTTAATCTAAAAGATTGAATAAAACATGTACTTAATTCATGTTTGGAAACATTGTTTTTCATAGTTTTTTTTTAAAAAGTTTCGTCTATAGTTATTTTGTCAATATTTTTGTGATTTTACATGCAGAATGAAACATTTGTTTCTCATGACTCTACAGTTCCAAACAATATTTTGTATTTTAACGATTAACACATTAATTTTGTTTCATATACATCGTTCATGTATTGAAAACAGCAACCACTGAGAAATAAATTTTTAAATAATTCACATTGCTCTTTTCATGCTGGAAAAAAATTTCAACCAAAAGAAGACTTATTAATTTAATTAACAAGTATTTTTGGGTAGAAAATTTTTAGGGAATGAAAAGACCAGTATGATTTTAAAAAATTGTTAACGTAACGTTACTTTAAAAATATTTTTTAAGTAACGATTCATACAAGATGCCCTTCAGAGCCAATGATATTCTGAAGAAAGCTTTTCTCCAAGAAATAAAGAAATGTCACATTTCAAATATGTGCATAACATATTTTTGTCTTTTGAATCAGATTCAACTGTGTTCTATCTTTTCGCTTTAAGAAGGAAATCCAAAGTGACATCATTGATTTCCGATACTGAGAATCGATATTCTTTTCTTTGAAATCAAAACATATTTGAAATAGAAAAAAATTATCGAATGTCTGTTTTGGCTTGAAAACAAAATGGCCAAGAATAGCTAAGAATTCTGTTTGTAACATTCTATGTAAAATTAGACAAGCAATAAAAACTTGTGATTACAAAATTTGTTTTGCAGTTTGCTGTAATTTTTATTTGTTTAAACATTAAGCTATAAATGTATAAGTTGTATCAATATTATCAATAGTTAGGGCAGATTGGGGCAACTCCGTTCAGCTAAGAAAATTTTATATTAGAAAATTTAAAAATAATTTTTCATTGACCAATTTATAAGATTCTTTCAGTGCAACAATTAAGTACTTAGTGAGAATAATTCTTTTTTTGTCCAACCAGTTTACTTTTTCCAAAATAACTATTTGTATAGTTGTAATTGGTTTCTATTAAACTGTATTTTCTATTAATTTGTACTTTTTCCATAATGCAAATTTTTAAAGTCATTTTCTACTTCCTTCATCTTTAAATCAGTGACATGGTTTATCATTGTCGGTTTGGGCTTTCTTAATGACATAGATTCTTATGGAAAATGCCTTTAAATATGTCGCATATAATTTCGAGAGATTTATATAATTTACCAAATACCTGTCAAGTAAAAGATTTTTTTGAGGAATCCCGCACTAATTTTCATACTGCGCGGAATTACCTCATTTACAATTCATTCATTCAATTGTTCTTATTACGATTTAAAATGAAGAATTTGACTAAAAAGGGTTTATTCTAATGGAAAATGTCAGATCTGAAAACATTTGCAGACGCAAGTTGCTTTTATTGCTTTGAAATATAATTTTATCTTAAAAACTAGAGGCCTGGAATTGTAAGGACAGTTTCGACTTCTTTCTATATCCGATAATGTTCTAATAAAATCAGAAATTAGAAATTGGGAAGGCTTCTTCTAAGACATTTTTTTCCCACCATGTATCTTCCAACACATTCCATGTAAGTAGGTGGCCCAATACCATTTCCCAGGTTTCTTACTATCGAAAACAACTGTACTTGAAATCACCTCGCTTTACCCTAATAAGACTTCGTCTTTATAGGTTTTTTTTGTGCATCCTTATATTTTTAGAACGAACCTTTTTATATGATAAATGAATGAGTTGTTATCAATGCTAAAAAATTATCAACTACAAAAGGATCCTATCAAAATAAAAATGAAAAAAACATTCAGTTTTTCATTCATTTGTAATCTTGAGAAATATTCAAAATACTGCTAAAAGCTATTTTTAATAACCTTTAAAAACTGAAAGGCAATGCGAAATTCGTCAAAACTCAACAGCTGCATGGAAAAAAAAAGAAGAAGAAGAAAAAAAAAAAAAACAGCTGGAATAACATTATTCAATAGTAGCAAAAATCACTCTTGCATAAATTATGCTTGGACACACCTCAGCATATGCTAGGATAAACTTTGAGGGAAAATGTTTTCCTACCTAGATGGATGGCATCAAGAAATAACACGCGTTTCGTATCATATCTCATATGAGAGGGAATTTACACGTTTCGATCGGATGATAATCATATCAACGCACCTCGCAAAACTGCCGGAAGTCTAGACAGTTAACACGAATCGATATTATCTGCATGGGATTCTCTCTGGAGAATGCTTCGGATTTTAAAGCCACAAACCTTGCTAAGGTTAGATAACAGTTGTTTATTGCAGCAGATAAAACAGGAACCGTTTTCTCTTTCGCTCTGTGAATGGTTTATTTCATTAATTTACGTTGCTCTAGGAGGCTAGTTAATTGTAATTCGTATCTGTTGGTTAATTGGGAATTGTATTGCTTTCGCAAGATAAGAAAGAAAAAAATTTTATTAGCCATTTTATGGTATGCAACCTTTTAGAATTATCAACAACATTTTATAATCTCCTTGCATAAAATCATATAGAAAAAGATAAAAGCATTTAATCCACATGGCCATAAAATATTTCAGTGCATTAAATTTTTATAAAAATTCGTATCCGCCTTCACCAAATAGTTTTTTTATAACTGCTATTACACTTTACTAAACTAATACTTTTAAAATAATAATATTGAACTTATGTATTTCCGTGTTAAATTCTTATTTCGAGGTTTTATGTACATTACATTTAAAAACAACAAAACATATAAATAATTCAAAATATTAGAGTTAAACAAAAGACATTATTAATAAAATAATTAGAGAAATATCTTATTACAATAACTTTTATAACAAGTTCTTCAAAGTTCATTATTCTGTAACGTCTTAATAACAATGACTAAATAATTTTCAAGTGTGCTTTTATTTATGTATTTTACCTCACCTCATCACTTTCAAAAGGCAGAAACTGAAAAATAAATTTTTGATAAAATATTATTTTTTTCGAAATCGAAAAATATTTGATAACAGAAATTGTTCTTTATAAAATTTCAATATTGCTAGTATTTTTGGATATAAGAGGTACTTAAAATAAAATAAGATACAAAAATAGGTAAATTTAGCTACTATATATTGAGTCGAATGATATATATCTCTACACACAATAAACGACAGGAAAAGAATATATTTGATGAAAATGTGCCATCTATTTCATTCTTAAATACATGGCATAAATGTTTAATGCCACCATTTTAATTCTTCAATAGGTAGTATACTTTTATGTTTTCTTTTATATTTCGTATAATTGGTATAGCTTCTGCTGTTATATAAGCTTTATTTCAGATTCTATAGATGAATATATAATGCATCTTTGTTAAAAAAAACGTTCAACAGTTTGTGCAATCGTATTTGAAGAAGGGCTTTAAATAGGTTTGAAAAAAGCGAAGTTTATGATTCACTTTCATGTTTTATCGACGTAAAGTAATATTTCTCCTTTAGAGGAGTTTTAATGTATTTATGATATTCAGGCTGTTATTATTATGTTCTTCAGATTTAAAAAGGAATCCGTTTAAGCGATAATGTTACATTTTGAAAAATAAATGCAGAAACTCATTCAACGGCAAAATATGAGGTATAAGACCAGATCAGTATGATTAAATAGTAAAATATACTCCCCCCAAAATGTCTCGTTTTCAAATTCGGAAGGTCAACAATAACTTTAATTTCACATTTTTCATGAACTGAAGCAAAATTAAAATTTATACTTCATTGCTTTGTACAAATAGATTTAAAATCAAATTTTAATTATTCAGTGAATTCTCCTTACCCTTCTCTATAAATTTTAAAAAATAAGAATTTTCCTTTATTAGAAATATTTTAAACAGTTCTAGCCAAAATTTTAAAGAATATTTTTATCATCTTATTGCTGACTTCCTGTATTCGATATGTCGATATCTTAACTTAGCACACGACGTTTTAATTAATTATTTTGCATGCGATATTTTAGCTAACCAGTTTAAATACAGAAATACATTTCAAGTATTTAAATCAAAGAACAAATGCAAATAAATTAATTTTAAACAGAGATATATCTATTGGCTTCACTGTTATAATATATTGATATACATTAATCAAAATTTCATTTCCTTCACTGTTTTTTGCTCAGTAAGTAACAAACATTTAAATACAAAATTAACAAATGAAAGCGCGATTTCAGCGAAACTCTAATTAGCTAGCACTAAAAGAGGACATTATTAAAGAATTCATTTCTATCACAAACATCTAATTTGTTACCAAACTTGTGATACTCTATAGCCTTAAGGGATTTAATTTGGCTCAAATGCAGAAATAATGAATTCTTTCCTAAAAAGAAACATTGCACTAATTATAAATTTATTTTTATATTAACGCAGTATTTATTTGCCTAATTATGAACACTTAAATTATGTTCCAATACTTAAAACGTTTTCGATAAATATAAGCAGCGGCGAAACGGTGTTATTTTGAATTTTAATTATGCATGAAGTCTTAGTTTTTTCTTCTTTTTTGGAAGTTTCTGCATATTATTTGCGTTAATATAATAAAAATGCAAGTCAAAATAATTAAAATGCAAAATTATTAAATAGGTACGTTTTTTTTTAACTATAAACTTATTATTCTAATTTGCTTCCATACATTTAGCATATATCTTCTATACGACAAAATGCTTTTTGCAAATTATAAAACTCGTTAGACTTAAGTGCAAACTTAAATTTTGAAAGCTCAATGCATTTGAATAAAATATTCTTTGCTTTGAATCTTTCTGAAACTCGACTTCTTTAATCGGAAATAAAAGGTTTTTGAAGTAAAATTTTATAAATTTATATCATTACATAGCGGGTAAATATTTAAATTGCTCTAATTCAAAGTACTGCAAAGCTTGAGAAAGCTAATGCTATAATTGCTCCTAATTTTGGACATATTCATTTTAAATCATTAAAAGCAAATGACGTGAAATAGAGAGAGTTAGAGAACGAACAATAGGAGGATAGGAGGCACTGTGTGATCTTAACATACATATCAAAGCTTGTTCGTGTGTTTTTAAACTTTTTTTAATCTGCGATCTAGTGGTACATATATTTGCAATATCGTATGATACTGGACAATATTCTTATTATATATATATATATATATATATATACACCGCAAATAAAAGAATGAAAAGACTCGGACTTATACCCAAAATATTAAAGTGGAGGCTACAATTTAATACAAACGAAACACTTGGCAGGAAATCATCGTTGAGAACGGATGCCACCAAACATCGACTACGCTGTTTCTTTCTAGTTTCTCCCAACTCTTAAAATCAACAATAAGTCAAAAAAAATTTCTCACCGAATGACCAGAAGTCCGTATAAACTGCTGTTGCAGTTATAAGCATTATTTACTCTTTTCATTGTTCTATTATCAATTGATCATAAGGATAATGCGAGTGAAATTCAAATTTAAAATATTATAGGAATACAGTAAATATAATAATTATAAATTTTCTATGCAAATTTAAACGTTTGATAAATGAGACCTTATTTAATCTATTGTTGCATTAATGAACGCATATTACCATAAGGTTCCCAAAATAAGAATCTATTTCCTCAATGTTTAATATTTCTTTATCCATCTTTATTATTTTTTGTCGTCTGTTTCCACATTCTGATTTATAGAATATCGAGTTTGTAAATTACTGCATTTTATGATTCGTTTTACTAATAGTAAAATTATAATTCTAAACTCCCTGTAAATTTAATATTTGGTAGACAAATAGAAAAAATTATCAGAGCAATAATACATTTTACATGAATTAATCGTTTTATATAAGAAAAGAAAAATAGCTAAATATCACTTACCTATATTTGTTACTTAAGTATGTATTATCAAAAAAATTCTGTAAAAAAATGTATTCTATAAAATGTAAAATTTTTCTTTTCGATTGTACTCTGAATAGCATTCTATAATAGTGCTGGGGAGAACAATTTTATAAAGAGGGTATTTTTAATTTATCGTTTGCAGTAAATTATAATGGTTGTATGAAGAATAGTTACCATTTTTCACGATAAAAACAAAATAAAGTATTTTATGTAATCTGTTGCACAACTTTGTATGAAGGAAAAGATTTCTAAAATTGCTCAATGATTTTGTGTTACGAATGATATGAAAATAACGTTTTTTTCCGTCAAAAATATTAAAAATGCAATAATCAGAAATTCCTTTTTCAAAGAAACGGATTTCTGAAATTTCGCGAATTGTATCTTTTATGTATTTGCGCCGAGGAATACAATATAAGATTTGGAAACTAAATAAAACTTCTTATTGTGCAAATCCAAAGAAAACGTCTAAGAAGCAGAAATAAAAAATAAAACAACTTTTTGTCAAAGTATAGAAAAGGAATTTTCGGTGAAAATCTGTGCTCCAAGTACTTCAAGAAATGCGAACTGAAGTCAGAGGTCTTTAGTTCACAGAAAGACGAAAATATAAATACAAACCAATCAAAAAATAAAAATGTACTGCGTTGCTATAGCAACACAAAATCCCATCAACGTCGTATCAAGCTGTTTTCTCTTCTACCAACACAACTCAGCAAGGGAGAAAATGGACGTTTATTCTTTTCAAATACCTAAACACTGCTTGAAAAAAATGCAGCAAAAAGCCACTTTAAATGCCTTAGGGAATGTTAGCTCCAAGACGAATAATAACATTTTACACGTATATTCGTTTAGAAGTAAATGTTTCGCCTACCAGGGGAGGCGATACAAGCTTACTTTAAATAATTTAGTCAACAGAATGCTCATGATGGAAAAGATTTGTAATCTTCGTTGTAGGTTTATTATTCTTTATTGTTAATGAAATTTTCACCTTCATCCCTAGAAGTCTGATTAGTCATTCAGAGGACGAGCGTTATTTATCCTCTTAGCTGATTAGTTCTGAAGTGCGTGGGACCAAGAGATTTATAAAATGTTAAGTGTCTATTTTAATAAACATTTCTGCTTTAAATGCATGCAAGTACAACTATTCTATCTGTCGCAAACGTTCATGTTATTGATATTAAGGCTTATTTATTTGCATAAAAATCCAATGTGTTTGCATAAAAATAAAATTAAGTGGATTTGCAACATAAGTAAAAATTGCTTTGCTTTAAAATAAACATTTATGTCATATTTTTAATTTATAAGCAAAAATGGACACCTAAGTTCTGATTCATTTGTATGTGGTGTTTTTAATCATTTCTATCAAACATAATTTTCTCGGGAATTCCGAAGCAAAAATAAAAATGTATAAGAATCGTTTATCAGTATTGAATCCTATAAATATGTAATTTTCCTTCTATATTAATACTCATGCATTTTTTTACCAACTCGTACTCTATTTTTTACAATAATTTGCAATTAAAATTTCTGCCTAAAAGAAAAATGCCTAAATAGAATCATTTCAAAAAGCGCAACTTCAAGGTAAGCCTCTTTTTTTCCCTTATATATGGCAATTGGCATTCAATTAAGAGAAAAATACTAGATCGTTGAGCAACGTTATAATCATAATAACTGTGTTGTTATACAATTGCCAATGGAGACGCATCAATTAACCAATTTACAGGCATGGTTTTTTTATGAGTTTGGACTTCTGACAATAGCGAATTTTTTAATTAATATCCATTAACTATCATGAACAATATTTATTAATTATTGAGGTTATTATGCGTTTTAAAGTAACACGCATAATTTTTCCTGGCTAGGTAATATTGTTTAATTATTGCTTTGGAATTTTCTGTTTATAATTAAGTGAATTATTATTATAATCACTGCAGGAAATCTTCTGTAGTATAATATTTCAGAAGTATAATGATAGTAGTAATAATATATGCCTCAGTACGTATTAAAGCAATGATGAAATAAGTTGAATAAAAAATATAAATTGCTTATACAATTTTTATACCTGCATTACCAATATCTTCCTAAAGATAGGAACACTCATTGCATGCGAATAGAATATACAAAGTAATCGAAGAAATTCTGTTAAACTTTTTAAGCGCAAAACAGCATCGCGTATAGCAAGAGAAGGAGCGCGTACCCATAGTAAAGTGACTATGCTGAATTTATTGAGGCTGGTTACAGCATCCCTAGTGGCAAAATGTTTAATAATAATCAACTCTTATAACTAAAATATAAAGGATATCGGACAAAAATGTCTTATTAGAAAAAACGTACGAGTTACCATAATAAAAACCACAGGAAAAGTTCGTCCTAAAAATGAAAATGTTCTCTCATATTGGCCCCCTCCCCGTATGAGAGAGGTATATTACAGGAAACGTGAGCTAAAATGTAGCAATCTGCCCTCTGTTCAGCGGTTGAAATTTATAATACTTGCTCTATAATATAATCAAAGACAAGCATTTAAAGCAGCCTGCTTCGTAAATTAACAGACAGTCTTTATTTTCTATAAATTTATGTATTTTTATGATATTCGTTAAATTGAATATTGACCAAGTTCATTTTAAAATTGTTCGCATTTTTACAACAAACAACAAATGATGTGAGCATAAAAAACTTATAATGAATTGCACCCCATTATAATTTGATATAAAATATATAAATTAAAAATATAGCAGCAAATAAGCACAAATTTTGCCAAGAAATTAATGTCATAAAGATATGAGTATAGAAATGAAGTATATAAATCTAATTTAAAAATATAAGCACAAAATGGGCAAACAACCTTTCTCATAAGTAAGGTAATAATATAGCATTATTAATAAGCTGATGCATATTTTCCGTCGTTTCCATAGCTACAATTTTTTTGTCACCAATAAAGAAACCAGTTTGTCAATTGACTTTAAAATCAAAGATTTCTACCACAAAACTAATATGCGTCAAGAGTGATAACATTCATTTCAACACTACCCATTCAATTTGTTAGCCAGCCGCCGAATTCTTATTTACACTGTCACTTTACACAAAAGCACTATTACCAACCATAATTTACTTAGCGCCACCACTCCACTCCACTGATTTCCCTTCGGCTACGGACTGTTTTCCTTCTGCTGGAATTACCTTTCGGCAAGATGAGTCCTGAATATACCCAGGGCCTTAAGTAAGCAAACTGTCCCACGAAATCCTTTCGGTCGGCTGATGTCTGCCTTCCTTGAAAGAAAAATCTCCAAGAATTCAGGCTTCTTATTAGCCGAGTTTACCTAGATGATAGATGATGTTTGGGTTCTTCGCTTTTCTGAACGGAACATTTCATCGATGTTCACATCTTTGCAAAAGTTCTGGAATGTATGAGTTCGAACAGATTTAACTGAAAATCCGGGAGAATCTGATGGAAATATTATTATGCCTGATTTTGGTGGTAAATTTGATGTCATTTTGATCCTTATCTTCTTGTATTAACATTCTGTCTGGAAGCTAAACAAAGGTTAAACTGGAATTGATTTTGTAATTTTGGACAGTCATTAGAATCATAGACCATAGATTAGTTAATGATCATTTAATTATTCTAAGACGACCACTTTTCTACGGTTCTATTTCATAAAGGGGTGGCACACAGAAAAATGTGCTCCTTTTTCGGAATTTACTCTATTGTTTAATGTAAATATTACCTCCTTTCCTCTTTCTTTTTACCTCTATTTTGCCGAATGAAACCCAACCTAACACATGCGCAAAAGCGTGGAAGGTTTTGGAATCTGTTTTGGCCAAGAATGCTTCCTTTCTCCAAAACATACACAATTTACCGGTGGAAGGATCACTGATTTAAAATTCATTAATAAACTTAAGCAAAATATTTTTGGCTGATGAATTCGACTCAAGTCTACGATCACATTAGCTAGCCGATAAATCTAGGTTTTGGAGCTATCAGATCGGAGATCCAATGAATATTATTATATATTAATGATAATGAATTTACCTAATGAATATTTATAGGATATCTTATATGCGTTTCAATCTAAAAACTAAGAAAGTGGCTCAAGTTTTCTATTGGTCATCCGCCAATTTGGGTTGTCATTAGAATTATAGATAGTAGATTAAATAATGAGTTTCAAGTAATATATATTTGTGGCGTCAAAATGAAGAGATACATTGATTAATAAATGATTTGTAGCAAATCCAATCTGTCATAATTGATCAAATCTATCATAATAACGAAATTTCGGAACCATTCAAATTATTTCTACTGTGAATGATATTTGAAAAGGAATTTGGATGCCATTACTATATTAAAAGAGATTTTCTTATTTATAAACATTTAATCACAGTTTTTGCATCATTCCATTGCTGTATTTTCTCAAACGTTATAGAACATCGAAACGACAAAAGCGATATACTTAAAAATTAAAGACATCATTAAAAGTCGATGGTTAATTATAGTTTGCGTATTTAAAGTGCCATTTGTCTCAAATCAAACTCTATTATGCAACATGGTAGTTTTGAGTACGATTTCTTTTGATCTACAATTGGTTTGGAAAGAATTTAAGTACCTTAATTTAATTCTGCATTCAGAAATATAGAGATAAAAGTAGGAAAACAGGGAAAGGATGACATTTTGTCTCACAAGGAGAGATCCAGTAAAATAATTCCTTTAACAAGCGAAGTGCCATGTCAATCACAGCTGATTGATACTGAGTTTTTTGTTTTGGGCAGCTTCAATCACTGGTGATTGGCTTTTTATTTTTTTTTTCAAGTCCCGTCGGTCTTTGTTGACTGACAATATAATTTCCGTTGCCTTAGTCATTGTTGATTGACGATATACATTTAAAAAATCATATTCTCTTAATAAATTTTTAACGCGAAAATACAAATAATTACATAATTGCATACAATGCTTGCTCAGCACAGATCTCTGGTTATTAGGATATAAAGGAATCGGAAATCATTGGTTAGATGGAAAGGACACCAAAATCGTCTTGGCGCTTAACATTCTAAATGCTTCAATACTTTAAATCATGGTGTAGATTATGTTAGAACTACTTGAAAGAACTGAAAACTGCTTCAGATTCTATTAGAACTTTAAATGTTATCATGTTATGATAACATTTCAACATCTCTTGCGTTCTGTTACACCTTTGCATCATTGTATTTGTTTAAACCATTGTAATAAATTGCAACATAAATACCAAGTTAAATCTCTTTGCATTTCTCATTAATTTCCACAATTAAAATCCATTATCCTACAGATATCAATGCTCCTATTTTTCTCAAACTGCCAAATTATCGACTCAGAATCTTCTCATAATTTAACAGAATTTAGATCTAAAAACTGTAACTAAATTATTCATTCACGATTGAAAAAATAAAAGCTTTTTATGATGTCACAATTCACTTAAATTTAATAAAAAGAGATTTGTCATTCCATTAATTGGCTATTTCCATGTTTAAAAATACCTTATTTTTGTAAAATACAAGAAGTTAAATGTATTTTGCTATAAATATGTATATTAAGTTAAAACATGCAAATTTCCCCCCCCCTAGAATATGGCAGACTTGTTCAAAAATATAGATCTTTATTCACAACAGAGTGGCATTGAGATATATTAATATCAATTGATATCTTTCAAAATAGTCCTCTAGGGCTTGCAATCTCATTTTTTTAATGTTGAAATGCTACCAGAGCGTGCTTCTCTGTGCAATGATTTATGGTAATTTTGAAGGAATTGTGTCATCTCTTTGCCTGTGTGGTACCTATAGTTCCGACCCTGGGGCTTGCTGAATTTTGTGGATGTTTCGACCTTTAAATCGCTTAGCTTTGCACAAAACTTTGTAGGGCCATTAACGTTTTTCAATCAATATTTTCATCAACAAAAAATCCGATTGCCTTAATTAGCAGCTGTCTGCCGGCGATTGCAGTTCTACTGGACATTGTAGGCATGCGCGTTAGAAGTCTTTTCATACCTGCATCAAACATGCCTTTTTATTTTAATTTATTTACACACAAAAAATTATCGTCTGACACTTTATAAATTAATTTCTTATACTATTATGAAAATTGTATATATATATATATATATATATATATATTGTTTAATCCCTTAATTAATTACTTTTGTCTCAATTCATCTGTGTTTTAGAAGTAGCTGCATTTGCGCTCTGTAAATACTATGAAGTTTTTCCTGTTCCTTTTTTGGTTTTAGTTTGAATAAGAAATATTTTTTAGTTGCGGCGATTCCGAAGCTATTTCGTTTCGTTTTCAAAATATTTCTTACTTTAGATTGGTTATTCGGAATCGCAACTAAAAAGTATTTCTTATTCAAACTAAAACCAAAAAAGGAAGAGGAAAAATTTCATAGTATTTAGAGAGCGCAAATGCAGCTACTTCTAAAACACAGATGAATTGAGACAAAAGTAATTAATTAAGGGATTAAACAAGGTATGGTTTGGGATTAATCCTTTACCTAAAATTAAAATAGAACTTTACTTGCATATTAGATCACTCAATAGATGGCGCTGGGTCCCTACAATTATTTTACCTTAAATGCGTTAGTCTTAAATAGCGGGAATCACAATCGATAGCTGAAAATTTCTCTGCCTGCTGCTGGTATGTTCTTTCCTTTTTGTTTCATTACTAGTTTGAGTGTTATTATATGTTATTTTTGTTTTTGTATTTTTACTTATAGTGGATATTTTTTTCTAATTTGTTGTTTAATATTTTCCTTTCTGTTAAAATGGTATATCTCTTGGGCCTAATTTCAGGAGATTTTCGGGTCACGAGGAATCATTATTAGACTATCTAGTATGCATTCCTTCACAGAAAAAAAAAATCCCTTTTTTTGAAACCCTGCCTGAGGGTGACCCTTGAAAAATTCTTCAGGCCGTATTCTTTTTTTATTTGGTTTAATTTGATTTTACTATTAACTTGATTTCTATTACTTTTGTCTCTCTCTCTCTCTCTCTCTCTCTCTCTATATATATATATATATATTATAGAGTGGAATCTTTCAATATGCAAAGCAGTTTCATAATTATTTTATAATGCACATTTTAAATGGAACGGATTTTCAGTTAATTTTACAGTCAGTGAATGATAAACTGAAGAATTTGTAATATAAAAATGTACTATAAAATAACATGTAAGAAAATGTTAAAAAGTTTTCATCGTTTCGTAGAGTTATATAAAATTTTAAAATATATTATCCATGATTTAAGAAATAAATGCAAATGATAATTTTATATGTAAAAAATAAGAATATCTATCAATTATAACAATTATTTAATTTAGTCCCGAATATTTATTTTATACTTAATGTAAATGCACTTAATATTCGGTAATCAGTGCAACTTGCAATGAAACTTTCAATTTTAAAGAAGAAAAAAAATACCAAATTAATAAATCTTTCGAAATTTGACTGTTCTGGAATTAAAAAAAAATATCCTTAATATCAAATACTCAGTTGATGAATTGGAATTAAAAATATTCTTCAGTTATCAATCGAAAACTAACTAATTTGGTTTATCTTACTTGGTTTAACTGCCATTACCCAAACTAAAACCTTTTTCAAAATAACTCCTTATCGGACAGGAAATGTTACATCAGTATTAAATTCGGTGATTTTGTACCTCCGGTGGTTCGGTGACGCCAAGTAATCGTCTGCTAATTTCGTTTCGAGAAAAAACTGATTTGGAAGTTGGATTTAATTTCGTTTCGTGATATTCCTTCAGGGTTAGCGAAACTAGGCAGTTCAAGAAATTACATTGAATTTTGGTGGTAGCGGAAACGTAAGACGAGCAGTAAAAATGTTTTCATTTGTAATTAAGATAAATATATCAGTTTGTAATGAATATTTTATTTTTATTCTATTTTATTATAAGCTAATTATAATCGTGGTATTATTTAATATAATTGTCAATTTGTAAATAAAATTTAATTTAGAATAGAAATTCTAAATTCTTTTAGAACAGAAAAAAAATATGACTATCATATATTTCATATATTTCTATTCTGAAAAGAATTATAATGCAATATTCATCAATTTTTTTTATTTCCAAATGCTTTATTTATAAATTAAATTTAAAAGCACATATTTCTTTATTAGTTGAGGAGAAAATATTCTGAGAAATTTAATTGTTTGAACGAAAATTCACTGATGAGGTTTTAAAGATTACACTTCAGGACATAGAAAGAAATAAATTCAATTCAGGAATTTACAAAATTGCATAAGAACTTATAATAAATATTATATTATATGGATAAAAACATTTAAAGGAATAGATCATATACTTTCTCTTCAAATGAAACCTTAAATCTCCAATGATTCTTGAAAGTAAGTCAATTTCAAATTAAGTTTTAAAAAGAGAGAAGAAAATTTTTAATCCTTAAAAATTTTTTTCAATCATATGTACTTATGAAGTTTCTATGCTAAATTTAACTTTTTTGCGGTTTCACTGCAAACTATTTCCCTTCCTTATCGTATCTTTATTTCAACTAAAGAGAAATGCGATAAACATGCATAAAATATGTAATAATTCGTAAGAAAATTTAGAATTAAAATGCGATATGAATTTTAACACTGGCCGTTCGCTTCAAAATTACATGCAAACATCAGTGTCTCGCCTTCATGAGTTATAATAAATAAAAAAAGTACAAGGGTTGTTCATATGAAAAGGTACGAAACGTCACTGTGGGTATAAATGAAGATTTAATTCAAAGTATACACCATAGGTCTGAGCATAAAGATCCCATTGATTAACGGGCCGAAGGATTCCTTGTTCCCAGAATTCATGTGGCCGTGAAGAGACCCTGTTCTTCGTAGCGTTCTTAAGTTCGCCGTCCGAGTTGAAGCGCTTTCTTGCCAGATGTTTTTCCAGGGGATCAAACACATGAAAATCTCATGTCCGGACTGTAGGGCGGATGGTAGATCTGCTTTCACTTGAACTTGGCCAGTTCCGCCTGTGTGAATCTGGAGACGTGTGGACGCATTTTATCATAGAGCAGAACCATACCCTCCCTGAGTAGCCCGTTTTTTATGTCTTTGATGGACCCGCGTAGTCTTCGGAGTGTCTCACAAGACACATCGGAGTAATTTTTTCTTCTGTGCTCGAAAATTCAACAAATAGCTGACCTTGGACGTCAATTGGACGACGCTCTTTATGGACTGGACGACGCTCTCCTGGAGCATGCTCCGATCTATGCCTGAGACACCAATAGCATCCCTAGATGTCACGCTACGTTCTCCCACAGCGGCATAGGCAAATATGTTAACGGTTACGTTGTTACGACGTTTCGTACCTTTTCATTTGAACACCCCTTGTAAAATTATATATATTTTTACTAATTATAAAATTTTACTAATAAAATTTACTATTAATACATTTTTATTAATAAGTTATTAAATTCCAAATAATTTATCTAAACTAAATTATTAACATGTTATTTAAATTAAAAATGTGTTGAAATAGGAAACTGCATTGATCAATTTATTATTAAATAAGTAGCCTCGACAGTTGCATTATGATCGTGTCGAGGATCGTGGTTAAATCGTCTAAATTCATCACTGCTGTGAATTGAAGTTAGCAACTATATTTGCCTCTGAATAAGGGATCTTTAAACATGCATTAAGTGATAAACTTGCAACAGTAATATTAATTATTTATATATTCAACTGTAACCGAACTATTCCCCGAAACTATTCCACGTGTCACAAATATTTAAATTATGTGCTTAACAAACCATTAACCAACCACCAGAACAACAGGAAAAAACTTTCTTCCACGGCTGCAATCCATCTTGATCCAACACCATCTAGACGTGAAAATCTTTCCTAATACCATATCCGGTGTCTAATCTGACTGTAGCAATTAACTCAAACCATGACCATTGAGGAACCGATTGTAATGTGTAGTACTTGAAACACGTTCGATCCTAACTGTAGTAGCAAATGGCTCTCTTGCTCTCGAGATAATAAATGTAATTTCTCAACCGTTATTCTGGGCCTGTCACATTCCCGTTAGATACAGTAGGGGTGAATTATCGGTGACACCTGGCGACCGAACAAAGATTGGGGGGAGAGAACGGTTTATCCAATCCGATGCGTTTGACTTTTTACTCGATAAGGAAGAAGCATTCTGTGTAGCTGTCTTTTGTTTTCCCATTCTTTTGTTGGCTCTGTTTTCTTTATGGCTGTCCGATTTCGGGCTCTTTTCAAAGCATTATAAAAACTCTTAAGATGACAAAATTGTTGAAAGTGTTTGAAAGTGAGTGGGAAGGTGGTATAGTCGTCATCAAGTATAAATGGAACACCTATGCAACTTTGTTATTTATTATAGCATCTTCATAAAATTGGTGTCGATGGAAATTAATTTAAGGAGCAGGTGTACTGAGATAAACAAACTGATTAACCGAGTTAATTAACTACCAATATCTGGAATACCGAGCTTCGCTAGGCAGTATTATTATTTTTTTTAAAAAATAAATCGTGTTTTTTCGGAGAAAATATTTAGATAAGAAACGCATACTGATAATATATATAATTAAAAAAGTTTTTTCTAATGTGTAGATTTTATAAATTCAGCTGAAAAGCAATAACGAATCTGTGCCAGTAACTGCCGCTTTGACACCTGCACGCTCTTTTCCATTCACAATCTCATTACCTTTTTTTAAAATTGCTGTCTCTGATCTATTTCTCAAGCTTTTTCTTTAAGAGCGAAAATTGTAGTATGATATTTTTTACGATGTTGTCCGATATTCTAAATGCCGTTCAATATCATAATAATATTGTAGTTAAGTAACCATAACAATATTGTTTGGGAATTTTATTTTAAAAGTAAGGACTGTTTAATTCCTCAGATCATGTAAGACACGAGGGCCGCTTTTTTCTTCTGTATTCCCTATTCAGTATATCTCATTTTATTTATTAATTTTAATTCTTTGTATAGTAGGTTTTATGTAGCAAATTTTAATAATGACAAAACATTGGAAACCGGGAAATCTCAAGGGAACTGGTTTCAATATTTCGCAAGTGAAAAAAAAAATATCAATATTCGATTTTTAAAACAGTTTTGTAAGAAATAGTTATAAATTTCTTGAAAGATTATTTAAATGCTGTTAAATTATAAGAGCGGCGATTTTTTAAGATTTTTATACAAAAAATAATATAAAAATTAATTAGAAATACCAGAAAAATATTCTAAAATTTAAACTATGCTTAATCTTGATTTGAATTAATTCGAGTGCAAGGCCCTTGCAAGTTAAAAGAAATCATAAAGTTAACATATTCAAAAATATAAAATATTATATCAATAAATTATGGGAAAGAATGGGACAATTTTACTTGGCATTAGGTAATTGTCTACTTTGCTTATTTTATTGAATAATGTAACTATGATATCTATAATTGCATTTCTTACATTTTTCATGCACGTATTTCCTGTGTTTGTGTTAATTAACCAATTTTTCTACAATTATGTCTTGGATTTTAATTATATAAGCTGCATTTCTTTAACGTTTCATCAAACGTTGTATTTCGAAAAAAACTTTTTTTAATTGTGTCACAATTTTAATTTTAATAAATTAGAGTGCAAATCAATTGTAAATTAAAAGAAATCATAAAATTAACATTTTCAGAAAAAGATAGCAAGTAATATATCGAAACTTTAAGGAGCTCTGATAGTAATTAGAATGGAATATGTTGCTTGGTCATTGGGTAATTGTCTATTTAGTCTATTTGATAATCGGACTTTCGTTAAAAGGATCAGTTCAACACGACAACAATAAAAGCAGAGGATAAGAGTGAATTAGAATGAGGGAAATATGAACTTTGGTATAGCTGCAAATAGAAAAAGTAATGTTAGCACTTTTATTGCCAGCCGTAAATATGATATCCCAAAATGAGCTTTAGATATGTACATAATTGGAAACAAACTACCTAATTTTAACTAAACATTATACTTCATATGGTTTCACGACTTTTCAATAACTAAAAATTCTTTGCAGCGGAATACGGTATTATCTTATTTTGAGTGAGGAATCCCAGAAGTACGGTTCTTCGAACAATTTCATGTTTTAAAAGTGAGGAATCCTGCTAGGCTGAGCTTATGTGGTTCATTGAAGGATGTTCCTTTGCAAGATGATAGTTTACTCAAACATGTTTATAACAGAACATTGTTATTCTAATAATTAAATTATTGGGTCAATAAACACAATGGAGTTATTAAATATTTGTCACTTCTAACACAGTGTCGAAGAGGGAATAAGGAATACATAATCCTTTTAAAGACAGATACTAACTGTTGCTGTCATTTAAAGGCGTGGCGATCCTCCTAGAGATAAAGGCACTTAAAGGTAAACTCAAGAGTTGAAGTAATTGGTTTTGAGATAAGGCACTTCAATTAATAATAAATTCACTAGAACTTCAGAAAGACAGTCTTCTGGATAAGACTGATAAAATAAGGATGGACATAACAATCACGGTAAGATAAATATTAATTGAATTAATAAATGCATAAATAAAATGATTTAAGATGGAGGGATAAGAAAAGGGATCAAATATTGATTTTGTTAAGGAGAATGTAGCTATAATAAACACGCTTGTATTCTCAGTTCCTTCCATTTATCGACTGTAGATCGGAAACTTACCTAGAAACAAAAAAGAATTTTTAATAAAATTGCGGAATTTTTGAATAATATTTCGAAATATTGAAAGTTAAAAAACGCAATATGCAATACAAAAACATAATTAATGAACATTATAATATAATTACAAGCCATATTCCTTCTGAGAAATATTTAATATTCTGATACCATAATTATCCTCTGATTAATGATTTCCATTTAACTGAAAATATTATATCTCTGATTAAGTAAACAAACTCCATTTAATTTATATAAAGACAAAAAAAAAAAAAAAACCTCTTTTTACGTTACATGCAAAAATACCAGTTGTTGTGAAAATTCTATAATCAGAACAATGAAATGTTTATTTATTTTAATAATTGCTTGGTTTTATTATTTATTTTAATGTTATTTTTTATTCTATATTCAGCAAATCAGAACATTTAGGCGAACTTTCTCCGAGCTTTCTCGCATGCTCTCTAATGCAGGTGAATTTGTGTTTTAAACATATTAGACCTGTTTTTCCTATCCAATTAAGAAACTTAAGATCCTTATCCAATTAATGATCCAAAATTAGACACTGAACTATAATTGCAGTCACAAATAATTTGATTCAATTAAGTTATTGAGTTATCGCGTTTACTTGTTTCTGAAAGTGCAGATAGACAGACGGTCAAACTCTTGTTGGATATTGCTGAAAATTTGAGGTGTCTATAATATGGATCTGTGCACCGAATTTTATTCATCTAATTCTTTTCGTTTTTTTGGTATCGTGTTAACTTATATTCGAACAGTCGGGCAGACAGACTTCCTTTGAATAAATCTAGCTCACAATTTATCAGAAATCTATAAATTTGGTGTAAAGATCAAGTTTCATCTGTCTAGCTCAAAATATTTTTGATTTATCTTTGTTATGGAAAGACAAAAGAAAAAAAAATAAATTTCCAAAAATGTTACTATTTTTTTTTTCAAATTTAGGAAGGTTTAAAACTTGAAGATGCATCAAAATCTTGAGTTTGCAATTTTTTGATGATCGCAATACTCTATATTTTGTTTATGAGAAAGTAATAAAAGCACATGCAAGTTATGGGTCTTTTTTTAATCTAAAATGACGGTGAAACAAACTATAGCATTTTCGGAAAGAATCGAAGTAAGTTGTAGAAATTAAATCTTCAGTTACGAAATCTTTTTGAATTAAATATCAGAAAGAAAGAAAAATACACAAATCTTGAAAACAAATCTGAATTTATTTCACATTCTAACTGTCAATATAAGACCATGAAATATACTATTTATATATGGCTTGGAACCGCATCGAAACATAATGGAATAAGGATAAAAATAATCAATAAAAATGTTTGTTTGGAATTTTTATGCGAATCTGCAGTTCTAAGCCACTGATTTTGTATATTAAATGAGTTGAACGTATCATCTCATCCTTTCAACAAACGAAATCATGGAAAAATAACGGCGTCCATTTCTGTTGTTGCAAATGTTTCTTTTAGAATGTATTTTTTTTTCTTTTCATTTCCATAGAAACCACCCTATTTTGAGCGAAAGAAGCCTCAAGATCACGGCTCATTGCCCCACCCATCTTTGTATTTGTGCGGCCAAACGATTTCGAGACACTTTTTTAACTCCGTTCAAAGAAAAGAAAAAGAAGAATGGAAATCGTTTGAGCTTTTGGATCTTTATGTGTGGGAAACATTTAAATTTATTATGTTCTTGCAGTTTTTGCTCTGAGACATTTTTCAAAATCGGTTAAGCATGATTTGCTGTATCCAGCTAAATATTATCCTCTTTTTGTTAAAAAGATATTTTTCATTTGAATGTGAAAAGCAAACTCGATTTTTTTGTCGCTAATTATTTGAATGTCAAGGCAAAGTTTATAAAGGCGTTTTGGTTCACTGGGACTAAACATCGCTAAATATTACATGTAAATATTTTATGTATCATGGTCTTCGCGATTTCTTCTATAAAAATAGTTTTAAATACCATACTTTACGAGACACATACTGTTTTAAAAATTATTGAGTGAGACACATACTATTTGTTCAGTGTGCTTCATATTCTATTATTTTTTATAAATCTACTTTTCTTCAAATTATCTCACAAGAAAGAGAAACTCTCTTTAACCAGCGGGAATGGTCTTCTCATAACTTTCTCGTATATTTTCTAATAAAGCTGTCATGCTAGTGAACGTCTGACTTTGGCCTGCAATAATTATGCAATATTAACTTTTGGCGTAAATTTCGCATTCTTACTGTATCTATTGTGTCATCTTTGTTCAGTTATTTGACGAATAATTCCTAGTATACGTTAATAATATTAAAAAATCGAATTTGCATTTTAGATACGTATTTTTCAGCCCATTGAAACAAAAACTTGACACAAAACTGCACTTGTAGTCACAAAGTCTCATACCAAATTTGATATATTTAAATCATCTTGTTTTTTAATTATCGCGTTTGCATGTTTCTGAAAGTACAGACCGATAGACAATTAACAAGTTATTGGATTCGGCTCAAAATTTGACAGGTGTCTACATTACATATACTATATCTCTGTATTGAATTTCATCTATCTACTTTTCTTCGTTTTGTAATTGTTTATATTCGAACAAGCGAACAGACGGACTTCCTCTGAATAGATTTTACTCAAAATTTGACAGTAAACTGGAAATTTTGTATAAAGACTGTATACCAAATTTTAGGCGTCTAGTCAAAGCAGCTTTGAGTTATTTTTGTCACAGGCGAACAGACGCACATTTTACAAAAATATGTTTTTCGAACTTATTGAGGTATAAAACATGGCGATTCGTCAATATTTCGAGTTTGAATATTTTGACGATTACTATATTTTCTCTATACTACGTATACGAGAAAGTAAAAATGGATGCACTCTTCACACTTTAATCGTAGCTTCATTTGGAAGTTAAATCTTAATTGTAAGGGCAACGAAAATTCAAAAAATTTATAGTAATACCTCCTCAACATCTAAAGGTAAGACGAAGGTTCATATCTTGATCATTAAAAACAGAAATAAAGCTGGAATAAAATATTAGTAGTTGTAATGAAAATTATTTGAGTTTCAACTCAACAATGAAATACAATGCTTTAAAATAGGATTAAAATATTTTAAAAAGTAAAGAAGAAGAAAAAAATATACGGATGAAATATTAATATAATTGGAAAGATAAGTATCTGAATTTTAAAATAAATAATAATAATTTTTGTAACTTTATTTTATACACATTTAATTAATATGTATTTAACTATCTGTATTTTTCTAAAATATTATGAAAATACTTTTTTTTTATTTTCAATTAATTAGAATGCAATTGGTGCAATTAATTAGAATGCAATTGTGCGAAATCCTCCACATTTTGCCACTATTCAAAATATTCTAAAAAGATGAAATACAAATTTTAATGTTAGTAATATTACAAAAGTTATATATAGCAGACGATTTTGGCATTCATAAACAGACGATTTTAGTCATTTATTTAAAAAATTATTTCTGTCAATTATATTTTTTTCCAGTTTCCAGTTTTTTTTTACCATAATTTATATTACAGTTGTTATATTGGCATCGAGTTTGTCAATAAATATTGTAAAAAGAATTTTCAACAGATTTTACAGCTTTATTTGTATAAAGATACGAAAATTATCCATTTTTACAAAAAGTTAATACAGCTTTAATTCCTTAACAGAATTGCCTTGATTAGTTTACCAACTTTGTGATTTTTCATTAAAGTTTAGTCAACATATCAGTAATCCAGTTGATGACTTTAAACTTCGTAACTGTTTAGAATTCGAAAATGTTTTTTAATAATCGGCAGAAAAAGTATAATTAAATACATTTTAACAATTCTGCAATTTTCCATGTTTAAGAAATAAATCACTAGTTTTATCACTGTTTATTTATGAATCAATAAAAAAATTTTGCAAAACAATCTCATGAAAAAATTTCGAATGAAAATTGGTGTAAATTCATTAAATAATTTTAGAATTTTCTTAAAAATATTTGTTTCTTTATATGAAGGAACTTATATCAGGATTGGTAAAAAACAATGCTGGATTCGCACAATTTGGAGTTAATGCCATCAAAATTTTAAACTTCGAATCAGAGTAAAGTTAATTAAATATAAGTTGAGAATTCGAATGTTTCTCCATATTTTCACAACCTTTCATATACAGGTTGATCAGAAAAGTCTTTTTAAATCCCATAAATTCAAAACGGCATCTGGTATAAACGAAGAATTTTGTATCTATATTAAATAGATAAAAATATTTGTTTCTTTATATGAAGGAACTTATATCAGGATTGGTAAAAAGCAATGCTGGATTCGCACAATTTGGAGTTAATGCCATCAAAATTTTAAACTTCGAATCAGAGTAAAATTAACTAAATATAAGTTGAAAATACGAATGTTTCTCCATATTTTCACAACCTTTCATAGACAGGTTGATCAGAAAAGTCTTTTTAAATCCCATAAATTCAAAACGGCATCTGGTATAAACGAAGAATTTTGTATCTATATTAAATAGACTGTGCTATATTTATTGAGACAAATTATAGTACCCCTAGCGGCAAATAAGGGAGTTACAAAAGTAACTTAAAAAAATTCAAAGGGAATCAGTCAAATAATAGAGTTAGAAAAAGGCACGCTACACTATAATAAAAACGTAGAAAAGTTTCACGTAGTTGTCTGTAAAATTGGCAGAGGTATTTGAAACTAAAATTATGAGTTTTCATGATTAGTAAAACCGTTCAATGTAAATTAGAAAAGGCATTATCTGATATTATCATATAGTTTTCTAAGTTAAGCAACGTCGAAGTGAAATTTAAACAACGAAGAAATTAAGTAAAAATGATTAAAAAAATCTGAAAAGCGAACTTGGGGGTGGGAATCGAAGAATCATTTTTTCCCTTAATTTTTAGGAAGAGTTATTTTTGAAACTTCTTCATTTTATTGCTAAAGCGCTGTCTCAATAAATTCATTATGGTTACTTTACTATAGGTACACTCTACTCCACAGGTTATATTGGATGTGGTTCTGAATTTTAAGGACTTTAAAAGACTTTATCTATCATCTTGCATATTATCATTGGCGAACTTATTTTTATAACGTAGTAAAATCTCGAAAATTTCTTTTTAAGTATAGTATAAATTTTCTATGTTACTTTTAAGATTTTTAATGTTTTTATCAAAGTTTGTAGAAGTATCTTCTAGTTTCACACATGTGCGAAAATTTATTTTCATTTATTAGGCAGGTGATAAAATACTATTTCCATAACTATACAATTATTATTTTAACATTATAAAAAACGATATATTATGTTTTCTTATAAACATTTATTAGTTTTCGAATTTATAATAATTTATTTGCCTCTTGATGTTTTATTTCACTACATAAATTTTTAGCAGCATTTCATTCTTACTAGAGATGCTTGCTTTTCGTTATGGTTGTACACAAATAGTATTTCGTATGCGTATTTCACATTGATGTATCTCCAAGCTTTAGATCTTCCTGAATTTGGAAAATACATTTTTAGGATTATTTCTGTTAGTCTATTAACGAAGGAAAAATGTTTTATGTTATATCGATAAAATTTGGTAAGTGATTTATAAATTTTAATCAAAATTTGAATGAAATCCAATCATAGGAAGTTTGTCTGTCTAAAAGCAAGTGAACATGATAATAATAAAACGTAAAGAATAATATTTAGCGGTGCACAATTTTAGGATCTAAATTGAAGATTCATATCAAGGTTTAAACTAAATCCATGAAACGTTTTAACCATCTGTTGATCTGAATATCCACAAGCATGTAAATATGATAATTAATCAACATAACTAATGCAAATAAGATTTGTTACGTGATCTTGTTATTAAAATTACAGGCTTATGACACATATTAGCATCGGTCGATCGAAAATAATATGTTTCAAAACTGCATACTTAGTTTTATTCCTTATTGAACGAAGTACAAAATGTTTAAGCGCAAGACTGAAAAAGAAAAGAAAAGAAATGTACATGGGTGGCATTCACAATCTTGCTTAAGATTTACAATTTTTATACGAGTGAAAAGGTGATAGAAGCGTTATCTATTAGTAAATAGGAAAAAAAATGAGGAAATTAGTTCCATTATTTAAGCGATATTTTTAATAAGATTAGTCACTGTCATTGTGTTACTAACATCCTTAAAATCTATTTCTTGAATTTTATTCCCAAGAGGAAATAGAATTTCGAATTATATTTCTTTGATATAATTCGAAACTTAATATGATTTTAATTTGCCTCTAATGATAAATTTTCAGTTTAGCAAAAATTCCAAATCAAAACATTTGAACTGAGAAAGTAAAACAGAAAGAAAGATCAAAGGAAAAAGAAAAATAATAAGAAGGTAACTTGAAGAACGAGAATGCAAACTTAAAGAGAATGTTGAAATATAACCTCATCAATAGCAATGACGGAAGAATGACATTAAATGGTACTTTACAAACCGTTGAAAGTCTATTTAAAGACAAGATTGGAAATGTTTAATACTATGGAAATTTTATCAAAAGTGCTTTATATTTATAAGGGAAATTAAGTGAAAATATTTGTTGAAGAAATATTGAGTGGAATAAAAAAAATGAATGTAAAGAAATTCTAAGTTGTAAACTAACTGATTGATAAAAATAATGATGAATCTAAATTTTCAATGCAGATGCAAAAGAAATGTGATGTGCAATAAAAGAAAAATCAAAGTAGTAATCTTGGAAAACGTTTCACTTCTTTAAAAAAATTATTATTGCTTCTTTTAATTGTTTTTCCACTTACAATAAAATAATAAGAAAAGAAAACAGAAAAAAAAATCTTTTGAAATCTGTCGATTTGATAAAGAGCAATTAATGGCAGGAATCCAAGGGTAAAAAACATCTTCCGTCATTTATGTAAGATTAGAGAGTTTTTTTATGATCTTAAATTAATTAAATAACTATAATAAGATAATTAGAAAGGATACTTTTTATCAAGAATGTTGTAGGCAATTAAGTTATAAGTGGTTTAATGCTCTATGCCGTTAAATTATAAACTAAATATTTATTTTTTAAAATTTAACTATGAAATCGTACTTTTATTAAAAGAAATTAGATATTTTTTTGGTTTGTCTTCGTTCAAATAATATACATTCTTAAATTAAGTATATAGATTATTCGTTCGAATAATGTACATGCTTAAATTAAGAGTGCCGCATTGAAGAAAGACTGTCGAATTTCCATGGCCGAATGGTCATGGCACGGGTCTTGTGATCAAGAGACCTGGGTTCGAATCCCGATAGAGACACTGAGATTAATGGTATATGTAAATACTTTATTCCTTGATTTTATGTTTTCCTTTATTTCATGTTCCAGAAGATTCTGGACATTTCTTTAGTTTACCAGACAAGTGTTCTGGACTTTTCTTACTGTCTCCAGAAGAGTATACTGGAACTTTCTCTGCTTATATAAAAGCAGAGGATTTGTCAGTTACTGTATTCTCTCAGTTCTGGGTTCAGTTAATAAATTGGTTTAGCTCTACCTCTTTTGTGTGTCATTAAGTTCTATAGTAAAGTATCTACGTGATAATATGCTTAAATTAAGAGTACATTAGAAAATAATGAAATTTATTATAATAAAATATATATTGATACTTCATATTAATTCAAACAATTTCCATTTCTTTTCGTCTAATTAGAAGAAGTATTGACGAAAATATTTCGAAAACCTCTAACAGCATAATTTATATTCAAAGTGAAAGATAATTGCATTTTCAATGTTTTTACTAGGCATACTTTAACAGATAAACATAAATTATATTGACAATTTGAAGTCTGTCACTATTCTGGTTGTATCGTTTGTTTCTCATAAATGGTCTTGATTTTGAGTTTTATAGATAATATTTGACATAGAGAATTTTGAATTATCGTTGCAATTACTATATATAGAAATTATAATTCATAAATTTTAATTTATAATTTATAAAATTTTAAGAAATATCAATATCTTTAATATGATTTAAAACGCGATCCAAATTATGAAAATTTTCTAATTTAAAAATTGTATTTGTAAAATTTAAAAAGATATATTTATAAGAATATTGCATTTGCATATTCAGAAAGATCTATTTGTAAAATTTGTATAGACATGCTCTTGAAATTAAAAAAAGGAATATTTGCAAAATTTGGAATGATATGTTTGCAAAATTTTGGAAGGCATATTTGAATAGTGTAGAAGATATATTTGTAAAATTTGGAACATTATGTTTATAAAATTTAGAACGATCGAATAACTTCCTTTCAAAGTTTCATTCGTAACTTCATTTTAAGAATATATTTCCGTCATTAACCTGGATTAAAACTTATACTTCAATTTCATCGCCTTAAAAATTTATGCAATATTATTATTAAATTTTACTTCGAATCAGATAATAAAACATCAAAAGTTTCAAATTAACAAATTTTATTAAAAAATATGCAAGGAACTGTTGTTGAAATATATATTTCATAGTCCCTTCTATCCTGTATCTCTAGTTTCATTTGACGAAATGGATTTCCAGCAAACGATTACATCTCTCTCGTCCGATGATGATGATGGCGGAATCGTTTGCAGTTCCGCGCCCACATCATTACAGAGGCCAAATGGAATTATTTCTTCAGCTTCTAGGATATTTAGTTAGGAGCATTTTTAGAGGGGGAACGACTCTTATGGAGTATCTTATCCATTTTCTTCCACAGTCATGCCTAATATTCCATTTACTTCTTATGCAAGAATACCCATTTTCAGGAAAAGTCAGAGTTGTTGGCGAACTTCGTCATGAAGGAATTCTAGATTATTGTTTTCTCTCTTCTTTTTCTATGTTGTTAATGCACGGATTGCCAAAAGTTTCCAGGTTCAAAATAATTTTTGTGGAAATCCGCCAAAAATGTATGTTTTAGACAACAGAAACCCTTACTCTTTATTTCGCTGGTATGCATAATAGACTCGCAGTAAATAATGTCGATAATTTAAAAGTCTAGAAATTTTAAAACGTTTTTGCCATAACTAAATTCATTTGAATATCCGTTATAATTTTTTCCCAATAATTCCAATTCTGTATGAAAATGTCGAAATAATAGAATTTCGAAAGAATAATAACATAATTAAGGATACAATTTTATAAATCTAACAGAAAACTGCTTACATAATATGATAAAAAAATTAAAACTAAAGGTGAAGATAAATTCTTATTTCTTTCTTTTAATGCAAGTATCATACAAAACAGTTTAACTTTTAAATTTTAATATTTTATCTTCCCCTGGTTTAGTTTCATGAAAGGAAAAGTTAAATATTCTTTAAACAAATGAATCAAATATATCAAAAATAAAATTTCAAGAAGAGTCAAATTTTCAAAATGGTTTTTACATCAGGATTTTCGAAGTATATTCAATGTTAAAAAAATTCATCAACCTATATGCATATTTCTTAAAATATTTATTTGATATTTTTTTTTATTAAAAAAATAATATTTGACAGATTTCTGAAGACACTTTTAATATCTTTCACTGGTACTTACGTTTGAAAAATATAAGGTATATTTCTTAAATTAATTTACTTATCGATCTAAGTATTTCTATTGGCATTTAATGGAAAATGTTATATATATGTTCAGTTTTTCTTTATTTAATTAATGTTTTGGAAACCGCTTTAATAACACAGATTTTATGTTCACGTTATCAGTACTAAATTTAAAGTGATTTTAATTATACAATGATAAGGAAATGTAAATCACTCCTTAATTTTAAATTATCAACGCACCAAATTTTTATAATGAGAAAAAAAAAGACAAATTTTTTGCTAAAATGAAATTTGATTACTTATGGATAATTTTAATAAATCTCAAATGGAACGTTCAACATGCATTACAATGAGACATTGAAAATTTGCTATATTTTCATACATGAAAGTTAGTAAATTTTGCATTGTAATATAACTATTAATGACTGTACATCTAATATTTACAAAGAGAAAATTGTATTTTGTAAACTTCCAAATAGATTTATATGGATTTTTTTGGATGAATCAACATACTTATAATACTCAGAAAACCTTCAATGCCATTTGCTTTAAAAACCAACAGCCCTCCCATTTCAAAACGAAGAGCAACATGTGTCTAACAGAAGGGGACACTTTCAC
The DNA here is from genome assembly GCA_026543865.1 of Argiope aurantia. Taxonomy (NCBI): domain Eukaryota; kingdom Metazoa; phylum Arthropoda; class Arachnida; order Araneae; family Araneidae; genus Argiope; species Argiope aurantia. The sequence continues at coordinate 49,113 of JAPMOR010090541.1, read as the reverse complement.
CACTCACATGTAAGGCACCCACCACAAAACTAATAAAAACGGTTTAAATCAGATTTAATCGTCTAGAACACACACACAAATATTTTGATATTTCAAATGAACAGGTATTCAAGGAAGTCTGGTTGTACTTTCCTAAGTACAATTAAATAAGAAATAAATAGAAATGCCTTTAAAATTGTAAGAATTTATCTAAAAATTATTTTCAAATGCGAACAATTTTCCCATTTAAAGTTCTATTCGATAATCAGGGATTATTAAACATGTGTGATCAAACAAAGAATTTCGAATCAAAATAGATGAATAATGTTTCAACATGAACATAATAATAAAACTATCGTCAATTTTGATACTAATCTGCAATATAATACTGACCTTTGCAATGTCATTGAATTTCAAACTGAGACTCTTTTCAAATAAAGGTAATTAGAATATTTTATTTGGTAAGGATGTAGGAACAATTTGAATAAGCGTAATTAAAATTAGTATTGAAATCCATAGAACTGATGACTTTTCATTTTTTTCTCTATCTAATATCGGTTGAGCACTTCTTTAAGAACCAACTATCAATTTTAATTAATTCAGAAATGTGATTCCTCCTACTCACATTCATGATTTAATTAAATTTTGTTAAGTGGCAGCTTTCAGTAATGGCTACTTAATTATAGTATTCAATATTTATGAAAGCACGGTAATTAGTATACATAATTTTTATGCGTGCTTTTCAAAGAAAATAAGTGTTATAGGACGTTTTTGTAGCAATTAGGTGAGCAAGCAGATTTATTTATTTTTGTGATCGTTCAGATATTATAATTTATTAAAATAAAAACAGTTATTCTATATTTTATTTGAGCAAATTTTTCTTTCTAAATAGCAATCCTTTTTCGATATTAGATCGTATCTAAGTCTAAAAAAAATGAAATCGTTTGCATGTTATATTATGAAATTACTGAAATTTAACAAATTTATGGTAGAATTATAACTTTAAAAGTTATATCACTGTTGTGATAAGAAAAAAAGGATTAACATAATTATAATAGAGAAAAAAAATAAAGAATTTAAAAAATTTTTAACCGAATGTTTTAAAATATCCACAGGCATTTCATATAAATTGAAAGTGAATAAAACCAAATTATATTTAAGTCTTTATTGGTGCCTTTAATAAAATAACATTAGTAAAATTTATTTTGAACATTTGTATACAGAAGAAGGAGTTTTTAATATGAAAACGAAAATGGTCTATCTATAAATAGAACGCCAACGTACGAGGTGCAGAAATCGATCTTATTATCTATTGTCAAATAGCAAAAGCCAAATGTAAACAAGTCATCATACAAATTTCAGACTTCTTAGTTGAATATTTTTACAGCTGCGCTGAACTGAGTATTTTGTCTATGAAAAGGAAACCGCAATGTCTATGATAATGAAACCGCAAAATATTATTAGAAACATTCAGGAGTGTTCTTGTCACTAAAAGGTCTGTTCAGTCAGAGGAAAGAAGACATAAAAGAAGACAAGAAATAAGTTTCAAACAAAAAATTAAATCAAGCTAAAAAATCAACTTAAATAGCATCGCTTAAAAATAAACATCGCCAGATGAGCAATTGTTATGCTTTTTCTATGGAAATTGCTTCTCATGTCTTCCAAAACAATTATCTTACAGAAATGGCCTACGCATTTTCTTAAGACTCAAAAGTTACTTTTTGAATGATATCAGTTCCATTTTCATACAATTTTTTCCTTGATTCTTTTATAAAATTCTTTTAATACAATCTATTATTGAAACTAAACAGAGTCTTTAAATATTTGGATGGAATTCAAATTCATCCATTAAAACATTCAATCGTGTATTTTTAAATTCCATAAGAAGATTTTCACTGATTTAATCTAACTCATATTTTTAGTCATGCCACATAACAAGATGACTTTAAAAATATGCCCTAAATATGAATAATTTAACTGCTTAAAAAGTCAATAATTAAAAGCTAACATCTATCCAATAGATTCATTTGCATATTTATTTATTCTTTAATAAATAATAAAAGAAATAAAGAATATTAAATATTAATCTTAAGAAGAATTACTGTGAAGCAGACAACAAAGTAAAAAAATGTTTTATATTTATAGATGCCGAAATTTCAAATGGAAGAAATAAAAACTAATTTTTGTCAGATCTGGTAAATTTTATATGAAAAATATATTTTCTGCATATATTTATCTAGTATTTTGTTTGTAATTTCATTAAACATAACACTCATCAGAGTTGAAAACAATAATAATAATAATAATAATAAATGGATAATCATCGTCTTGTGACGTCTTTTCTACGTCACCGATTCCGGATGCGTGAATCGACCAATGGAATGTTTCAGCGTAGCTTAGAAATTCGTCTTACTAGCTAAGCTCCACATGATTAAAAAAACGGCATTGGATCTGAAATATTTTTCCTAAGCAATTTTTTCTGAATGCCGAATATTCAGCTGTAAATATTGACTTTCCATTGCAGAATTGATTTCAAAATGATATACTAAAATATATTTTTAAAAAAAATCCGTGAAGACTATTAAACATGATTTTTACCGTAAAACTTAATGCTATAAATCATAACTTTTAAATATATGTTTAATTATCTTAAATATTTTTACAGATATTAATATATAAATATAAATTTTATCAAATACATATGCTTTAGATAGAATATTTGAAAATAAAAATTTCTTATTTAAATTGATAAGTCTTTTTCTATGAAAAGCAGTATGCCTTAGAATTAAACGTTTTAATCGAGATTTTAAATTCTTTCGTGAATTTTAAGTACTTTGTTATCTTTTCAATATATGAAAAAATAAATTAATTAAAGGAATAAAATATTTATAATTTTTATTCTGGTAAATGAAAATATAGAACAAGTGTTTTTAAAGTAAATTTTTCTCTGCAGGCATAAAAAAATTTGTTAAAAAATTTGAAATTTTCAAGATGTGCAATATTTACTTTTATTTTAAGAATAAATACTTTTTATATATCTAATAATAAATATAAATATTAATTTCATTTAATTATAAATAGTGGGTTAATCATACATCATCAAAAAGCTCTATACATTGGTCTTTTCTTCTGAATCTTGAATTTTCAATTAAAAATAATTTATGTATTCTATATAGTATACATATATTGTTTTTTATATATTTTTTTGTATTTATCGCAAATTTCTAAATTTTTTTTAAAAAAATTGTAAAAAACAAAAAAAATTTACATATTTATTAGAAAAGAAGAGTAGATGGATTTTATTTAAGAAATATAGTAAATATTAAACAAAGGAAAAAGAAACAATCCTTGAGTAATACATAATTTTCAGTTTCTATTTCTATATTACATTAACTCATGGTTGTCAATCTAACAAGATCGCGCATGCATAAAAACAATACAATAAAAAATGTTTGTTCCATAGAAACAAACACTTGTTATAATCCACTATTTCTGAGCATGCGCAATCTTCTATCTGGTTATGTGTGGACTTACAGGATCGACAGTGCTGTATTGTCAATCTAATACGGACATGCATGTGCATAAATTACACAAAAACAAACATTTGTACCATTGAGACTAAAACTTGTTACAGTCCACTATTTCTGAGCATGTCCTACCTTCTTTCTAGGATGCTTTCTAGAATACAATGCTAAGCTCATCTTGCAAATGGCTTTTCTTACTTACAAAGATATTTACTTTCAGTATAGTTCAGATATATTATATTTGTCTTGATGAAAATATCTTCAAGAGTGAAGAAAAAAAATTAAAGACATGCAAAAAAGTATGAAATTTCGATTAGTATGGTACAAACATCAGCAATTTTGGAAAATCAGTGTCATTACATTTTTAAAAATAAATTTCTTTTTTAAAAATGGTAAAAAAATATGCTGTCTTTGTTTATTGTAATATTTATAATAAATATCTTTGCCGAGATTCAATGGATTAAAATACGAACAAATTGAACATGGAGGTATAAGTATGAGTATTCTTTTCTAACTTTTAAGCTTTCATAGTAATACACATCATAGCTTAATTATAATAAAAGAAGAAAATATCATGAAATCGAGGAATATGAAAAGAAATATAGATATTCACGTATGTGGCAAGCTAACAATAACACATTTTATGAAAGAAGCAGATTTGATCAACGCCAAAATTGTTATTCACTGCAAACTCAAAAATGCTTGCATCCAACATTTCTAGATTATTCTCTGAGACAATTCAGGCACACTATAGGCAAATGCTTTGGATTCCAAACCCTGACTAATAGTTAGTATGTGGATGTCTTTGATGGCTTTCCTACCTTTCCAGTAATACTAGTTTTGAATTATAATATAATGATTACAGCTGGCGTATTGCCTGTAATTTACTTTCCCGTAAATATATTTCTCCAAAATAATACGGTTTACAATAAACAAGCATTTATTAAAGAATACATAGGAAGGCTTTGGATACACCATATAAGCTGATTAAGATGAATAAAAATGCAATTATGAATTCTGTTATGCAATCTTTGAAATGATTCAAAAGTAATAAAGGTTACATTTATTTCCAGAAATTTCCCCGAATTTATTCTATAATGGTTTTCGATAATTTGCATGTTTTTTGTCTCAGTATCAGCCTTTCAATATCTTTAAATATCAAGGTGACTAAAAACGTCACTGAATTCTCCTAGGTTATTTTTGAATCGAGTTAAGAATAGTAAGTGATGCATTCATCTCAAAAAATTCCATGATTTAACTAAGCCTAACTACAGTTAAGATTCATAAACTTTCTTAATTTCATGTGTGTCCCTGATGCATGGATTTAGCGAAATCATTCCAACTCAGAAATGGTGTATAGTATTCTTCTGCATTTCACCAATCCGCTCGATTGAAATATCTTTTCACTCACGATTACAGAATTTTCTACTAATGACATTTCGGTAATTAGTCTTGATAAAGAGTTTCAAAATGTTTTCGCACCAATTTGCATAATTACAACACATTTAGACGTTTAAAAGATGGAAAATGAAAGCACTTATTATGTTAATCCTTTTTCATTTTGCTAACGAAGAGTTATTACCAACTGTAAAACAAGGTCGAATTTATTCGATTACCTAAGCTGTTTCTAGGGATTTGTGAATAAACTCTTCTAACTAAGATATAAATATGCCTTCTGAGTAATAATGTTAGAAATTTCCAATTTATTATCAGAAGAGCTTAGATATGGAATATCTCAAGGAATTTTCTTCTGCTCGTGATAGAGAAAAATTGCCGTTTGCTGTTGCTTCGTATGTTGTTGTTGGTAATTTATTCTTTCCGCTAGCTAATATTTACTTAATTTTTATTTAATTATTCCAAAAATGTTAATTTGGATTAATAATTTCTTTTTTTCGTAGAAATTTAAAAAAAACGATATACAAATAAATCATTGTAGTGTAAGCGTAATAAATTCTGTGCTAAATCAAAATCTAATGCTGGAAAATCATATAAAATATTTCAGAATCGTAGTTCTTCTCACACTAAGCTATAGAATAGTGTATGAATTTCAATGATTTTTTCTTATTATACAGGCCGATTAGAATGTCCTTACTATGGAATGACAAGGACTGGAAAATTTTGTTCAGTATGAGATTCAATATGATAATAATATACATTTAGGATATTCATTCATTAAAATATTAAAGAACAATAGCTAACCCAATTTCGAGAAACTAACCTTCAAAATTTGCACAATTTATGTACTAGCCACTTGTTTTCGGTACAGCTGGGCAACGGCATAGTTGTCAAGACAACTGCCATTTCGTATGCGGGAAGAAGAGGGTAGCTTTTCCCCCCTCCAAAAAAGAAAAACAACCAATGACCGACTTTTGAAATTCGAATTACGAAGCGATTCCCTTGACAATTATGCTGCAGGGCAGTTGGACGTGGAAATGAGTTAGTAGTATATAAGCTATGTCAAACGTTTGAAGGTTATTATTCTGAAATTAACTTCCTATTGCGCTTTAATATTTTAATGAATAAACATCCTAAAAGTTTATTTCTGCTAAACTAAATCTCATCTCGAATTCAATTTTCCTACCCGTGCCTTTCCATTGTTATACATATCATATATAGCATACATTATCAAGTAGGGCACAATATCAAGAACTACGTTATTTTGAATTTGCATATCATTAAGCCAGTATTTATTCAGTGTATCATTTTCGTTATTTGATTCGTTGTCAAAAATTTGAGTTGTTTCTTTATGATTGACTTAACTTTTAAATATGTTTAGGGATTTTTAAGTCATATTTTATTCTTTATACGGAATCACTGTTTGTTGGTCTGTGACGAATTAGTTGGATCAGTCCAGCGAAGCTCAAGTGCTGAGTGAATTGAGATTTGAGCAGTCAGAGGACTCTTGCAGACAAGTATTGAAGCAGTATTGAGTGAGCAGTATTGTGTTGAGCAGCCAGTAGTATAGTAGTGGTTCAGCAGTTTAATACACTTAATGCGAGGAGACAGTGGGAAATTGCAGGCTTTGGTCCTTTTGTACCTGTAGCTTGTTGACTTTGTCGCCATATACACATTACAGAGAATCTGTATGAATTTATGGATTCATGTATGGAGAATAATTTCACTAACAATATTATCTTCAAAACAAAGCTCATTTTTCACAAAAATATCTTTTTTAAGGTCATAGGGAACATCATATTTGAATTTCGCTTTTCCGAATTCTTTAAAGTAATCAAATCCAGGATTAACTTAAATAAATTTAACGTAATGTATTTTACATGAATCTTTAATGCTTTTTTCATTTTTTTTTCAACTCATACAGATTGAACTGCTTATTTTATAGATTTAGAATCCATACTTTTTCTTTTGCTTTTTACGTGGCAAGGTATTAAAATTTATAAAAAAAAGGCCACGCTAATTTGCATCCCTCATGCCGGATCGGTGATCATGTTATAAAGAAGTGTTTTAATTCATGGTACTAGAGACGACAGTTTACAGTTCAAACACGTGTTGATCTTTACATGCTATGTCGAATTTACAAACAACATTTAAGTTATACAGCACAAGCTGGAATATAGTAGAAATCTTCAAACAAACTTAAAATTTGTAAAATATAATTTTTCATAGGTAAAATAACTCCATAATCGCCCTTAATGGCATACAAAAGCGATTTCTATTAAGAATTAGTAATATTGTTTGATATTTGTCTATCAGATGACAGCCAGTACCAAGATAAAGCTATATTGTTGATTATGCCATAGTTCAACAGTTCTTACATTTTGTCCATCAATGTCTTGAATATCTAAGCCTGTTACCTTTAGAGGAACACAAAGAAATCAACATTTTTATGCAAATTGAATATTTCTCGAAAACTTAAATATTTCTATAATGTTAAACAAAATAACTCCAAATGATAAAGTATTTAACACCTTATAATCTTTAATCTCAAAAAACTTCTGAGTTGTGAATAGTCCAATATTTGTTCAGAATAACAAATATTTATTATCTCTCACATAAAGAAATTAATGCTATACCATACTGGAGATAATAAATTTTATTTGCATCTTTTCTATTCCACATAATTTAAGAATAACAGGTTTTTCATAGCAAATCTCGATTCTGTTTGTACTATTATACCAAAAAGAAAAGTGTATTGTGATAAAAACTAATTTAATGAGAGAATCAATGCTAAAGAAGCTCTGTATAATCAAGACGAAGTTTCATACTAAAAATGTATTTGTCGATATTAGTAGCATGGGAAAATACGATCGAAAAGATTTAACTTAAGCAAATTCGTTCCAGAAAGTTTCAGTGGAATATAAACTAGAAAGGTAGAGAAACCCAGAAACAAACATCTACTACCAAATGTTACAGAAATTTCGTAATAAAGTTCATCCAATTAATTTATGTGAAATAAAGCAGATGGTAGAGTAACTGCTGAGTATACTACATAGTTTAAACGGCTGAATGAATAAATACTGTAAGAAAAGTATCAAATATTTGCGCAAATAATTGTTTGATTTAACTCTTTTATACAAGATGATTTATAAAATGTGGTTATTACATTGTTATTAAAAGTACAAAATCTATTGATTTTCTGTGAGACATTAGATGGTTGATTGATTTGGATTTTTATGGCGCAAAATACATTTTTAGCCATACATTGCGAGACATTTGCTATTTGGCGTTTTGCCGTGATAACCAAAAATAAAATAAACTGCATCGAAACTGGTTAAAATTTATTTAGTAGGAATAGAAACATAATGAAATTGTAGATAGCGAGTAAGACATTAATCAAACAAATAAGATGCAGAACTAAATAAAAAATAAAATAGAAATAAAAATCTAAAAATCAAATTTCATGAATAAAGCCCCAAACTTTCAGTTGTAAGAAAAACGTTTCGCTCAATAAAAAAAAAGCCTAAATGAAAATTAATGAAATTTAATTAGATTAAGATATTGACTATATAAAAAAATCTAAATTAAAATTATTGGAGTTAAATTATTTGTAAACGAAAAACAGTAAAAGATGAGCACTCCATTAAAATGTGACGAACTGTTAGAATGTTCCTACGTGATGGTCATAAACTAAAGGGGGCAAAGCGAAGAGTAAATATTTGTATGTCAGACGAGTGTGACCAATATATAGTTGGGTTGAAATTATATCATTGCGTTAGCTTGGCTAAGAAAGCCAATAAGCCAACAACTGCTTAATAAAACACAGATTGGTTGTTTGTGTCTCTTTATTTGACAGACAGGTTGAGTGTTGTAGGTGAGCAAAGGCTGTTGTTCCCGATTGTTAAGGACAGGGTTTGTGTCCATGCTCCATTGATCTTGCCACTGGTTAAAGCGACTAATGGCTAATGGCTGAAAGTGTATCTACGTAATAAAAGAGGAGAGGTAAAATGATGCTATTGAAATTTACTACTGTATCTTCCAATCCGTTTCCAGTAATAATAACACTAGAGGGGAACCAGGAAAACAAAACTAGGATATTCTTCAAGCTTTAAAAAAATAAATGCTCTTCATTGATTGTAAAAATGGATGACATAGAAACGAAGAAATCGCATGGAATTAATAGATAAATGTATAAATCCGATCTTTTTCAGTATCTATAAGGCACTTATGTGTAGTGTAAATTTTACAATTTATTTACAGAAATATTATTTTGTTCATACATGTCCTACGAAATATAACGTTTTACTTCTTCATATCGGCTTCGAACTACGCATTTCATTTCTGAATTAAAATACGAGTGCGTAATTCAAAAAGATTCATTTGTTTTGAAATGTTAGAGATCAATAAAATCATATATGCTATAAATTTTTTCTAATTTACACAAATTTTTACTAATGGAAAATTCAGCTTTAACGAATCCTATAATACGTTAACACATCCGCAGATATGAATACTACAGCATTCATAACTTATTGCATTAAAGCTATAGCATTCAATCCTTCAATTTCAAAATATTAGTTTGTCAATTTACTGTTCATATGTGTGTTAATTTGTATATTTATCATTTCTTATTTGCTCATAATGATTGACACTCTAATGGATGATTAAATATAAACTTTGATGAGAATTACTTAATGTCGGTTCATTTAAGAGACAATATTAATAAATATTTCATGATTTCAGGACTAATTCAGGACTTTAAATGAAGTCAAAAATTAAAAAAAAAAGAATTTCAATGTTTACTTCTCCATTGTTGTCTCAATTTCGCATAAAATTGTATGCCTGGCACACGCATCGAATTAATGAATTTTCAATTTTAACTCTGAAATTAGGATAACGTATCATGTAAATTGAAATGCGAAAAAGTAGTAACGCTTTGATATCTCAAATGGGTCTTATCTTATTATAAAAATTAAAATAACAATAAATGTCTTAACTAAAATCTAATTAGGAAGTTAATAAAGTTATAGGTTAAGATATTAATATTTGTTTCGTAATTGCACTTCTAATGCTAGAAGAGGATAAAATTTCAACTATTCCAATATTGATTTAGATTCTTTGACAAATATTTTATTTTTTTTACATAAGAAAATTGATTATTTAATATATACCAATCAAATATTCGCTATTAAAATAATCTGAAACAGCTTAGTTAATTAATCCAAAACAATTATTTCATTCCTTCATTGGTTAATGAATCTTAAAATATAATTAGATTTAAAGTTTACCCATAATGGTAAAATGCATACCTTGTAAAATAACCATTATCATGATCAATCGCTAACTAAAATGCACCTAATAAATTTGTTTGCAAAATGCCGATGCACAAAATTTACCTCGAGTAGCTTCTGTTAATTCTCATTCCCCTTTCGCATTTAAAATGCACCGACAAAACTCTCGAACTCAAGTAGAGTTTTATGCAAATTCTGTTCCACTTACAGACAGCAGGAATGGGAATTCGAGATGGACAACCTGACCTCAATCTGGAGCAGTGCCATTAAGAAAAAATAATATAAACATAAAATAAAGTAAAGCTTCTACTTTCCCTATGACGAAGAAAGTGCATTAGATTTCTCCCTCAACTAACCCTACTGCCATTAGGGTTATGTATTTTAGTAACAGCGCACTTTTTCTTTCTTTTTTTAGGTTTTCATTCCCTTTTTCGTAGATTTATTTTTCTTAAAGATATGGAATAAACTGAAGCTTCGTTTAAGTATAGGTGCTTTAAAAGTGTTTTTGATTATTGCTTGAGATTGGGGTAATACAGAAAGTAGTTTAATGTTATGATCTTCACGATATTTCAGTGAATTAATTGAATATTTGCTATAACAGCTTTTGAAGGAACATTTCGTGGATTATCCTGGTTCTTGAAAAAGTCAAATAGTATTCTCTAAGAATATCTTAAAGATCAAGCAGTATTCTGTAAGAATATTTTAATGAAAAACTGCAAAAGTATGTTTTATGAATAATGTTGTTTATTCCTATTTCGGTACGCGTAGCTGGAACTCTTAAAAGCAGGAAACATTCTTTGGATTTAATGAATTATTACTACAAGCGCTTTATGCATTAGATCAGAGTCTCCAAATCTTTAAGGAAAACAATCTTCTTCATGCATAAAAATCAAGTAAAACCTCAACACAAAGTTTATTAAGATTAAAAATTGCAATGCTACGTGACTCGCCTGCAATTCACACTTATCTAATTAGTTCATACCTAGAAGCGGGAGATCATGACATAATTCTTTGTAGAATTTTTAATCAAAATGCGTAATGATACCTTTAAAGTACGAGCCTCTGCAAGGAATATTTATTTGGAATTTTGAATGATTACCTTTCCTAGAAAATATACCCCAATGGAGGACACCTCAGATATCAGGACGAAGAGCTTCCGGCATGGTGGTTGGTTCTTTCCACCCGGATGTGTGCAAATGCTTTGGGTTCGTCTACCCTTAACGATGAAGGGACTCACCACCTACGAGAGCGCCTGTTCCGTGGTCGGTGATGACCAATAGGACTCAACCTCAGTTCCCAACCTGATCATTAAAATGTATCCGTGTGAATCAGGGTGTATCGGAATAATCAACTAACCATTTCCTACAAAATATATGACTTGGAGGAGAGACGCGATCAAGAGCTCTTGGCATGATGGTTGATTCATGCTATCCTGAAATATATAGGAACAGTAAGGAGTTGAGACACCTCTTACTGATGATTTAACCTGCTTCCTACAAGAGGTGTTTTACCGTGACGACTTCTGACTTATTGATTTTCTGGCGTTCTGATCATTCAATTTAACTGTATACCTTCGGGTACATTGGGATGACTCAAGTATGCTTCCTTAGACGAAACATGAAAGGAAATTTTGACATTCGGCAAAATATGTGCTATCGTCCCAAGAAGATGCTTAGAAGATATATTTGTAGTGCATTTTGAACTTTTTGAGAAAGGGAGATTATTCCATTAAGCAAGATCAAGGTGAGTCCTTTGGAGCACAGTGGTGAAAAGAATAGTGATGCTAATACATTTTCAGAAGAAAGCGTTGATGTAATTGAAGCGATTCTGTTCTGGCAGCAGAAAAGAGTAATGATGTTAATACATTTGCAGAATAAAGTGTGGATGTAGTTGTAGCGATTTGTTCAGATAATAATAGATCTCAATAGAGATGAGTATCGAAAATTGTGAATAGCATTATACATAAATACTAGCCCCCTCTCTAATTAAAGCGAATTCAATGTTTAAATTCAACAGCGACGTATACCTTATTAAACTGTAATATTTTTAATTTATAAAATTATATTTAAACAACAATTAACTCCGCATCTATTATATATCATGTGCAAATATATCATCTATTATATATATTATATATCATGTGTACGCATCTATTATATAT
>JAPMOR010090541.1:0-36753 GCA_026543865.1 Argiope aurantia | reverse complement strand
CATCTATTATATATATTATATATCATGTGTACGCATCTATTATATATCACTGAAAAGAGTCTTTGTGTCTTATTACTCGTTTAAACCATTTCTTTTTTCTGAGCGATGTCAGATTATTTAATGTTTAAAGAAAAAGATCATTCTCAAACTTACACTTCCGTACTTGAAATGAAATGAAAGAAAAACACAGATCTCAAGGTCTTCCAATTCTGCTTATACCACTATAGCTAGTATTTACCGTTTCCAAAAAAATGTTGGAAGACAAGAACACAGGAAATTGTCCGCAAAGAGACTTGACAGAATAAATATTAAAACGAGAGAAAATACGCTTTCAAGCTCGCTTCCAATTAGTGTCAACAAACATTTCCTTTACATTTTCTTTTTTAATTCTTCCTTTCCTTGGCATTTTCATTCCTTTTTAAAATTATAGTGAGCCCTCACAACTATGATTAGATTGATACTAGAGAGTGTTTTAATAAATTCGAGACATCCCGAGAAATATTTGGTTGAATATCTTGAAGAAAGTGGAATTGATCCAGGTTTTCCATGTCTTATACAAAATTATCTTCTTGGAAAAATTACACCATGAAATTTTTTTTCTTGCGTTGGAGAAAATTAAATATACCAATAAAAAATATTTCAAGACATTAAAGTTCTCCAGAGATTAATAAATGTTTAACTAAGGCGAAGAAATATTTGTTAAAAGAAATTACTTCAAGTATGTAGAGAGTTTTTAAAAATAGGTTTCTAAAAATTGGAGTGAATTTCAAACTTATATGAGATATTATTATTTTTTTTAAAAAAAATCGAATTCCATGGGATTTATATGCAGATTTTTTTAATAAAGAAAGTTTTTTAGCATATTAATTGATTATTTATAAGCTGTTCAATAAAAATAACTACCTGATCATACCTAATGAAAAAAAATACTTATTTAGTAAATTATTTATTTCCACATTTAATATTTTTAACCAGGAATTTTTGGCATTTTTATTTAATCAGTAATGCAGCAATCACATGCCATTAACCAACTTAAATTAATAAAATATAGATCCACGCAAAAATTCAAGTTCCTACATAATTAAAATTGGCTGGAGAGAGTTTATTTTTTTACTACAAATCATGTTCTAAGATAGAATAACATTTTACTTATAAAATTATACGTTATTTTCAACTGCGTAATTTTATTATTGTGGGAAAAAATAGGGCTTTCACTACTGTCATACATATCTATATATCTTCTTATTAAGGTAATCATAGATATTTCTTTTCTTTATTAATTGAAATAACATTTATTTCTGTAAAAATAAATAATATTCCTTGTGATCTGAAATTATTAATTTATACCTACTATGTATCGAAATATTTAAGATAAGTAACTATGTTAAAAAGTCGATTTTTTGCTAAATTATGGATTTTTTTAAAATTTAACACTATTATTGCTTGAACAAATTTCTTTGTAAAATCATTATAATTTTGTTTCTAAGTCTGCTTTTTTGGGAAGTTACACTAGTTTTTATATTTATATTCACACACGTTTTAATGCTGTTTTCCTAAATTCTAATCTTTGATAGAATGTTTTTTTACAAAAGTACTCATAAATTAAAATCTAATGTATAATTTTTGTTAAAATTTCTTTTAATAATTTCTCAATATGTTCTATAGTTCCTGAATGAGAAAATAAGTAATCGATTTATTTAGAAATATTTTATAGTTGTTTTAGTGCTTCATAATGAGAATAAAAAATTGAAATTTTCGCATTATTTATTTAGTAGAACTTTATATTTAAAGAATGGCTAGAAGTACATATTTTTTTTAAATTCAGGAATTATATTATATATTTCTTAAGCTATTTGCAAAATTTTAAACAAATCTAAAGAAGCATAGTTTTTATTTATACCACTTTTTTGCCCAACTTTTAAAAACACATTTGGTACATAACTGCTATATTTTGGTTTCATAGGTGTTTTTTCAATCTTTTTTATGCAAATATTTAAAAATATAACTATTTATGAACTTTTGTACTAAAAATCATTACGAACGTAATCACATACCTCATATTCTTAAAGGGTAATTTTAAAGATCAAAATGCGTTCTTATTTCATTTACTTATTTACATACGTTATTAGATTTACATTATTTGAATTCATCTATGATTAATGGCTTATACTGTATTTCATAGAACTTTCAAAACAAAAATTTTAAATACAATATTTACATTAATTAATAGTGAAAGAAAATAACAAGAAAGTTGCAACCATATATTTTATAGGATTCTCATGTCTTCCAGCAACAACAAATCGGTGAAATCGATGACAATTTCAGACCAAAATTGTTTTTAAAAAAATGCCTGGATAAAACATGGTTATTATCGAAAACATAAAAGAATACAAATTAACACCCGAGAAAGGAGTAATGACTATGCTCGTTTTCCTTAGGTTATTTTCTCATTTCTAGAATTAGACTCCTTGCGATGTCCCACGGAGACATTCTGTCTCTTGTTGTGAGATTGGACCAAATTTCCTCCGTTCTGTCTGAGCTTACGTGATTGAATAATAGTATAATCTATAACATAGATGACTTTAACCATGAGTAGACATTGGCTAAACACCATCCTTCTGTCGCTGCCAGGCCATTCATCCACTCATTTATGACTATGATGACATGTCCCTCCTCTGGGGACATGTAGGAATAGCATAACCATCATGTTCAGGGTCTTCAGTGATAGCACTAGGTTAAGATATTCGCTGTCATTAATTTCATGTTATATTACATAGCAATGCCGGGTTAGTTATCGAGTAGGAGAATTGCCGTGGATATATGGTAAAAATGGAACTGGAATATTAATTTAATTATAAGAATATTCGAACAATTCTTTAATAATGCTTTGTTAAGTTTATTTTTATAATTTCTTCTTTTAAATAAGGCTTATTTAAAGTATTAGAATGTAATTTTTTAATAAAAAAATTAGATTGTCGAAGCGCTTTTTCTCAAATTTTTCTTTTTATGAAGAGGATTCTGGTTAAAAATAAGCAGTTCTCTCCCTTATTTCGAATGGCCTGGAGTTACCAATTTATAACTCCAAAATTAATAATAAATTTAATCCACTAATATGGAGAGATAAATATATACATAGAATAACAAATATAAATATGGGATCTAATATACAAATAGAATTGTCCTGATAAGGTAATTAAAATTTATTATTTAAAGATATAACATTTTTAAAGCTGGAAGAGATCAGTGTAAGATACAATTACTCTCCTGTAAAATGAAGGTGATTGTGAAAACTTATTTAATCAAATAAATTTCAATAAATTTAGAAAGTTAATTTATTTTTAATGCAGAAGTTCTCATTTAAAAATGTAAGTAGTCCCATTTGGTATTGCTTTTGCATTAATCATTTTTTTTATTAAAAGGAAATTTTTTATAAAAGTTATTATTCAATTTTCGATTTTTGAAAATGTATTTAGCAAAATTTCAGCATTTGCTTTGCTGATAAAGTTAGTTGAAGGAAAAAATTCTATTAATCCGAAAGCCAAAAAATAAGGAAAAATTGAAGGTATAGATGAAAGAAAATATAAGAAAGAAAACATTTTAAAAGAGAGTAGAGATTAAAACTAAAGAAATAACTAATACCTACTAATTAAACTTACTTAATTATCCAAATTAAACTAATACCTAAGGACTTAAACTAAAATAAGACATAAAAAATTCGGCTATTACTAGGTATAAAAATATTTTGGCATACATATATTGCAATTTTGATATATTTGTTAAAATGTTTAATTTCATTAAAAAGCATTCAAAAAGAGATATATTAAAATAGATTTCAACAATTTGTACCAGAGACGGATTTCTAAAGGGGAAGATTAGGCAAAGAAGTTAGATTAAAAAATACTTTCTTAATTGCCAAATATAAGTTTGTTGATAATAAAAGTACTATGTATTAGCATTTTCAACAAATACTAGGATGGCTGTAACTATTTGGTTATAGCGAGGATCAAACTCGCAACGTTTGGGTTCATTGCCGAGTAACATGGCCACTAGATTAAAGTGATCACACCTGTCCAAGTGCTGTTATCTGGCTTATAAAGCGTCACCACATTACTCCCCCTCCAGTGAGTCGGAGGTGAGAAGAACGATATTTTGTTCTGTTTTTTTTAGTGGTGATATTGGCTGTTGCTCCTTACCCATTTTTATTGGCTGATTATTTATCAGCTTTGATTTATTTATTAGCTGATTATTTATCAGCTTGATTTATTCATTTTGCCTGCTTTTTTTAAAAAAATATTATTTTCTTTTCTTCGATCGGGACACCAATGTAGCGATTTGGTAGAAATTTGGGAATGGTAAAAAGACCTATTCATTGAAAACCAGCCTTGATTAACGATACATCTGTCACAATAAAAATTGGTTGGGTATGGTGGAGAAGAGATATTATTCCACCAAAACTTTTTCATTGAATTCAACATATTAGGACTTTGACTGGAACTTAAAGCAGACCTCTGAGGTGTACCCTTTGATACCTCTTTTTTCGAGATGCTCCTTTCAGTTCTTGTATGTTTATCATTTATTGCATTTTCTTTTTCACTTTGAGCGGATTCTGTGTTCGTCTTTACTTTAGAACGTCTTGGTGTTCTAGCAGAAGAATTTAAGCTTATGGGACATTACCTTTATAGTCATACCTTTGTATTTTATAGTCGTGCGAATGTTTTTTCTTTCTTTTTTTTTAAATTTCAGCAATTTTTTAACAATAGTTTAGCTTAGTTCTTAATAATAGATTATTGTCTAAAAAAATTAAAATCATTTTCTTCTTTTTATCAAATATTTAAACACGTGATTTTTTTTCCATTGTTAAATGCCAGAAACGTGGAGTTATATTTAATATCTTTGTAGTTTATAAGACAAACAAAAAAGTGAAGCTTCAATACCACGAAAGTTAGAAAATAGATGAACCAGGCATTTACATTTTTAATACCACTATGATGTCATGAAACTAATCTCCATTAGAAAGGTTCATGCATGAAAAAAACAGAACATGTGCAAAATAATTAAAACACCACGGCTTTAATATGTCGCAATTCGACATTATCATGAATATGTAGTATAAAATTAGTCTATAGTAAAAAATTGAAGATAAAAATAAAATTATATTATTAATAATTTAAAAATTAGGCTAATTTTACAATAAATTGGCAATTTTATTAAAAAGGATTTTACAATAAATTGGCGATTTTATTAAAAAGGAATACATAAGGTCACAGATTTCTAATCCACCATCTTTTTACTTCAAACATTAACAGAATAGCCACAAATTTCTAATCCACCATCTTTTTACATCAAACATCAACAAAATAGCCACAAATTTCTAATCCACCATCGCTTTGCATCAAACATTATCAAAGTAAGAGCAACACTCAAGAGACGTTTTATTGGTAACTAATTTCGACACATTCTCTGCAACTATTTAGAGTAAATAATATAAAACGAATGAAATTCAAATTTTCCCTTTAATATTTTGTTTCGAAAATCGTTTATTTGGTGATTAATAATCTCCGTATCAAGGAAAAATCCTTGCGACAGGAGCATTAAGGCAGATTACATGCTGTTCTATATTTCAAATAGCTCTCCATATCTCATTAACTTGCATTCTTTAAGTGCCGCTTGTATTAAGTCACTCAAGTTGAAAAGTGCAGGAGCAACGTATCGAGTAGGATTCTTGTTAACGCATATTAAAACGGCTTTCATCTTTAATCCCCACAAGTAATGATTTATGCATTTATAATATCCAATAACTCTCTAAGGACAATACTTTAAGAAACATAGCGTGAATAACGGCATATGCAAATAACCACGAATTTTATGAATATTTAAATTTAGCGCCATCTAAAATTCTTTTCAATAGACACTCGATAGAATTTAAGATTGATTTCAACATGATAATATTTTTAAGCTGCAATAATATCTCTAAATTATGTCCTAAGACATGTATATTAAAAAAAATAATAATTGAAAACGTTTTTAAAATGCTGCCCTTAGTACCTACATCTACCAAATATTGCATGCAGTTATTTCTTGAGTCGTAAATACCCATTAAAAGAGGTTTTCTTTTAAATTTAAATACACTTTTATCAAAAGCGAAATAAAATGTTTAACGTATTTTCGTCAATAATTTTAAATCATATTAATATACAAAAAATCTTTTTACGCCACTTTAAAATTTAAAAGATAAGGTTTTAGTGATATCAGTTTTACTCTTAGACAAATGAATTACTTTAAATATATTTTTTTCAAAAAATCTTAAAAGGAATTTTACAACATTGATTTTTATTGTTTTAGTGAGTGGATTTGTTTTCAAGTGCGTTTTTGCTACAACTTAATTTATCTATAATTATAATAAAGCTCAATGTGTGTGTGTGTGTTGGCTCTCTACAGGCCAGACCATTCAACCTACAGCTACCAAATTTGGCACGTGAATATCTTGGAGGCCGGGAATGTGCACCTGGGGGTTATTTTTTCGAATTATTAATTAGAATTTTCTTTATTTAAAAATTAAGCGAAATTTTGGCGTGTTTCTGCTATAATTTCCGAAAATATTACCGCACAAAAAAGACTTTTACATGAAGTTAAAGATAAAAAATTTATCTTTTAAATAATTCTACTGTTTTAATCTTAAAATTAAATTTATATTTTTAATGAATTTTTAAATAAATATTTTAACTATAATTTCAACAATTTTTTTCGTACAAAATAAAAATAAAATTTAAGCTGCACGAGCACGTTTCGCATTCATGGGAAAAAATTAGCTTTTTTCAGTGTTGCCATCACATTGATTAAAAATAAATTAAATCATTTTGGAAATGAAATCTGCAAAAATGTAATTTTCGGCACATGTCTGTAGGAAATGAAACAAATATAAAATATTATTTTTTCTAAAAATTAAATTCAAGAAAAATTATTTTATGATCTTTTACACTCTCTATATTAATAATCCAATAAATCAGTTTTATTTTAAGGCAAGTTTTGTTTAATATGAACAGGATATCCATTCAAATCAGGGCCACACAGCTAATTTGTAAACCTTTAGTAAGAGACAGATCTGCTAAAATGGTCTAAATGGAAAATGATTATATTTTATGTAACTTGATTCATTAAATGCTCTAATAAATAACGAATTTTTGATTTTACATAAAGCTTCTGCTGTGGAAAACACGGCAGAATATTAGTGAAAATAAAATATTAGCGTTCTTGAAACACTAATATTTTAAATAAAAAGAGTTAATATCCAATCAACTAAATCAATCACTTAAACTGACCGATTAATAAAAATTTGAATATCACTATTTAATAAAAAAAGGAAAATTTTAGATTTTCCATCGATTGTTTCAAAGAAAATACGCCAATCTGCGCGCAGGTTTCTCAAGATTAATTGGTCTAAGATTATGAAAATGTTGTGTTTTTCTAAATTTTTAACATTCAAAACTTCATAAATAAGTCTTAGTTGATCGTGGAAAATAGAAATATTCATTCATTTATGTAAACTTTGGTGTGTCCAGAATATTTCTCAAAATATGACACCTCACTGAATTAAATTTAGACTTCATAATTTTTGAAATATATTTATAGGTCTGAACAAAATATTATTATTGATTTCTTTTCAATCCTTTTGAAAGCAAAACTAAAAACTGCATTTTATGCTGAATCTGAGAAATTTTTGTTGAATTATTCTTTGAGATATTACATAAATTATGAAAAATATTTTGTAGTTCACATAAGACTTAAATACCGAGAGATTCTGTTTGCAATACTCATATTCAATAATAATCATAATAAAGATGATAAATAAAATAAAACGCTTGGTTTTATTAAAAAATATCTTTATATTAATTGCAATTTCCTAATTTCCACTTTAAAGTAAAGTTGAAGTTTTACTGGAAATGACAACAAATTAGCAAAATATATATAGTAAATTGAACGAAACGATCTAAACAATATAAGTTTGGTATGACTATCAAAATTTGAAGGTTAAAAAGGTTTTGTTTGAGAATCCTTTAAGAGACCAGTTACTTAAAATATTTAATTGAAAATTGTAGCGAGCGGTAATACTGGCTAACCGGCTGGTCGCCAAAGGCGGCTAGTCTTATATAATTCAGAGCAAATAAATAAAAAAAAAATAAAAAATATCAATCAAACTTAAAATGTTACGATGTAGTGAACTTATAAGCTCTTAATTTTTTTGTAATAACGAATATATAATCTTTTATTAATATAAATATTTTAAATGTGAAATAAAAAATTAGGATCAAAACAAAAATAACAAAAACTTCAAAGTGTGATAAAATATTTGTGTAAACTTTGTTTTCATTTTTAATATTAATATTCAAAATATAAATGACAATTTATACACATATTTAATGTATTTCATAACAGAAGAACAATCTATAAATTAATCTTTAATATCCTTATTTTTATGATAAAACAACAGAATATTATTGGAAAATAAGATTGTAGTTCTTTTCATTCTTACTTGCAATTATCTACTTCATCTGTTTCGCTATCTGTCAATTAAGGCATTATCCACGCAGCTCATGATTATTGTCTATTTCATTTAACTTTGTTATTTATCTATCTAAACATTACACATGCATCACAACCAATTTTCTTGCTGTATTATCTATCATATAGTTAGTATCATATATAAAGATGCATCAAGATTAGATAATAAGCATGTATTATCTTTTCTTAACTTAGTGCATCTAGCTGTCATACATATAGTGCATGCATATTACCTATTTCATCTATCAATTTAGGTATTAAACTTGCAACTCATATCCATTATCTTTGATTTTCATGGTTATCTATCATTTAGCTGTCATATATGAAATATATGCTTTTTGCCTGCTCTTATCTTCAAGCTTCTTGCTATTATAGTACATGCAGCTCATGCTTATTACTTATTTCATCTTAGAATTCTTGATTAATTATCTATCATCAAGTCATAACACTTACAGCACGTGCTTAGTATCTGTTTTTGTTTTGATACAGCTAGCTATCATATGTGCAGCGCATTCTTATTATTTATTTTATATTAGTTTGTTATCTATCAATCTAATCCCATTGCATAGAACAAAACAATATTATATGTAATTCTGCATTCAAGGTGATATGTTAAAAGTAAAGAGAATAGATAAATAAGAAAAAAAATAAGAAATAAGGAAAATAAGGAAGAAAAATTAGAGAAGAAAAAAATTCTAACAAGAGTTATGTAATCGCTGTAATCTTGTAACTTTAAACATGCAGTTCTTGTATATATTATAAAGTCTATTTTTTGTATCTCGGAAACTGCTCCAATGACCTGGATCTAATTTTATATTTAAATAAAGTTTTGCTTTTTAAGTTTATCTACATAGATGTCTTTCTTGAAAAATCCCAATTTTACACAAAAAATATTTTTTAATAACTAACTACTACAGCCTTTTTCTATCTGATCTCATGCTGACAATGTCATTAGAGCCATTTCGGACACCCGATTTCACCATGGTAAAACTGAGTGTAAGTTCAAAAGTAAGTGACAGATGAACTGAAAAATGGGCACTGTTATAAAGCATATTGTTCCGAATAACATATTAAACTAAATACATTCATGAATTTTTTATCTAATTTATCATGATTTTTTTTACTTCATATGTATCAAGATTGAAAAATATTCATAACTAATCATTAGGTGATTCATATCTAAATAGTTTCTCCGAAAAAAAATAAGATTTTACAAAAAAAACTTATCGAGAGAAGCTTGGTTTTTCAGATATTAACAATTAAATAGAGAATAAAAATAGATCAACATGCGGATCGCTGATATCATTTGTAAATAAATGATTAGATAAATTAATTTAAAACATATAAATGAGTCCTCTGTCAACCTTTCATGAAATTAAATTTATGTATTTATCTTTCTAGCATATGTTAACAATCAAACGCAGCCTTATTATTATTTTTTAAAAAGATGAAACTTCGAAGAAAGACGCAAACCAAAAATCTTTTCGAAATAGCAAGCGCGAATAAAAGTTTCTATCTTTAAAATTTACACTCTTTTGGATGTTTCACTTTTCCACACGTGCTAAGATTGTTTCAACTTTACAAATATGAAATAAAATTTCGAAAAAATAAAAGCTTTTTGAAGTGCCAGAGAAAGCGCCTTATTAAATTTGATAGCACGAGGAAGAACATTTTAGTTTTCAATTCATGAAATTTTTCTTTCCCAAAGATGGAGAGAGAAAGAAAAGGAAAAAAATTCTTTAAAATTGAACAATAATTTTTATCTTCAAACCTAGCCAAGCAAAGAAAATTTAAGTATTCTAATCATCGTTTTTCTTTATCTTTAAAGTTTCCACCAAACCTTCTTTAATCCAACGATTTATGTCGAGGTAATCAAATTATTGGAAACCATGTTTCCGATTGTTTGAAGCAAAATGTGCTTTCCAGACAATTTTTGAATATGTAATCGAATAAGAATGATATATTTGGTTTTTGTCTGTTTTTAAAAAAATATACCTTATTTTTTTTCCATGAAACCTCTATAACCTCTTTCATCAAACCTCTCTCTCTCTCTCTCTCTCTCTCTCTCTCTCTCTCTCTCTCTCTCTCTATATATATATATATATATATATATATATATATATATATATGCATGTTAACGTTAAAGCTCGAAAGCCGTTAATGTAAAGATTACCTAGCTAATATGCATATTAACTAATTTGTTCCGTTAAAGTGCGAAATCAAGAGCTTTTCGCATTAACTAAGTAATGCGCACATTAATGGCTTCCGTGTCGTTAAAGTTCAAAAGATTTCTCTCATTTTCTTTCCCTATTCCTCCTCTCTCTTCAATTGGTATACAATCCAAGGTATCACCAATGTTTAGATTTCACTAACAAGTAAGCATAATTTTATCCCATGTTTCGCAAATTCATTTTTTATTTCAATTACTTGTACTAATACGTTAAACTGTTTCATTTTTTGTATATAGTTTTTCAATTGATTGATGTTTGATTCTATCAACTAATTTGTTGTTTTGCGTGATTATATTAACGAGATTCTTTAGATATCGAAAAATATATAAATAACAGTATGTTAATTTCCTTAATTGAAATAATATTTTAACTGTTTGATTCTTTGTATTGATGTTTTCCGATTAATTAATGACTGATTATTTTAAATAATGTGCTGATTGTTCGATTGTATTAACTTGATTCTTTAGATATCAAAAAATAAATAAACAATATTCAATTTAAGCGTGCGGAAACGTTGCTGTTATTTCAACAAAGATTTTATTTTACCTTTAACGAGTGCCTAGTAGGTAAAGTGTGCATTAGTATCTAGTAGGTAATGTACAGATTACCTAGGTAATTTGAGAAATGAAACATTTTTTCGAACTTTAACGAATAACTCTAGTTAATGTGCGGATTAACTAATTTCTGCACTTTAACGGTAATATATATACTTTAAAAATAGTAAAAATATTGTTTGCAAATGTTTTTAATATTTTTTTTACAGGGTAGTATTTTTCGAAGATATCATCATCCCCTATCGACAACTTTTCGAGCTAAATTTTTTTCGCGGATTCCTTTTTCCCATGTTGTCAATAGTCCCCGTACAAAACTTGGTGGCTTTGCGGCTGATAGTTCGAGCTACAGAGATCTCTCAGTAGCGTCAGTTTTTAAAAAACACCCTGTATACTTATGTCCCGTTTTGACACTGGGGCTATTTTGTCCCGTTTGATATAGCAGCATTTGGGGAAAGGATTTATGCAGAAAACGGGGCGTGAAGAAATAATGTAACCAGTAACTGGAGACATGAATTTTCTCACGCTATTTGAAACATAGAGTCAAAATGATCCATTGTTATTTTTCTTTTTGTTATTTGTAAACAATATTGTAATATATTTTGAAACGCAATACATTCTTAAAATCATGTAAGTCACCAAAAATATTAAAAATATTGATATATAAAATGTTAAATGTTATGATATTAAATGTTTTAAAGCTGTTATAAGAAAAACCTAAACAATCTTTTAATGAGTATTTACTTCATTTTGATATTACGAAATTAGACTTTTGTTTCTAACTGTTAGGATTTAACAAAGAAAAATTAAGAATACAATATTTTAAAATATTATTTAAATTTTTTTAAATTCAAATTAAAGCATTGCCTTATTCAAATTAACTTTTGAATAATGCATTATACAAATTAAAAGCCGTTTCGGTGACGTGGAGTCAATGACTCCATAAATAACAACAAAAATTTTGAAAAAGAATAACCCGGTTATAGGCACGTGTTCATACTTAGACTTTTGGCAACATACTGCTGACAGAGCAGCTTGAAGGTACTGAGGAGATGATTAAGGACAAAATATCACGTAATAATCAAAGCAATGCGGAGCTATTTTGACTCCTATTTCCAGTTATGGGACAATTGTATCACAATGTAGCCATAAAATAATTTTCATTCCTTCGGCGGCTTCTACATTTAAAGCCATTGAACGCAATGAAATTAAATTTCATGTGCAGAATGTGGAAAGCATAGGAAGATAAATCCAGTGCGTAGAAATCCTTTCTTTAAATCAAAATTCGCTATTATAGCATCTTTAATAAAATTAAGGCAACGCATCTGAATGTTAATGTTCATATATGAACAATTATTTTCTTTGGGTTTCATAACAACAAAAACTTTGAAAAAGAATAACCCGGTTATACGCACGTGTTCATACTTAGACTTTTGTCAACATACTGCTGAAAGAACAGTTTGAATGTACTGAGAATGATGATTGTATGTTTATAGATCATCCATTGTTAGGTCATTCATTTCTTGTTTCTATTCATTAATTTAGACCTTGAACAAAATTTAATATGATTTATTTTTCATTGTTTCATGAAAAAATCTTGATCGAATTTCGCTGCAGAAAACACCCATGTTTCTTACATTTATATATCGGCACTAATATTTCAGACGGATTCATCTTCCTATGTCTCTAACAATATGTACTTGAAATATGATTTCATTTCTTTCTTTAGTTTATCTAAAATTGTTTCCAAACTTGAAAAGTAATTTATAGTCAACCTGTGAATATAATTTTATTGAATACGTCTCAATTTTCAATTCAATCGTGTATTATGAAAGATAGATACGCAACTGGATCTAGAAAATTTCTGTTCTCTGCTATTTCCAAATTTATCAAAACAGACTCGGCTGATACTATGCAATTCTGAAGTACATTTCCGAACTTTACAAAGACCTGCTATATCGAATTTTCAAGTACAAACTATATTCGAAATTCATTTTTGTATATTTTATTATTTTTTTTCCAATATAAGCATACGAAAAACGGATATCTTCCAAACTTTCTGCAACTCTTCTCTTTTTTGCTGAAATATAGACTTTCAGCGAATTCGAAAGCGCACGAAAACAACATTTCTGCTTCAATCTATAAAGTATTTTATTTCTGAAAAAGGCGCTAAAAATTTATTGATAAGGATAAAATGATCTCTTGTAAGGATTTCTGAGCTATTACAAAAATTGTGTTACCTTTCTTAAAACGAATCATTATATTTAGAAATGTACCATTAATAAGATTTCTTCGAAGAAAACGCACTTTTTGTTTTATCACTTTCGCCACTTTTTGCTGTTTCATCCGACATTCTGTTTCCTTTTTCATCAACACCTTTACCAGAAATAAAACCACAATTATAATTGGGTATCAGCTTGTAGAATTAAATAATCGTGCTTTTGATGAAATAAAATATTTTTAAAAAATATTTTCCGCTATACTAACTTTTATTTTCACAAAATATTATTTAACTTTTTCTTCCGTTTTTTTTAATGCAGTACTGTAATAATTGTAACGAATAAAGTAAAACCATCAACAAATTCAACATCGATATTCCCATGTATGTATCTTCTCATTTCACAACACTTATTGTCAGAAATTATATTTTAATTTTGTGTAGCGTTCTGTCTGTCTATTAAAAATTCAGCTCAGTTCTCTACAGTACTAAATAAATTTTTCTATTTATGATATAACTGCAACATAATTTTTAAAAAAAATCTTAAAAATAAAGTAATTACGTCTAAAACATTACTATACTGCGATGATTCAACCACAAATTGAATATCTTTGAAATTTTTTGAATGAATATTGAGTATAATATATAACTCATAGAAAATATATTTATTTACTATGCCTTCTTTTTCTTCCATTAAAATTATTGATTGAAATTAAATTGGTTTTATAAGAAGAAACAGCGCTATTCGTTGCTATTTACGGCTCCCGGTTTATTTCAATACTTTCAGATTACGCCAAGCTCCATTTTATATAGTATGCCAAGATTTCGCTACGAATTTTGCTTTATGGTTTCCTTTATTGGCTGTTTAGAGTGAGCGATTTCAGTTGGCGACTTTTTTATATTTTTGGCGATTTCTCATTGGGGCTGTAACGATCAACAAGTACCGAAACAATTAATATGTTTATATGCCTTCATATGTTTTACATGCTGGCCATCTTATATATCAATTAAACAGGTATCAAACAATAAAATCTGAATTTCTTTAAATCATTATGTCTCTAACTAAATACTTTGGTAATTTTATCTCAGGGAAACTCAAAACAATATCTATCCTAACCACATCAATATACAAAATCAAAAAGGAATTCATTGCTTAAACTTTTATAACTGATGGGGCAGTTCCAGTTATCTAAACAATTGGGAAATTTTTTTATTGATTTGAATGATTTCTGTCGCAATATTTATTTAGGCCAATAGCTTTATAGAATGCCAATGGACGATATGATTTTCTAACTTATGTCCTGTGAAATGTGAAAAAATAAGCAAGGAATAAGTAGTAAACTACTTACTAAATAAGACATCAAATTTAATCACTGAGGTTGAAGAATTGCTTTATTGCCAATGTTTTGAGAATTCCTCCAGAAAAATGTATTGTTCCTTTGATTTCCTTTGTATGATTTAATGGTTACTTTTTTTCCACCAGATAATAGACGAAATAAATAGGTGAAAATGGAATTAACGGGGGAAAAGGCATATCATTTAGTGCCTTAATACGCAGTCTGAAAATGCTACAAGTCATATTGAAGAAAATGATATACATGTTACGATTAATGTGATTAAGTTATTACCTGAATTAGAAGCACTAAAATTATGACACTGAGTTATTAATAAAAACCTACTATTTGTGTATACTATTTTTTTTTCGAAAAAGGGCAAATCTTTCTCTTTTTGAGAATTATTTAACAGCGCAAATGAAATTTACTACTTGGTTAGGAGTTGTAAAGGCTCCTATAACAAAAGATGCGCAAAGTTTCCCGTTATATATATATATGTATAGGCAAATGTAAGACGTAATAACGTTCCTCTAGGGAAAGTTAAACTATGAAATACTCGTTTTAGCTATAATGGGTGTTGAAATGAAAAGGTACGAAACGTCGTAATAACGTTAACATATTTGTCCATGACGCAACGGGAGAATGTAGCGAGTCATCTTGGAATGCGATTGGAGTCTCCGGAGTAGATCGGAGAATGTGCGGACGTCCGCATGCGCAGGAGAGAACAGAGGTTCTTATAAAGAGCTCCGTCCAATTGACTAAATGCGTTGAATTCCTCGAGCACAGAAGAACCATTAACTTCGATGTGTATTGTGAGACACTCCGAAGACTACTCAGCTCCATCAAGAACAAAAGACCGGGCCTACATAAGAATGACGTGGTTCTGCTCCATGATAACGCACGTCCATACGTCGCCAAAATCACACACGCGAAACTGTCTAAGTTCAAGTGGGAGCAGCTCGACTATCTGCCCTAAAACCCGAACATGTCGCCCTGTGATTTTCACATGTTTTGTCCCCTGAAAAAAAAAAAACATCTGAAAGGGAAACGCTACAACTCGGACGGTCAACTCAAGAACGCTGTAAATGACTGAGTCTCATCACGACCACAGGAATTCTGGGAACACGGAATTCTTCGGCTCGGTAATCAATGGGATCGTTGAGCTCACAGGCCAATGGTGTATATTTTGAATAAAGTCTTCATTTATACTCGCAGTGTCATTTCGTACCTTTCCATTTGAACACCCCTTGTAGAATAATAATAAGTAAGGGTATATTGGTTATATATTAGGATGTATTAGTTAGCATATATTTTTAAAATATAGTTCGCACAAAGTCTATAAAATTGTTGAGGTATATCCGAATGATTTCTGCTATTCCTTTTGTCAAATTTGTCAGACGATTTTCAGTTTGTGTGTGGTTCGAATTCATTGATATTTTAACTTTTCAGCAACAAAATGCATCCATACATGATCTAAAGGATTTAAATTCCTTGGTTATGCTGAGTACGTCACAAATTTCATATAGATTATAGTTCTGTTACATGATTCACATAGAATATCACATATTTCATATAGAATATAATTGTCGTTTCTGAATACAAAGTTGCTTACTAGTGTTTGGCTGCAAGGGTTGTCTAAGAAAGAACATGCCATATAATATTTTTGTGGTGATTCTGGTGCCTGGCAAATGTATGTTCAGACAATCTTCAGTAGTTTTCATTATATATTATGATTCCAGCATTATAGAAATTCTGGGAATGGTAACAAATTCCCCTTCATTTGCAGGTAGCTCTTATTTTCTTTTATTTCGACATCTACTGTTAATTTTCATTTTAATAAAATCAAGGTGTTTTTTTTTCTTTATAGCAGAAAACAAAATTCTTTTCGCACCTAAAATCGAACCACTTCTTATCACAAAAATACTTTTATTCAGCAATGGAATGCCAGAAAAAGAGCTTAAAGCTCTCCAGAGTTGTAGAAGGATTGATTTATGACCAAGAAGTCTAGGTATTCGAACAGAACATCCTGTTTCACGCAAGACTCATTATACTGTTTTTTGGGTTGCATTTGAAATTCTAGGAGTGATTAATTGATTTATCTTATCCTCTGATTAGTGGATAATATCACCAGGGAATGAAAGTAACTACAGAAAAGAAAGGCCTCTGAATGACAAGACTATTTGTAGTGGCGTTAAAGGAGGAAGTTACTTTTTGTAGAATTACTGGTTTCTTGTTAATAAGTTGTAAGTTTTTAATGATTAATTAACAGAAGACAAATTATTTTATTATTGATTCATAAAATAATGACAAATCATTTTATCATTGATTTATAAAATAATGGCAAATAATTTTATCATTGATTTATAAAATAATGGCAAATAATTTTATTATCGATTTATAAAATAATGTAGTAGTAGACAATGTAGAAAATATTGCTTTTAATTAATGCTCAAAATTTCAGGCTTATAGCTCTAAAGATAAAATTTTGTCAATATTTGTTTTCTTATTTATCTCTTTTGACCTTATCACATTTTTTACACAATATTATTGAAACAAATAATCAGTTTTATTGTCATTCCAATTAAACAAATGGTCGTAATTAAATTTATGCTTGATAAAATGTTAATAGTATTCTAATATTTCATCATACACATAATTTGTATTCTTATCAAATTTGTTTATTTGGCAACAAGGAAAATAAAGACCTACTTGCTATCGCACTTCAGCCTAGCGAGCCTAGTCTGCTTAGCTGGAAATCCGCCATTGTTCATCATGCATTTACTTTTATACACAACATTATTAGGTCAATAAATTATTATGCAATAAATTCTGTATTTTAAGAAATGAAGTTTAAAATACTCTTAGATATTCTTACCGATTTTTTTAAAATTTTGTTTTCATTAATGCCTATATATGGATGTTGCAAATCAATACAGTAACATCTGATTTTGATTGACTTGGAAATCATATTTTAACCAGCTATAATATATATGAACAACATTATAGAAGAGTCTTTAAAGGTAGGGTCTAATTTCCTTAAACTTGAATATTAAGCCAAGTCTGATAAGTATCGCTCGGAAACCTATTTGAAGGTTCATTGTTAAGATTCATGCATTCCCATGGGAATTATGTCAGCAATTTGGAACAGTGCACGCTTGAGAACAGTACAAGCAATATTTGAAGTGGCCCTTATGGGATACATGAAATATTAATACAGATATTATATTATATCCATGAAACCTCCCTATGGAACTACCATTTCTCTATTTAAGAGACTTGCAGTGAGTTCATGAGATAATAACATCTAGCTTTCCTTAAAATTTAAGGGAGGATAAATAGAATTGTCCATTAACGAAATAGTGTATTAACGAAGCTATATACTTACAGGTCAACATTTGGGATCGTTTAATTATTAATGATTAATAGGATCTATTTTACTTCTCGTCAATGATATTGCTACGAATCTGTAATATACCTAGTATAGTAAATTTCTAGATAAGAAATATGGTTTTACATTTATTTGTAATGGATGCTAAAGGATTACCGTGTCGGTGATTCCCGAGTCTCATAACAAGCTTGGCGACCATTTGCCGATTTGACGACGAATTTGTGGCGAAGGAAGGAAAAAAGGAAATTTCTTGATAATTTTGCTGGAATTTTGGAGATATATTAATTAAGAGCAATGTTATGATTTATATACAGAAATTGCTAATGGACAAAACTGAGAATAAATCAGTATTGAGTCAGTGAGCGAGAATAACATATGAGTTCGAAAAGCATGAGTAGTTGTATGAAATTTCCCTCCTGCTTGTTGCCAAGTGATGTGAGCTATTGCGGTTTTTTATTGCCGATGTTCTGTTTGTGTTTTGCTGTTTACTGCAGATGATTCTTGCGTAAGCTTTGTCTACTAGCCGTCTTTATCAACCAGTTGGTTCGTCGGAAATATGGTAGCAAAATATTGAATATTTTGTGAAACTATGTCTTAATGATTTCCTCAACAAAATATATTTGCATTATTAAGCATTTACGACATAAAACCACATATGACATTCTGGACCCTATAGCGATGTAACTATGATATTTTTGATATTATTTTTTTATTAATTATTTCTTAAAATATTTAAACAAATAATAAAAATTTATGTAAAAATTTAATTTTTTTGTTGTTTGGTTTTAAATTTACTTGATCTTTCAAATTCTGAAATAAATACGCACAAAAATGTGTCAAATTTCAGCTTAAAATAATTATCTTTTCAAACACTTTTATTTAAATATTACAAAAGCATCGCTAAGTTTTTATTGATTTTTCAATAGTCCGCCTTAGTGTAAAATCATATAACGTTACTGAATCCTTTTTCTATCGATGAAGAAAATCTAGTTGCTTATGGTGACCAGTTAGTTCACCAAGTATATTTGGTATATTTAATTCTAGTTAAATTGTTGCATATAACTCCATCTTTTTGATTCCTGTCGAAAGTACCACAGGAAGAAAGATACACACACACACAATGTTTTTCTTTTTCTATATATTATACAGAGAGACCGAGAGAGAGAGAAAGCGAGATAGTTGGCATATTTGTATATTTTTAGTACTAAATATGTTTGAAAAGATCGCTTTAAAACTATCGGAATGTATTCTAATTAAAAATTTTCAATGAAACATATTTACAATCTGAATACCTGGAGAAGTACTGTAAAATACTTCCTCCCCCCCCCTCCTTGCCAAAGGAAAACAAATTAAACAAGTTCAACTATCAAATTTATTTCTAAATAAAATTTAAATATTTTCCAAATCTCTTTTGCTATCTGATTTTGGATTCAAATACATTTTTTTTTGTTATTTCATTCTAAAAAGTAACAAGATAAGAAAATTGCTTTTTGGAACGCTAAGTGGATTCAATTATATTTTTATTTAGACAATAGAATAGACTGCATTATGGTTGTTTTGGCTTTAATTAGTATTCAATTCCAAGAGTTCTCTTTAATTCAAATAAAATTTCTGCCTTTCCATTCTACTTCATAAGGAATAAATAAATAGGTGTTGGAAAGAAGCCAAACACCTTAATATAAAAGAGAGCTTGAGCTTGGCCATTTTTCTAGCCAGGTTAAAAGATTCAAACACTGTGAAACTACTGGGATGATACACGGAAACACAAATTTTTCCCTACGTGCTGCATCTGGGTTGCAGTTTAAATTCCCCTTTAAATTAATAGGTTAATTTTATAACAAAACAATAGAAGAAATTGCTAAAGAATGGAAGCAATCCCAGACAAAGAGTACCGACATGAATATTTAGAGAGAATTTTCAAGTCGAAAGATTTGTTTCCTGGAGTAGAAATTAGTTGCGTCTTTTTCAAAAGGAATATTTATGTATTCACTGCAAAAATAAGAAATGATAGCCTTTTTAAATAAAAAATGAAATTATTTAGAAATTATTATATTAAAACACTTTCAACGCAGCAAATCACAAGCTATTTGTTATAAGTTAATATATTTTATCATGAAACAACGAATACAGAGTTCTCATTATTGCAACGAAAGTTTTTGAAATAAATTTTTTAGAATTTAAGGGGCCGAAAATAAAGCTTTTTAATGAAAAAACATTTATTATTAAATATAATAAATGTTTATACAAATGACTGAAAACCCGCACCAAAGTACGCGCATAAGCCAACTTAATAGAACACTGAGAGGGAAAAGCAGTTTCATTTGGTTTAGGGTGAATGAGTCGACACGAGCTGGTTGCTTGTATATTGCGCTTTTTTTATGTTGCTTGATGGAAATTCACCCCCCCCCCCCCGATCGTAGTGTTTCTACATTGTTGTAAGATACGCATACTTTCAAGTTCTTGTTGAAATCCATCAAAAATTGGCTTGTGACAAACCCTCCCTTTCCTTAATTACCTGTCGAGAACTCTTAACTTGAGAATGATTATTTTATATTGTAGAGGGAAAAAGTATTTTTGTGAAAAGTTTTTATATGAAAATGGAGATATTCTTAACTAAGCATCCATTATTTTTTTTTCTTTTTCAGTAACTTATCTAAGGAACAAACTCAAAATCCATTCGAAGTTTGCTTAGAGAAAATATTAAAAAAAGCAATAAAAATAGTAAAATTAGCAGATAAAATAAAAGTTGTTTGCTTTAACAATAGTTTCATAATATATAATAAGTACAACATATAATAATGCCTCACAACTTGTACAACATATAATAAATATTCATAATTTTTAGTATTCCATATTAATTAATGCTAAATATTTAGACTTATCTGTAATTAGAATGTATGATTAATGCACAATAGTAAAATCAGCAAAAAAATGTTTGGAGAGTACCTTATTATTTTTAATCTTATGTGACTGATATTTTTATCAGGTATAGAAAAGGAAATTTGGTCATAATTCTAATACTAAGAAAATTGAGCTACTTTAATGATATTTGTTATTATTCTGCAACTTCCATGCCGCATTAATAGAAATTAATTTTACACTCCTTATTAGCATTATATTCTCTTACCATATTATGAAAGAATTTGTAAATTTTAATTGATTCAAATTAAGAATATATCATTTAATGCTCATTGATTTAAAATCTCTATTCATTCTTGCGCAGAAAAATTTAGAAATTTAATGAATTAAAGAATATCTTTAACAACTTACAATATTACAAATA
Source organism: Argiope aurantia (assembly GCA_026543865.1). Classification (NCBI taxonomy): domain Eukaryota; kingdom Metazoa; phylum Arthropoda; class Arachnida; order Araneae; family Araneidae; genus Argiope; species Argiope aurantia. The sequence continues at coordinate 15,189 of JAPMOR010090541.1, read as the reverse complement.
ATATTTGAATCTTAAAAGGAAATCGGTATCATGCACAGCAATTCAGGGCTTCTAGATAAAAAAAAAGCTTTCAAACTATTACTTAATGCGAAAATGCACATGCACCTTGAAGATGAATTTTCGAAGCAATTCAAATTCAACGAAGGTGCTTTAATCAATTTTCTAAGGAATAAATCGCTCATTGGATGCTTAAATTTTTGACTTAAAAATACGAATTTGTCAGTATCATACAAGGCAATCCAATGCTTCTAGATTAAAAAAACCAAACATTCTTAATACTATTTAGTGCAGAATGCATATGTATTTTGAAGGTGAATTTTCGAAGCAATTCAAATTCAACGAAGGTGTTTTAATGAATTTTCAAGAGAATAAATCACTAAGTGGATGCTTAAAGTTTTGACTTAAAAATACGAATTTGTCAGTATCATACAAGGCAAACCAATGCTTCTAGATTAAAAAACATTCTTAACCTTGTTTAGTGCAGAATGCACATATGCGGCATCATTTGATTCAAGTTGATAAATAAATGTACGGAAATAAAAATTCCACATTTCTGTTTCTAGCTTGTAAGCATAAAGTAATTAATATTTTGAATTTATATTTAAAATCTCGAAGATTTTTTTATAATTGCTCTGTTCATCAAACCATTATGAAACCTTATATAAAGATATTTAGAAGCTAAGATATATCCAGGAGCTTGAATAATTGATCAAGTTTGTGTATATCAAAGAGAAACTATTCTGAGTATTCATATTTGAAATGCATATATCGCCCGAGAAGTTCTTGAGGCATGAAGTCTGGAAGCAAACTTGAGAATAGCCAAAGCAATATTTATTGTGGAGGTAATGGTATGTATGAAATATTAATGCGGAAAATTATATGGCTGTCACCTCTCTTATCAAACATTCTTCCTCACTTAATGAATGATAGTGATGAATTCATGAGACATGATCTCAGCATTCAGTTTGCTGGGACCTCCTGGAATGCTAATAAGGAACGATAAAATGATTATGCCTTTTCAGTCTTTGTTTAATGCTAATTAATTGGATGGATATCGCGTTATACGGATGTTAAAAATGTAGTATATGAAAAAAAAGGATCACTATATTTAAGAATGAGATGGATATTATATAGCCTCGTTCAAAATAATACCAGACAGTTTTATTTTTCAATTTTGACTCACCATTAATGTATTCGTGTTAACGAGTTAACTCGTTTCGACGAGTATATCAGTCATGGAAAAATACAACATTTTACGTTATGACGAGTTTACTCGTCAGAAGTAATAAGTAGTGACAATTTGTAGTTTGAATTACAATTTTAGTAAAAACTCAAACTTATTCGTAAATTGCAAGATGTTTAAAATATTTTGAGACCATGTCTAAATCAAAGAAACAAATAAAAGATTATTATGCGTTGCACCATACTCTGCTGAATACTATTCTCTAACAAATAAATCAATTTATTGTTTTAATTTGCTATGTTCCTTTTCATTCATATGCAGAAACTGTAAGCTGGTTTAAGTAAATAAATAAATGTGATTATTGAAATAAAAAATAAAACTTATTTCATTACAACATAATTCCATATTGCACATGCTCTGTATTTGACGAGTTACTCGTCATCGCTAATTTTTGTGACACAAATTAAACAAGCATTTTCCAAAGAGATCGAAACAGTTAACTAGTTAATATATCATAAGAATGATGAAGAATTTCTTTATATTGACTATCCTCATGCATATAAAGTGGTATCACTTTGCGTTCCATTTTTTCAATTATCTATCTAGGCTAATCATTCACGCGTATTCTAAACGAAATTCCCAAACAACACCTTGCAATAGTATAATAGCATCCTTCTTCATACTGAAGATTGGATATTGTAGATAGTGATGTTTCAACATATAGTAATTGAAAAAGAGCGATCTTAAATTTGAGAATGACACGGATATTAAATATTCTTGTACAAAATCATACCAGGAAATTTTATTCTTGAATTTTGTTTCATTAATAATTTTTTCATGCTAATATCTCATAAGACTGAGGAAGAATTACAAATAAGATATTCACTATCATTTTACGCTATCCAAATAAAATAGAAAAACTCTCCATGCCATTTTTCGACTATCTGTTTAGGTTAATAATTCACGTGCACTCTAAGCCAATTTTATTTCCACTCCTTCGCGTAACGTCTTGCTATATTATAGCCCATTCTTTATATTGGACATTTTTCCTCAGCCATTTTCAGTGACATCTTATTCCGAATGACACAATGAAAATTAGGTTTCACATTATACGCAACCTTCTCCTCCATGCCATACCAATTTTGGTTTGGTGATCGATTTACTATTCCATTGGGGTTGGCATGGAGGGATCGTGAATGATCGGTTTTAAATAATGGGGCATGTTAAATCCAAATGCAATAGAACATTATATCATACATCTGCAAACTGATGAATTAGTTTTCCACAGAAAGCAATGCTAGGACTTTTTGATAATGTAATAATTAATGGCCATTTATGTTATACAGGTGTAAGTGGAAGAGCCCTTTTTGGATGGAAAATAGCAGCTATAAATTTCAAATATTGAGGTAGATAAAAGTATTGAGGTAAACTGAAAGCTACATTCATCAGTTTTCATTAGCAAACAACCCGTAGATCATTCACAATGTTTATTTGCAAAAATAATAAGTATATTTGTCTTCTTATTTTTTAATACATTTAATAATGAACAAAGTTTGCAAATACGTTCCCCCCTTTTTTTCCCTACTACATTCTTGAATTTTGCATGTCCTTTGCCTTTATTTATGTAGTTGGAAACCATAAAATGACTTGCTAAAATTGAGAAACAAAGTTAAAACTATCTATATCCCTTTACGTCAAACCTACTTTCTTCTTTTAATTTCCAGAAACATCAAGTAATTACGAATTCCTAACCACTCCAAAACACAAGGACACAGGGTGATACTTTAGTTTAGACGCTGGAATCGATAGCATTGTTGTTGTATTTTCGTTTCAATTAGTATTCAGTCCCGATAGCTTACCCGAATACTAATAAAAATTCCTATTTTCCTGGCCTGTTTCCTGAAAAAAAAAAAAAAAGTAAGCTGGAAGCAGGCAGAAGACCAGAATACCAGAAAGGAACCGTCCAACGTTTCCTCCAGCGACGCAGAAGGATTGATTTATTGTCAGCCTTCGGGGAGTTTATATAGAAAACCCTATTTCGTAAAAGACATCCCCTTGAAAGGTTTTTCTGGGTTGCATTTTAAATTCTCGGCCTGATTAATTGACTTCTTTTATCCAAGCAGAATGGATAAAATGACAGGAGAATAGCAGTAACCTGGGAAAAGACGCACCGATGAAGGACAACAAGGCTACCTTGAATGACTTTCAAGTGGCTTTGAGTAAGAAAATATAAAAAGAAGAATAGTTTAATGAGTTTTACTTAGTTTAGGCTTTGCCAGAATGGATTAAAATGATCTTCATGAGTAGATTCGGAATAAGAAATCTTTAGTGTTATTATATAAAAGAACACAGGATCTCGAAGCAGATCAGTCTCAAGACATAGAATGCTTCTAATAATTTTCAGCTATAACAATATTTAACTGTTCATTTTTCTGCTTTTAAATTATAGCTCATAGGATGAACCATAAACAATAAATAAACTGAATGAATTAAAATTATTATTTATTAAGTATATATAATACTACTATTTAAGTATAATATCACTAATCATTTTTTTGTTGCGAAAATACGATTCAGATTTATTTACAATGATCACGTGAGTGTTGTATTGCGCAGTCGTTCAAATTGTGGAAAAGCGTTAGTCTTTTTTCGTCTCAAAATCGTTCGAGCTCCAAATTTTTTTGCCAGTTAGAAAAATAGAAAATGTCAAAATATATAATTTTCGATATCTTTGCTGTTTTGCGCAAATTTCCATTTTCTTCTATGTGCTTCTTCAGGTGATAATTTCTTACGACCCTGCCCTTTATTGGCCAGGCAGTAAAATCGGGTACATGGCGGACATTCACGCCAAGTTACGTCGCCAAGTGTGACAACATTCTTTATCATTTTCAATAACGTTAAAAGCGAAAAATTTATGTCTCAAAAGCTATAAATCGCAAATTTTCTGCCTGTGCACTTTAAGGCTTCTAAAACCCCACACCAAAACAATACCATGTTCTCACATGATAATATAAATGTGTTTCAATTTAATATAATATAAAATTATTTACTCAGTTATTTCGAAATACGCACTTTTATATTCTGTGAAGGTTCTCTTTAGTTTTTTCTAAACATCCGGCCAAGATTGGGAACGTTTTATTTCTCTTTTCGCCCGGAGCATTTTTGCTGTAAGAAGTTGGTGACATAAATGACTGTGCATTGAAGTTAATATTCATGTTACTTTTAGAAGGATTATGCGAACTTAGATAAATCACTCCAACTCATTTTTCACCCAACCGTTTTTTTTAGTACCCACTTTTACATACACCCGCTTAATTTTTTTTCCGTTTCTTTCGGGTAATTTTGAAATTAAAAAGAGTGAAGTTGCTAGAAGAGTGCTGATTTTTAGCGGCAATTATGCATAAACGAGCTGGAAGCGGTTTGATAAGTTTTTGGGGATTTAAAAAAAGACTGAGGCTATTTTATGCTTTTATGTTTTTTATATAAAAGGAGCTTCGTTTTATCATATGCACTGAACTAAACCTAAGCTATTTACATTTTTTTTCAATGGACATTATTAACGTCATTAAATTAATATAATTGGGGTGTCCTTAATTTTCAAGGTACTGAAAGCTAATATTAAAAGTAGATGAATTTTAAAATTACATAGAAAAATAAAAACATACGATTCTTTTCATAGGTCGGTTTTGTCCCTTTAATATTTATTATGCGGTTTTCCCATATTACTTTCTGTTTTCTACATTCGAATTTTGATAAATTTTGCCATGTATTTTAAAGATTTGAAAATTCTGAATATATTGTTTAAAACGCGATTTTTGTTATGCATAATATTCTAAGCAATTATTCAGTTGGGAGTTACTGCATTTGCATTGGTAGAATGCATATTCTTTAGATTGATTTCAATAAAGCTTTTCCAGATATTTTTTTTGAAAATTTTTCAAACAATTCATTAGATTATTGAAATGAAATACGAATATTCATTTCTGTCATATTTTAGCGCTTGCAAAAGCTATTTGGACTAAGGTATGACAATCTCAATTATGCATAACAGATTTAAACGAAATTAAATACACCCTATATTTTGTTGATGTTTAAATGTAACTGGTGAAGAAATATAGAGAGAATTTGAAAACCAATAAATTTGAATATGATTTATCTCATACAGGATGATTGTTAAAGTCATTTGAACCTTTAAATCGAAAATGATACCTCGTGTAGCTGAAGAAGTAATGAGCGCCTATGATAAATCGACTGCATTTATGGAGACAGATTACAGTGTCTTTAACGGCAAAATAAAGGAGTTCTTAAAGATAACAGAAATAAATGAGATTGGTCAAAAAGTCCAGTTAGGAAAATGTATATTATACCATATTAAAAAAAGAACAAGTTTTATGGAGTTATTTGTAAAATTGCTATAGATATTTGCGATATATATTGCGAAACAATGATTTTTCATGATTTAAATAAAGGAAAAAACAATGTACTTTCATTCAATGTTTCATCCTAAAACTGTATCATCAGATTTTCGACTCTTTCACCTTCAACGAGTGCATATTTCAGATTTTTTTATTTTTTATTTTCTTAGTTGCTTAAATTTCATTTAACAATTATTTAATTCGGGAAAACTGCATTACAACACTGATAATGCATTTCTTATTTTTAGAAAAAACCTTTAAGTTATGGAAATTTTATAATTTTTATTATTACAGTTGAAATTTTAATTATTTAATCAATTAATACAGTATTATCATAAAGATTCATTGAATTAAACTAGCTCGCGAGTGTATATTTCACAATACATTACGAATACATACATTTTTCACTTTTAGGAAAGAATCCTTTTTTTTTATTCACAGAAAGTTTATAATTTTAATTCCAAATATCTCCTCCAGTTCTACAAATAACTCTATGAAACTTTTCTGTGTTTTTACTATTTTATAGCGTACATTTTTCTAATTAGAATTTTTACCCGATCTCCTTTACTTTTAGAGTTATATTTATAACTTCCGTATTTCACCGCTAGGAACGCTGTAATCTCTCCCAGTAAATACATAATCACTTTACTGTAAGTACTTATTACTTACCAAGCTAGGCGAGAAATCACTAGGAATTTAAAGAACATTTTAGAACTCCTCAGATCACCTTAAGCAGCTTGTAATGTTAGTTATATTAATTCTCTTCTGCTTCATATTAAAGAATTACATCAAATGTCATTTGATGATTTTTTTAATTGTATATCATTTATAATTTTAAAACTCTTAAAAGGAATTTAAAGTTTTAAAATAGCATTAACTGTTTGAATCGTAATACTAATTTTAATAAAGTGAAATTTAAATTATACGTCATCCTTTTGGTGATATATGATATGATTTGATTAAGCCATAATCTTACTTTCAAAAAAGTTAATAGTTCCATCAGTTCCATTACACAGCACGTTGCAACCATTTCCAATGCTTCATTATTGAGATTCATGAATTTATGAGGGATTTATGCTTCAGTTATGCAAATTTAAAGCAGTTCATGCTCTAGAATTGCACGAGTCATATTTGAAGTGAATCTTATGAAAATAGAATAGCAATAGATATGTCAAATATCAATATTTAGCTAGATTATACTTGATGTCCAACTCATCGTGCCCTAGTAGCTCATTTCTAAACCATGAGAAATATATATTTCAATTGAGAAATAAGATTCTATTTGACATAAAAAATTGTATTTTAAATTAAATTGAATTGAATATATTGATATATTATTATATTGAATATATATATTAATCCTAATTTCAATTTAATTAATTTCCGAGATTTTATCTTAATTTAGCCCATAGTAACTTCATTTTAAAAATATTCTCCTATTTCGTGATCTAATTCCACTTTCTCTACTTAATTCATTCAAGAGAAGCTTTATAAAGTTGCTGAATCGACTAAACGCCGACACATTCTCACGCTCCGTGTGAAGGGGTAGAAAAATGTCCAATAAGCAAATTATTTTTTAAAGATCCCTGTGTTTCCCTCACTTATGATTGACATACGTCAGAAATCCCTATCAGAATCTTATTAATATATTAGCACTATGAAGAAATATTTTCCCTATCAAAATCTCAGGTTATATAAGACGAGAGATAATTTATTTCGCTCTTCTTCCCAATTTCTGCTTTTGTGCCGCACTGTGACGGATGTGCTTTGTCCACGTCTCTGCTTGTAAATAATTATGCTTTCCCGATGGATTAAAATGAATTTAAAAATACAGTCTCTTCAATGTCTTACACACACACACACATACACATCTCTCTCTCTCTCTCACACACACACACACACGCACGCACACGCACTGATCATTCCTATTAATTATATTTAAAATGTCTGAGTTATATTAACATTTTAAACAGAAGAAAAAAAATAACACTTTTGTGACTAAAACTGGCCACTTTATGAAACACTGAATTTAATTATTTTGGGCCATGTTAGATCATTTCAATCATTGCCAATTAATGCAATGCAATGATCGCCTGCAGATGGCCTTTCGTTGGCTTAAAATGATGAAATTCAAAATTTCAATAATCAGTCTCTTTTAGTTACTCACCGATTTACTTTAGTTAAAAGTAATGATGCGTCAAGAATATATTAATGAGTATGACTAATAGGCCAGGGAACTATATAAAAATTTAGCTTTTGCATTCTTTCAGCATTACACTTATTGTCTCAATCAAGAAATACATTTTATTTTTTTTATTTTTTAGATGATTTTTCAAATTGAAGATTGAATTGATTTTGATTTGAATCGTATCTGTAATAGAATGGGCCCTTATATTTGAAATTTATTCTCTCTAAATACTGTTTATTTTCTTTGATAAATAATATAAATTTAATTTAATAAATAATAATAATTAAATTTATAATAATTAAATCAACAAATAATAATATAAATTAATATTATTCTGGGCTTCTGCCCTCGGTTGCTCAGGAGTCTTTACCCTCAGAAGCTACTGCACCCCCTTTCTGTGGAAATGCGGACACAACATCATCATAATCATCATCAATATTATTCTGATGTTCTATATTGGTTTTTAGGCATAAATAATCAGCAGATAACACACTGTACCAAAGCATTTGAGTATATTGTACATCGGAAGAATTTGGCTTATTGAGAAGGCGGCATTTCACACTATCTCATCTAATTAGATACTTTCTCAGAATAAATAATCAGTCTGATAATTTTAAATTTATTGAAAGGAAGTAAAAAATCTTCGAGCTAGCTATAAAAAATGTAAATGATTGGTAATACAAATGATTTCATTTACAATTAGTATGTTCCCCTTCATCTCAAATTAGATTTTAACAAGCATGCAGAATAAATAGGATTTTTTCAATGCTTATCTTAATGAAATTTTAAATTAATTAATTAATATAATATTTTGGGCATGCTATTAAAAACATACAACAAAAACTATTATTTAAAGCATTTTTCAGAATAAACACTGATTATGCGATAATTATTATTGCTTGTAAACCAGTTCTTAAAATTCGGACAAAAACCATAGATGTTAAATATACCATGTTTTTCTGAATATAGGATCCAATCGAAATATAAATCCTTCGAAATATAATTTTTCAGAATACTCGCTGTATTAGCCTATTCCTAAAACATGATCAAATTAAGATCACCGTTTCCATGGGACCATAATTATTGCCAAAGAACGACTAGAAGCGATAATACAATATTCATGTATATTTAATAGATAATGGACGTAGTTGCAACATATTAAACTTTCTGTATAAAATATTTTTAAAGGAATAGAGCTTTGAACCTTTGACTAGATCCATGCAAAAACAATGAATTATTCCACCTTTCGCAAGAGATGATTTATGGAAGACTCTTGAATCAATTTTACAAGGTCTCTTGAAAAACAATTTTATCAATTTTGAATGATCCTAAAATAACGATCAGAACATATTAATTTCCGCTAAAAAGGCAATGAATGGACTGATAGGAAGCCATTATTTTCAAAGTTGGAACACATCATTTATGTATGATCTATTTATAGAAGAGTAGTGTTTGTTTCTGTGCATATTTTTGACACTTGCTATGGTACTTCAAACCGATATACTGCCAGAAAAATTCAAAGCATCAGAACATTATATGAATGGTTTCTTTTATCTGCACGAACTGAGATACTTTTATATGAACGAGAGGGAAATATACTGGTAAAGTATCCCTTGCTACTAACATCCCTTGAAAATAAACTCTAATGTATTATTTTTGGAGAACGACATTAAAAAAATTGTTAACACGTCAGCTGAAAAGGTTTCTGCGTGTGTTTAGGATCATTTATTTGATTGGATGCTTCCTATTTATTATTTCAAAACTGTAATAAATAAAGATATCATTTAATTAGATAGGTACGAAAAGCAGACATGACAGCCTGCATCCAATGTCTTAAAGTTCCATAATACTTAATCTGAAATACTGTGGCTACATTGTCTCTACAACACATTATTCCAAAGTCGAAGTCTTAGCAATAAAAGTAGCAGTTGATTACTATGAGGGGTATAGGTGCTCTATAATCTCAGATTCTAATCAGCCCTTTAGCAACGCAATCCACAAAAATCAAAAATAATAAACTCTGGAAAATTAAAAAAAAAAACTTGAGAAAGACTAAAGAGACAAAAGGGATTAAATTAAATCTTATTAAGGCTCACAAAGGAAAATACGGAAACGAGAGAGCAGACGAATATGCAAAAGATACTGCACAGAAAGACCAAATATATATTGTACTGCCAAAATCATTCGAAATGTTAAAGAAAGAAATTAGAAGAGAGATGAGTATGCAGTGGCAATATAGAATGGATCGTATCATGCAAAAGACGCATAACTTATGAATTCCAAGGACTTATGAATTCCAAAAATTATATAAAAAAATATATTTCATCCGATGCTAGTGCAAATTATATCAGGACATGTTAGATTGCTTGAATACTTTTACGGATTTGGAAGGATACAAGACGACATAGGAAATGGGAAACATAGGACATGGTGAAATAGGCTCTGTTCAACACTACGTAACAGGATGTGTCAAATGAAATTAAATTAAAAGAAAACTCTTTATGGATTGTGATGATTTTAGCAAAATGTTACAATACCTTGAACATTTAAAAACATGAAAAAATGATAGAAAAGATTTCGAGTCTTTTACCAATAGTCTGAAAATTATTTTTGAACCTTTGCTTCCTGTTGTTCTCTCAACAAATTTTGGATAATTAATGGGCATAGCATCCAGTCACAACAATCTCTGTTTATACGACTTAGTTCTGCGATAACGGGGTGACTGACTGTAATGTTAAAATAAAAGCTCATTATTCCAAAACTCATTATCATTACCATGCCATTTACTTCCATAACTTTTGATTTCAATACATTAATCAAGCTACCGTCAAGACAAATACCATTCACCCAATAAAACTAAACTTTCTGTAGAAAGCAAAAGAACTTGACGCGTCATCAGAACACCCACTAGTAATTGATGTGAGTAAGAAAAGTGATTGTTTGAATCAACCGTAAAGAGCTCATTTCCTGTAAAGATCCCTGCAATCAATTGAAAATCCCTCTTCACACTCTTTGACTCTTTCCTCAATCAGCTGTAGAAAGATTTTATTCTGCTGTTCTGAAATAAACCCCAATCCTTTTGTTTTATATAATGCGAGAAATTTACTTAAAAATTGAGAGTGAAGTGGCTTCATTTTTGTAGGCTGGAGGATTCTTAATAAAATAATGAATGAAGATACAGATGACAAAAAAAGTTTTGAAAATCTTTGCTAAGGAGTTATTGATTAAGTTCGAAAAGATTTAAGACGGCAATTTCAGATTTAGAGATTTGTTCTTTGAATGTTTTGTATGCTTACAGATTTGGAAATGCTATTACATTTTTTTTAAAAATTAACTGACTGAGAAAAGTGAAGAGTGGGTGCGTTGGAAAGTAATTGATCTTATGATTACAGTTGTAGTCATAAGATAAGATATATAGAGGATCATATTTTCATTTTAGATGCTTATTCTTGAAAGAAAAGTTTATTCATCTAGTTCTTTTTGTTTGGAAGACATTTTGTTCAATAACCAGACCCATAGACTTCATCCGATCGGATTTCATTCAAATTTTCTGAAATATACACACGTAAAGACCACATATTATATTTCAATTTTCTATCTGAAATCTTTGTTTTAATTATTGAGATCACAAACAGAGTAATATTGTTCCAAAAATGCGTCTTCAAAAATTTCAAAATGTATCTTTGAGACTCAGGAAGATCCCCAATGAATATATTAATAAAATTTCGAATTAGAAATTCTCTGTCTATTACAATATTTTCTCTCTGTGTATTTCGTATATGGACAATTAAAAATTATTCCAAATGCTTATGTTTAGACCGCAGTGTCTTGACTATTGTTATATTTAGCATATGGTTTCTTCTCAAATAGTAGACGCTAAGTAAACAGTTTTTATTTTCAAAATTTTAATGACATTTCTAATTATAAATTCATTATTGTTTGAAAATAATCCCTGTAAAATTTCGATTTATTTTATTGTCAAATATCAATTTTATACCCCTTTTAAATTAAAAAATAAGCTTTTCAGTAATTACAGTTTTTTTTGTCTCATTATTTTTATTTTTTTATTTTAATAAGATTTTAAAATTACCACCATACATGTCATAATAATTTTTATTATCTTAAATACCAGACATATATTCATGCGATTAATTTTTCGACAATTTTATTTAAATACTTTTGTACGCACGTAGCAGCAGTTATATAATTAAGAAAGAAATTAAAAGTAAAATAATGATAGGGCAATCTAGCCTAAACTTTTTATCGTACTCCAATGTTTCATTGTAGAAGCTTGATTCTCCTGCAAATTTTGCTCAAGTTTTCATCGTATGCAATTTTAATCATTCGCAGTAATTGAAATTTGTGATTCTAAATCAAAAGGTTTTTATTGTAGAGCACCAGAAAGCACAATTTCATAATAATAGTTCATGCTGTACTTGCAATTTTATGATATGTCATGTCCTCAGAAATGAAATGTTGTAAAATGCAAGATCAATCATATAAAAACCGTCTGTTTTCAATAGCCACAGTATGAAAATCAATCTTGTTTAGAATTGACTAAGCCAGCTATTTTATATTACCTTTTTCGTATACGATGTAATAAAGTGATATTATTGTAAGGAAAACAATTCGGAACTCGATATTTTGACGGATTGGCATGCTTCAGATCTGCTAGAGTCCAAAAAAGTTTCTATAAAATTTTTTAACGGAATCCATTCAAGTCTGTTTCACCGTAGTCTGAGTAGAAGTGAGCACAATAGCTGCAAAGGTAAAAATCTAGATAAATAAAATTTGTTATATATTTTTATCATCTAAAAATAGATCCATATCGAACTCGGAACAAAATTTTTTAACAGCTGGATCTTCTATCTTTCTATATCTTTATATACGTACTTGGTAAACCTGCTATTAAAAGTTCCAAAATTTAGGTAAAGGAAATTTGGTTCCCTGCTTGGTTTGGAAATTTGGGTCATCCAAAATGTAGACACATATCAAATTTTGATTGAAATATATCAAATGTTTGACCATCTGTACCTTTAAATGCATGCACACACATTGGAAGAAAAATGTAATGATTTAAATAAAGAAATCCGGTATTTTTTCTTATTATTGAAACTGCAATTCTATGTCAAACTTTGGCGAAAATGCATATTCAGTTTTTGGGTGCTTGTATATTAACTGCATATCAGAAATTAATTGGCAAAGATTGTACGTTAGATCCAATAAAAATACTATTTTCAGCTACGATATTCAAATTTCATAACTGTTTTTCGTCAATGTCGTGCAAAACATTCAAGGCCTATTGTCTACAATTTTACGCAGAGAGTGGGGGGGGGGTATATTTTTATTCGATTATATGAAAGGAAAGTTTGGATAGCTCACTCCAGTTACTTCTATTAAATATTTAAACGTTATAGAAAAAAAAATTGAAAAAAGTTAAAAATATCTATGAAAAAAATTAAATAAACAAAAGAAGAAATCATTAAAGAAAGAAGCTAATCCCCAGAATAAGACGTAATGGTGTTAGTTACTCTTCTAAGCACCCACTTCAAAAACGACCGAAAATAAACATTAACAGTTACTCAGATAAAGATTCATTCAATATTCATTTCTCTGTAAGAATCATCCCGTAAGTGAGGATCCTTATGTTAGCGGTTCCGTTAGACTATTACAGTACTCTAAAATTTTATGTTTCAGACCTATACATCTAAAATCAGGACAAACAGCTTTCCCTCGTAATTTAATAAAATTCTTTGATGAAAGCAAAGAAGAGCTTGCTATTTTTTTTTATTTTACATACTCAATAAAACCGCCGATCTCTCTTGAATAGGAGGAAAGAGAGGAATTGAGTCAACTGCGAAGGTTTTGCTTAACCATAAAATCCCACCAATCAATAGAAAGTCATCTTAAAAGTTATTTAAATCTTGGATTGACATAACTTGTAAATAAAATTATCTTCGAATGTAATTTGATAGTTCGGAGTCTAGTTGGAGCTTTTGTCCTTTAGATGGTTAAAATTCTAGCTAAGAAAAAGAAAACATATTTTGTTTTGTTTAAAGAAAGTTTAAACAGAAAAACTATAAAAGGAAAAGACGCAAGTTTCCACTTTGATTTCTTAAATACATGAAAGGTGCTAGGATTATTTTCTAATTTTTAAGAAAAAAAATATTAATCTATGAAATGTTTACTTTATCCCATATTCTGGAAATCGTGTCCTTCTTTCAAGAAAATTGTATAATAATTTGAAGTAGTCCAAATATATATTTTTGTCTGGCATAAATCTTATATATGGAAATATAAATGCATGCAATTTACATTTCTCCATTATTGACTTCCATGTTATCTATATTTCTAAAAAAACTTAAAAAAAATATCTTGCTTGATAAGATAATGTGATAACGTTAAAATTTAATGATAATGCCGTTGATAAGATAAGACTTGTTAATGCCGTTAATTAAGTTTTCCTTAATTTTACAATAACCAGTAGCAATTATACGAAGGATTAACCATAATTGAAATTTTTGATATCAGTAAAGTTAGTTCAAAGCGCTATAAAAATGCAAAAGATTTATTTGAATAATCATATTCATATTCTCAAGTAATATAAATAGATAATTTACTTTTCATACGTTTTATTTTATTTGCATTTCTAAGTGTTGTTTTTTTTTATTACAAAATAAGAACAGAGTACTTGTAGATTATGTAAATGCCCGGATCTCTTTAATTTTCTCTAATATTGTAAAAATTTAGAATTTTTAACTGACAATGTTATAATAAATATGAGAGGTATCCAGAAGTTAAGTTATGTTTTCAAATTTTTTGTCTCGAAAACGCTGCATTCGTAATTTCACGCAGGCGTATCCACTCAATTGACACACTGCCAAACACAAGAGGTCATGCTTAAATTGCCAAGTATGGTATCGATTGCCTGTTGAGAGTATAAAATGATAAAAAAAATTGAATACTTATGTTAAGTTCTACCATTCTCTTTCTTAGTGATAGAAACAGCAAATCAATTGAAAGTCACAGGCAGATTTATGAAGTTTATGAACAAAACACAATGAATGATTTGATTGTAATGAGAGGAGATGTCAAGTTTCAATGAAAAAAATGTTCGAGTGAGTGTGTTCATGTTGAAGAGAAAAGCGTACAGCCGTCTCTGATTAATTATGATTTTTTTACAAAAGTTAAAGAGGAGATCAAGATTAAAGTTGCCATTACGACAGTGTCAATGTGTTTTCAGTAAATTTCACTTTTTCTACTTTATTATTGTCGGTGGCATTTTTTAAAACAAGGGCATATAAAAGCTCGAGACTCTCTATGATAAATGCATTCGCAAAGGTTGCAAATATGTTGAAAAATAAGTATGCATTATATTTCATAATATGCATATAATAATGCAT
>JAPMOR010090525.1:0-14033 GCA_026543865.1 Argiope aurantia | reverse complement strand
TGATTTTATGTTTTATATAATTTACTACACAGCACATTTTTGCAGTGCCTTGCTTGGAGTCAATTGACTGAATAGTTTTTGGAAAATGCGACTAGATTATTGCCAATATCAAGCGTAAAAGGCCATGTCTATGAAGTTAAGAATAAATAAAGAACATCTTTTTAGTCTTTTTTTTCATAATGTAATGAAGATATTTGTTAAATGCTGTAAAATTTTTAATTACGAGTTAAGATTTTTTATAAGCAAAATAGGTATGTGATAAATCCCAATTTTAAAATGTAGTAACAAGTGAATCACTAAAAAATCAGCTCATTCAGTTATAAAACTTTTCCTGCCAAATATGATATTGATTGTTTATGCTCATAGGGTGTGAATGGCAAATTTCAATGGAAAAAAAAGAAAGATAGAATGTGAATACTGGATTTTATGATTATACTTCCTGCTTTTAAACTTTCAGCTTGAGAAAATGAGTTCTTGTCTTTTATTTTTTTTTCTGGAAAAGAACTGATTTTCCTTTTTTTTTCTGTGAAATTCAGAAAGAATGAGTACCATATTTATAGAAAAAAAAAAATTAATTAAACTGTGTTAAAATTCTGAAAAAAAGGAAGTCTCTCCTAATATATGAACACTATATTTGGACTAGTTTTTCCTTAACAAATTTAATTTGGAGGCTATATTATTGCATGCAATTTTTTTTTGGTGAATCAAATATATTGGATCTGAAAAACTCTGTAAAATTAAGGTAATTTTCATTTTTTAAGAAATGAGGTTTGATTATAGTGTTTACAAGTTTTTTTAACACATAAACAGAATTAAGAATTGTATGAATTTTTTATCCAAGAAATTTATATCCTAATATTGAAGACAAACTATTTCATTTTATCTAAATGATGAATGAAACAGCTTGTCACTGAAATATTAACCAATTTTTATTTTTAAGAAGTTAATCATGTGGTTATTTCTTTTAATAATTTTTCACATCTGATAGTTTAGCAACTTATGTTCCTTGCATTGTTTTTATTCGTGTAAAAAAAAAGTTCATTTTAATGAAAAATATCTTCAACAGAGTATATGTTGACAGTCTGAATACAATTCTGCAGTGCCTTTTTATTAAATAGACAACTGCTTAGGTCCCCCTAAATTTTTTTGTGGCATTTCCGATAGTTTAATTTTGTACTGTCGCCTAGTGTACAAAAGCCGTGCAAACTTAATTATTATTATAATTAATGATATTAATTTTAGAATATTTTTCTAGCAATTCGTTATTTACTTTTAGAGCATTGTTCTACCGAAGTTTTATATTTTGTTGTTCCATAATTAAAAAAAAGCTGCATTATAATTTAAAATAAATATATCAAACTTATAATTAAATATTATTTAGATTGTCTTTAAAAAGTTTCACTTTTAAAACTTATTTTGTGTCGAATTCTTCGAAAATTTAATTTGGCATTGCGATATACTGAACTTTAGAAAGTGATCCGCAATAAAAATTTTTGCTATTTCAGTTTGATGAAAATGTTCTTCTTTAAACTGTTTATATAGATATTGTTGGGGAGAGGAAAAGAGAAACGACCCCTTGAGGGTTTAATTGGCATTCGAAGACTTCGTTTCAGCCCGGTTCACTATCTGGCTTAAGATCTTCAACTTCTTGGAAATGTTCTTTATTAGAATTTTTATGATGGTGAATGGGTTTATTTTTCCATATCACTCCTTAAAAGATTTCCATTCTAAATTTCAGTAAACGTTATTCTGTATGAATACTAAAAATACAATTGCCCCAATGTTAGAAAATCGTTTTTAGCTAAATTTTTTAGAATTGCAAATAAGTCCTTTAATTCGACTTTAAGAATACATTGTGATCAGAGATGTGTTGAAAGGAGAGGGGATTACTGCTCCTAAATTTTTTTTTCCCGAACTTGCTCCACATTTTGGTACTTTTCAAGATAATTCGACTGGAATATTTTATGTTTGATTCCTCTGATTTTATTGTACCGAAAAAAATTTACTAACGAATATACTTAATATCTTTGGAATGTGTGTGAGTATAAATCCAGTTACTACAGGTAATTTTAAAGTTTTAAGTAATGTTTAGGTGAAAAATATAAGTCAAAATTTGAAAAACTCTTTCTTAATCCTTTAAAAGGTCATTTTTTTATACAATCATGATTTGTTAAAATATTTTTAGGATTGAATTTGGCTTAAGAAAAATGACTCATTTAGCTAATTACATTAATTAAATTTGGTTACTTGATAGTTGAACAAATCAGAGTTAAATATAAGAGCAGCGAAGCAAGAATTAAAAAACAAATGAATCAATCACATACCTGTTTAGCTGGAGACAGCAGGAAGAGAAGTAATTTTATTTAGTGAGCACACCTATATATAGCATACAGAATTGCTCATGCTGCCATCTATTGGCACATTGTATAATTAAAAACTAACATTTTAACATTCCCACTTTAGTTTTAAATTATACACACAATATACAGAGCAAACCAGAAACTTGATTAATATACACACAAATTAAAAAACAGATATCTAAATCATGTTTACAAAACACATATAAAGAAAAAAAAACCTGGTTATAAACATAAAATAATCTAACACTTATATTAACCACAGTTCTAAAATAATCACATATCAGCTTGCATCAGTTATAGTTTCAAACCCACTGATTGAGCACACAGCTCGTGTTTTGCTCGTGGCACAGTTTTTGTTAAAAAAAATCTGCTATCATCAAAGGCATTCGTTCCACAGTAATCTGACCCCTCTTTATCACTTCCCGCACAAAGTGATGTTGGATATCAATATGTTTGCTCCGTGTATGGTACATATTATTTTTACTTAGGTTGATGGCACCATTGTTATCACAATACACAGTTATTCCACTAACGTGTGCAATTCCCAAGTGGGTCACAATTTTTCCGAGCCATATAGCTTCCTTGGCAGCAGCAGACAGAGCCATGTATTCAGCTTCTGTTGTACTTGTTGCGACTGTGAGTTGCCTTTTACTAGACCATGACACAGCTCCGCCACCTATCATGAAAACATACCCACTGATAGTTCTTCTATCTGCTACTTCACCTCCATAATTGGAGTCACAGTATCTGATAACGTTATCACCATGGTCTTTAATATAGCTGAGCGTGGTTCCTGTGGTCCCTCCAAGGTATCTCATGATACGCTTTATAGCAATCCAGTGTGTTTTGCTAGGACTGTTGCAAAATTCGCACATTAAATTCACTCCAAAAATATCTGGAAAAGTTGCCTGAGAAGCATAAAGGAGACTTCCAACTGCCGCTTGAAATGGAATTTTTCTCATATCCACCTTCCTATTTGTAAATTTATTTAATGAACTGTCACAGTCCAGAGGTGTTGCGACAGAATGTGACTCATTCATGCAGTCTTGCGAAGCATACTCTCTAAATACTGAGTTTGATTCAGGCTAATAGACCCATTTTTCCTATCACTTTCAATTTTAATTCCTAGGCAATAATTTGCAGTACCTAAATCTTTCATTTCAAATCTCCTTTTAAGTTCATCTTACCCAGTTTTTAAGCTTTACAGAATTGCTAAAAATTAGCAAATCATCAACATAAATGGTTACTATAACTAGATCATTTTGATCTCTTTTAATAAAGGCACAACTATCAAAAGAACTTTGTCTCAATCCCATTTCAACCAAACACTTTTCCAAAGTTTGATACCAAAGCCTGCCACTTTGTTTTGAGCCATCTAATGCTTTATTTAATTTTAGAACCTTCTTTTCATGATTTCTTCCATAGTATTCATTAAAACCCTCCGGTATTTTCATATAAATTTCCTCATCTAAGGTTCCTTGCACAAAAGCCATAACTGCATCCATTTGATCAATTTCCCAATCATAAATAGCTGCATATGCTAACAAAACTCTTAATGTAACATAACGAACAATCGGTGAGAATGTTTCATTATAATCTATCCCCTCAATCTGTGAGAAGCCCTTAGCTACCAATCGACTTTTATACCTTTCAATCTCGCCCTTGGAGTTTTTCTTAATTTTAAACACCCGTTACAGTTTACAATGTTTTTATTATTAGGTTGGTCTACAATTTCCCACGTTTTATTTTTGATATGACCCAATATAGTTTCAGTTATAGAGTCTCTCCAGTGATTCCCATCAGAACCATTCAATGCATCTTCAATTGTTTTAGGTTCTAGACAACAATCATTTATCATTGCTGCCAAAGCTTTTACATAACACATACGATTTAAATTGGGCATTTGCAAATCTGGCATACCATTTATATCAAATTCCTGATAACGATTTGGAATTTTTGTCTCTCTGTATGGACGAGTCAATACAGGCAGAGAATTATCAACTGAATTGTCTATATTTGTGTTATTATCAATAGCATTATCACTAAGAGAAATAATATTATCTGGCAAATCAGTTTCAGCGTTATCATTTCTTAACCTTTCTGTTTCATTATTGGAATCATTATTAGTCTCATTGTCTGAAGAATTAGATATACTCCCACTGAATAAAGAGTCATCATAAAATTCAGGCTTACCACTATTCATTAGATTATACATTTGATTTTCTAAAAAATGTACATCTCGCTCATTTATTATTTCATTAGTTACAGGATATATCAAACGATAACCTTTCCTATCTTGGCAATACCCTTTAAACATCATTTCCCTTGCCTTAGCATCTCATTTTGTTCGCTTTTATTTAGGGATATGAACAAATGCACGACACCCAAAAACTCTTTAAGTACTCCAAGAATGGTTTATCTCCACTCCAATTTTCATAAGCAGTCATACCTGTAACTGCCACTGTAAGGGAAACATTTTTAAAATGATTAGCAGTTTGAACAGCTTCTGTCCAATATTTTTTTTTTTTTTTTTATCAAGATGAGCATCAGTTAACATTGATCTTGCACGTTCTACAAGAGTTCTATTATTCCTCTCAACTACCCCCATTTTCTCAGGTGTATATGGAATAGATTTTTGATGCTGAATTCATTTCAATTCTAGATATTTCATCATCTCATTATTTATGTATTCTGTTCCATTATCTGAACGCAATACCTTAATTGACCTGCCAGTTTGTTTCTCAACATGTGACTGAAATATCCTAAATTTCTCAAACACTTCTGATTTATGTTTTTAAAAAATAGACGAAAGTCATTCGTGACAAGTCATCAATGAAAGAAACAAAATATTGAGAACCACCAATTGATGCGACATTCATTGGCCCACATGTATCTGTATACACAATACCCAATATTTCTTTGGCACGTTCAGCCTTTCCCTTAGAAAACGGCTGCTTATGCATCTTGCCCTTGATACAGGAAGTACAATCAGGCAATTCTCCATTAAAAGTAAAGCCTTCGACCATATCCTTCAGCTTTGTCATTCCCGCTTTACTTAAATGACCTACTCTTTTATGCAATAAATCATTTGAAATATTGTGAGTCATTAAGGTCCACTCACTACTTATATCTAGTGAATATAAATTGTCACTGACACCTGTCCCACTAGCAACTAAATGCTTGTTTTTATAGACCAAACACCTTTCTCCAGTAAACGTGCTAACCATTCCAAAAGTTTTATTTAAATACTTAATAGACAATAAATTAGCTGTTAATTTGGGTACATGCAAGACATTACTAAAAGTTACATGCACTTTCTCTCCATTTCGAGACAAGAGGAAAGTTACATTACCAACGCCCTCAACTTCTATCACTGAACTCCCAGTTTTAATTAATTTTACATTAGGCTTAGTATAGTCATCAATTAATTCCTTGTGTGGAGTCATGTGATACGAAGCACAAGTATCCATAAACCAAACATTAGTATTTGGATTAGTGCCACTAACATACACATCTGCCATGTAAGCTTCCTCCGTCTTTGGTTGTTTTGTCTTAAAATCTTTTCTTTTCTCAGATTTCCTTTCATTATATGTAGCCTTAGAACAATCTGAGCTTTTGTGCCCATATAGGTGACATTTAAGACATTTACCCTTAAAAAATTTCTTATATTTTTCATTAAAAAAGCCTTTTTCCTATTAGCTTCTACTTGGGGTTTTACATCTTCAGCTAATAATCTATTCCTTACATTATCCACAGTAATTTCCTCACCATAATTCTTTAATGCCATAATGAGTGACTCAAATTTATCAGGTACGTTTGCTAGAATTATCCCAGCAATTAACTCCTCATCAGGCTTAATGCCTGTAGATTTCAGCTGCTGATATGCTGAGATAGTCCTATGCAAATAATCAGGCATATCTTTACAGTTTGTATAGCGAGTGTTAACCAGTTCCTTTATTATTGAGACCTTTCTTGTGATACCTTTATCCTCATAGGTTTCTGCCAACACTTGCCAAGCCAACTTCCCACTAGATAATCCCCTTAAGTCATTAAATATTGTCTCACTTACCCCCTAAACAATGTAAGATAATGCTTTTATATCCTTAGAAGTATCTTCTTTAACGCCTGATACATAATCCCACGTCGTTTTTAATAAGATGCATTTTCATTGCAAATTTCCAATCCATATAATTAGCCCTACCAATTAACTGCCTATGATTGAATGAACCTTCTCCCCCAGGCATGCTGAATCCTGATTATTTTATTTTTTAACCCTAATCAAGCAAGACAAAGTTTTTTTGAAAGCAATTTTAATAAATTTTCTATTAAAATTAATTTATTTTCATATAGGAATTTGCTTAATTATTTAATTAAAATGCAAGATTAAAGTAAAAGAAATCATCAATCATAGTATCACATATACACTTAGGCCTACTACCATGTGGCTTTCCACGTGACTTCCATTTAATTCAATAAAATATTTATCATAATTATCTTACAAAACATCTTATTCTTAAAGCTCTTCTGGGCCCATAACCTGAACAAATCAGAGTTAAATATAAGAACAGCGAAGCAAGAATTAAAACACAAATGAATCAATCACATACCTGTTTAGCTGGAGACAGCAGGAAGAGAAGTAATTTTATTGGGGACAAGGGACAAGGGGAAAAGATTAGGAGCGGCGGCGCCCGTAGGGAGCCATCTCCGGTCGACTAAAACTTTTGAACATTGCTACTTCGTTTGGTCATGAGTGAGAGTGGATCTGAAGCTATGTGCAGAAGGATCTTGAATGAGTTGGGTGACAAGGGACATCGTCTTATGTAGTATTGAGGAGCTGAAGGAGCGGGCGAATCAGGAGTGTATTTTTCAGCGGTGGGCGTGGTTAGTTTGTTGTAGGGTCTTCAACGAGGAGAGCGTCTAGGATAATGAGCAGTTTTTCTCGCTTATTTTTGGCTTTTTTACTTAGTCTTATGGCTTGAAGAATGTTTGGGAATTCAATCAGGAGCTCTTTTATTTCTCTGATGTCACTTAGGTGGTTTTGCATTTCTTTAATGTCGTCTATTTCTTGTGTTGAAGTGGCTTGGGGAGGCTGTGGACGTCTGGGTTTTGGAGTTTGGTGGATGGTTTCTGGGATTCTTAGGGGGTTATTTTCGGTGTTGGTGGGAATTCTTCTAGTAGTGACATCAGCGTAGGATCTTCTTGGGTGATTTACTGTTGGAGTTTGGGTTCTTGGTATTGCCGGGCATCCTTTCCAGGCTGCGAGGAGTCCGGTCATATTGCAGTTAATGCAGACAGGGTTTACTATTTTTCCTTTTATTTGGCAGTCTCAGGTGGAGTGCTCTCCGTTGCATTTTATACATCTTGGTTTGATGTTGCAATTCCTGGCTGAGTGGTGAAAGCCGGAGCAGTTGTAGCAGATGGTGGCTGATGGTTTGGTTCTATATGGTTCAACTTTAATGGATAAGAAACAGAGGTTTTTTAGGTTATAGATGCTTTTGTAATTCTCACTTTTTCTAACTTCTACGAGGAATAGAGGGAGGAGGGTTCTGGATCTGAAATTCTTCATTTGGCTGATTCTTTGGATTTGGTAGCTATTGTTTTCAAGATCGGTTTTGATGTCGTTGGTGCTGGTGTTCATTGGGAGTGATTAGACTTCAATTTCGCAGTTCACTGGTTCAATTATCAAATACAATTATTATGAAAAGCTCTTACCTGTCAGAAAGGAGTCGAAGGCAACAATAGTTTTATAATCACATTTATTACGAACATCACATATTACCACAGGCACAAAGACACACAAAGAAAAGACGCACTCGATTCGGATTCACATTCTAGTACTAACTGCCGATGGTTAGACTGAGTATAAACAAACCATTGGTGAGGCCCACAGCGTCCTCTGGTGGAGAGCCTTGAGGGTTCAAATTAAAGTTTTAACACACTCCCCCCCAAATGACTTAAAGGTTCATTCAAATTAAAAAAAAAACATTTTGCATCTAACACATCAGGCAGAATTGCAACTATTATATAATATCAATGTTACAAATTCAATGTTTCATCACAATAGTTTTATACTTACCAACTCTTCATTAATAATAAAGTTACATACAAGTTTAGGATAAATATCATCATATTTCCATTTAAATTTCAAATCTCAATACAGGTTCCTAAAAAACATAATGAAATTAATAATACTATTCAATTTAATCATTCATCAATTTCGAGGTTGTATAACAATTGAACAGGTCTTTTAATAACAGACGTATTCGTTTTAACTTGACAAGATCTAACTTTACCATCTCTGCCAGGAAATACAGCTATTATCCTTCCTAATTTCCAAAAATGCCTAGGAAGTTTATCATCATTAACTAATACAATATCATCAACTTTAAATTCTCTAACGTTACCTGTTGGTTTCACATAATGAGTAGATCTTAACGTTAAAAGATATTCTTTAAGCCATTTATTCCAAAAATGATTAGTTAACCTTTCACTATAATTAAACCTTTTAATTACAATTTTTTTGTTACTCAAATTAGCATCAATAGTAAGCCTGGCAGGAGGTAAACTATTAACTCTTCTTCCCAATAACAAATGAGCGGGAGTAAGAGGAATAGGTTCCTGAAATTCAGAAAACACATAAGTTAAAGGACGGGAATTAAGCACACCTTCAATTTCAATAATTAAAGTCTCTAATTCTTCTCGAGACAAAGTCGTTTTTCCTAAAGTTTTTCGAAGGGCAAGTTTCACAGATCTAATAAGTCTTTCATAGAAACCACCCCACCATGCCGCTTTCTCAATGATAAAGCGCCACTGGATTTTGTGGGAGGCATAAAAGTCTTTCACCATTGGATGACTGATGACACTCCACAAATGTTTTAGCTCCAATTCAGTTCTCTTGAAAGTTTTGGCATTATCTGACCAAATCTCAGAACACAGTCCTCGACGAGCGATAAACCGTCTAAGTGCTAGGAGAAATGTTTCAGTAGTCAGATTGTCAACTAGTTCTAAGTGGAGAGCACGAGTTACACCGCACGTAAACAAAACGATGTAGTTTTTATCGTCGCAGTTCTTGGTGTAGAGTGGTCCTCCAAAATCTATTCCCACAATAGAAAATGGAGGTAACTGTTCCATTCGCACAGCTGGCAAAGGTTCAGTAGCTTGAACACCTGGTGAAGAGTTGAATCTTTTACACAAAACGCATCGTTTTAGAAGATTCTTTATCGTTTGTCTTCCTCTCATTATCCAGTATTTCTCACGTATTTCCATGAGAGTTTCAGAAATTCCACCATGGAACACTTTTCTATGCGAGTTTAAAACTAACAAACTCACGAAATGATGCTTTGCAGGCATAATGATTGGGTGTTTTTGTAGGTATGTAAATTTCGATTTCTGGAGTCTCCCACCAGCGTGGATTATCCCAAAGGAATCAAGAAAGGGATTTAATTCCAAAATCTTGGAAGTTTTCAATACTGATTTTCCTTGCTTTAAATAAGCAATTTCTTCATTAAAAACTTCTCCTTGTACTGATTTTATCCAATAATTTTCGGCACCATCGAGTTCTTCAGCACTAAATTCATTATATTTTTTATTATTATTTCTAACATTGTGTATGAAGCGAAACACCCAACCTGTAACTCGTAGCAATTTATTCAAGCAATTGTATTTGTTGATATCAAGTAAAGGCGCAGAGTTCGTATGAGCTTCACACACAAAAGTTAAGATTTCATTTTGATTAATTTTTCTCTCGCATGATTCACTAGAGAAATCGTTAAAGTCCGAGCCTTTAGGCCAATTTTCTTTCTCCTGAAGAAGCCACTCTGGACCGTGAGTCCAAGTCGGACTATTCATCAGCTTCTCCATACCTGCTCCTCGAGAAATGTAATCAGCAGGATTATCTTTTCCACTGCAGTGATACCAATCCGCAGGATCGGAGTTGGATTGAACCTCCATCACACGGTTAGAAACAAAGGGTTTCCATTTAGCAGCTGACCCTTTGATCCAATGGAGAGAGATTAAAGAATCACTCCACAAAAATATCTTGTAAATGGGAAATTTAAAATTTTCTTTTATATACCGCAAAATTCTGGCAGCAATTACAGCTCCCATTAATTCCAGTCTAGGGAGGGTTAATTTCTTTAGTGGTGCTACTCGCGATTTTGATGTTACAAAACTGGTGGATATACATCCATTGTAAGTTACATAGCGAAAGTAACTCACTGCTCCGAAAGCTCTAGGGTAAGCATCAGAAAAGATATGCAGTTCTAACTCTTTCGCTTGATTCAAAGGAAAGGGGAAATATTTCCTTTCAAATGTCAAGTCCTTTAAAAGATAAATTTCAGAGCACCAGTTTTCCCATTTTATCTTTAATTCAGTTGGCAGTTCGTCATCCCATCTTAACCCATATTCCCAAATTTCTTGCAATAGGCATTTAATGATCACAATAAAGGGAGAAATAAATCCAACTGGGTCATAGATCTTTGCAGCCGTCTGAAGAACGCTCCGCTTAGTGTTTTTCAAATTCTCTATCAGTTTGAGAATAGGCTGCACATCTAAATTAAACATATCCTCATTGGTATTCCATATTATTCCTAAAACTTTCAAAGGACGCATGCTGGACTCTTTAATATCATGCATACCTCTTTCGCACCACAAATTTCTCAGTTCTTTGGAATTGGTTTTGAATCTTCTCAAATTCATGTTCGCATCTTTAAGAATTTCTACGGCAGCTATAGAAAGGTCCAAAGCTTCATTTAACGTATTAGCTCCGTAAAACAAATCATCTACGTAAAGTGATGAATTAAGCATTTCATAGGCTTCGCATTGCTCTTGCTTATATTTTTGAATATGGTATTTAATGGTTGCAGCAAGTATAAATGGACTAGATGTTACACCGAACGGTACGCGTGTCATTCTCAGAATTCTATGAGACTTCGAATCCTGGTCATTTGGGAACCAGAAAAATCTCAAATAATCCCTATCTTCCTCTGCTATTCCAATTGTTAAAAATGCTCCTTGTATATCACTACAAAATGCATATTCAAATTCGCGGAATCTCAATAGCACATCAAGGATTCTAGGATTTAAAGGCGGACCAGGTGTGAGACAGTCATTTAAAGATTTGCAACCTTTACCTTTGGAAGATGCGTCAAAAACCATTCTAACCTTCGACGTTTCTTTATCGATTCTTACAACTGCAGAATGTGGCATATAGTAGGCGTTTTTATTTTTCAAGCAGCACTCCTCAACAATGTTCAGATTTAATTGTTCTGCAATAATATTCGTATATTCATTCAAAAGCCAATCATTGTTTTTCATTCTCACACATAAATTTTCAAATCTTCGCCTAGCTATCTCAAAGTTATCTTGCAATTCGTTAGTATTTTCATCCCAAAAGAGTTTAGTTTCATATCTCCCATTTTTGAATTTTAAGTTGTTTTCAAAGCGCACAATTAAATCCCTTTCGCAATTAGAGATATTTTCCCTATCACTTATTCCCATCGCATCTAAATCCCAAAACATTTTTAAAGTTTCATTTAATGCTGAACAACATTCTATTTTCATAACAGAAACGTTCTTGTCGCAATTTAAATCTATTGGAGATATTCGACCTTGTACAACTTTACCGAAAATTGTATCAATTACAAATAATGTTTTAATTAAATTTTCTCTTTTGCCTGAATGAATTTCCCAAAAATATTGCGCTCCAATTAGGAGAGAAAATCCGTTTCCGAAAGACTTGCAAGCATCTGAAAGCTGTATTTTCTTTTTACTAAGCATCTTTTTTAGTTTATTTGACGATACTTTAAAAGGAGAACTAGAAATAACATCGCAAAGCAAAGCTTCAATTTCAATGCCTTTTTCAGGATCACGAGAATTGCAAAGAGTAAATTTTACAACGTCATATATTTTCTCAATCGGGTCTCTTGAACCAAATGTATAAACTAGCAATTTTTCTTTTCTTATTATAGGAATTTTTAAATCATCCGCTATTTCCTTTTTCAGAAAGCATCGCTGAGAAGCGTTGTCCAGAAGAATGTTTAGCATTTTCCTTTTTTCCCCAATTTTCAATAAAGCGGAACATGATTCCAAAAGTATTTCATCTTCGTTTATATTTATATTAGAACAAGTAGCTACATTTTCCCCCTCGAACGACCTTTCACCCTTAGCGGGTTCCGGCGGGGTTGACGCATCGCAAATTAGTTCAGAGTGTTTACGTTGACATTTACCACATGTCTTTTTCAAGGGGCAATTTCTGTAAACATGACCTGCCTTTTTGAGGCACAAGAAACATATCCCATTTCTTCTTAAATGCGCCTTCCTTTCAGGGATCGGCAAAGTACAAGAAAAGGAATCGTGTTTGGATTCAGGTTCTACACAAAATACGCATTTTTTCACGTCTACTACAAAGGCAGATGCATGCGGAGGATTCGCGCTCGTTTCTTTATTTCTGTTAAATAACTCAAATTTATTTTTATTAAATTTTCCGTACTTATGATTAGGTTTTTCAAAAGTGTTAACTCTAGATTCTGTACGTGCATCTGTGACAAATTCTTTGAATAAATGTTCATTTCGCTCGCGGCATTGAATTTCAAGTTTTAAGAAATTTAATAAATCCGAAATAGTATTTTCTTCTTTCATGTACATTTTACGTGAAAATTCTAAGGATAATTCTTTAGGGATAGATTTTAGTAATATGGGGTGTAGTAAAGAACTATAACTATTAGGATTAACGCCACTATTTTCTAAACCGCGTATGTGCGTTTCACACATAGAATATAATTTTCGTAACGACTTAACATCGTTTGCTTTACGCACAGGATTTAAATTTAGTAGTTGGGACATATGAGCATCAATAATCATCTCGGTTCTACCAAATCTCTCTTTTAGAATATTTATCGCAACTTCATAATTTTCCGATTTTAAAGCCAAGCCACGAATAGCTATTTCAGCATCGTTAACTAAATAAGATTTTAAATAGTTCAATTTTTCAACATCGCTAAGATCTGAATTTTTATTTATGGCTGTATCAAATTGAGAATAAAAGTCATTAAATTTTAGAATGTCTCCATCATATTGAGGTATTTGTAATCGCGGAAGTTTAACTGAACACCGTTGAGGATTTCTGTTAATAGTTCTATCATTGATAGTTTCGATTTCAAATTTTCGCATAATTTTCTCAGCTCGCATTTTCCAGGTTATTATTTTATCCCTGTATTCTTGCTGCTGTTCTACTTCATGATTCAGATCTTGTGCTTTGCACAAATTTAAAATATCCGAGTCGAGTTTCTTTAGTTGATCATATTTGTCTAATAATTTCGTTAACAGTTCTTCGATTATGTCTAAAGATCTGTGCTCTGTTTTATTTATTTCCTGCTCTAGCTGTTTACAAATTTCAGTTGCAACCTTTCTGACAGGAGTTCTAATCTTCTTTAAAGACTCTAGATCCATTTTAACTAATTCGCATCAAATTTCTAGTTTCGATCTAAAGGTATCTATGGCCGAATCGAAAGTCCCGGGTTTCGGCACCAAAAATGATTAGACTTCAATTTCGCAGTTCACTGGTTCAATTATCAAATACAATTATTATGAAAAGCTCTTACCTGTCAGAAAGGAGTCGAAGGCAACGATAGTTTTATAATCACATTTATTACGAACATCACATATTACCACAGG
>JAPMOR010090524.1:0-11628 GCA_026543865.1 Argiope aurantia | reverse complement strand
GTTAAGTTTTGCTGCATTCTTTATCAGTGGAATTTTAAATAATAAATATCACATATTTGTTTTAGTTAAATTTATTTGAAATAACAAATGGAAAAAGCAATTACGTGCTATGAATTTTATATTCATAATGGGAATGTAATAAATCAATTTCCAAATGAAAGACATTATGAGAAATAGGAAAAATAAATCTGTATCAATAAAAATAGTTCTATTGAATAAATGTACTTTCAACAGAAATAACACAATACCATTTGATCGAATACTTTTGGTTATTTTTAGTCCATAATGTTTATCTCGACTTAGTTTACATTTGTTTGAAATTTTAGTTCTTTGATCAGAGATTTAATAAAATTTTGTGCTGCTTTTGAAATTGTATTTTAAATGTATATTAACTCTAAAATTATTTATTTTTATTAATTTTATCCGGTGAAGTAATTGATTTTATTTGAATTGCGTTTGAATTTATTTAAATTTTTCCATATTCATTTACTTTTACTGAAACTATTTATTGGCTTCTTTTAAATTTAATATTAGTTACCTCTGGTAATCAACTGATTTTACGAGAATATTGACTAAATTTAATTTCAGATAAATCATTCAAATATAACTTCATGTATCAGATTCCTCCAAATTGACAGACATTAAAGCTGTGTTATTTTGTTTTATTTAATTTCCGTTTATTGTTACATGAGCCATTATAATGGAGACCAGTCCTTTAACATCATAATGTTTTTAAAAACTTAAGTAGCAGGTTCATTTATTTTCGAAATTGTGCTGTATTATTTCACTTTTTCATTCCTCTTGTAAACTACGCATCTATCAAAAATTCTTTTCCTTTGGCTTTCAACAACAGAAAATCATAACGTTTAATGTTAGAATAAAAAATGAAAGCGGCTTGAATTTCAGGTTGACAATGTAATATTGTATTTGAATTTAAGCAAATCAATATTTTTTTAATATTGCCAAAATTCAGGAAATATTTGCATAAATATTAAATTATTATGGAAAAGGCAATTTTTTAATTAAAATGATCTAAAATTCAATTTTGTGCAATAATATTTTTGAATATTATCGCATAAAACGCCAAAATTTAGTTCAGTTTTAATTAAAATTAAAACAAAAATTGTCCCGTGTTTCAAATTTTAATTCTTTAAGATAAACATGTGTCAAACTTCTTAACTGTAAATCAAACGGTCTGGTCTATAGAACGCCTAAAAACATACACACATTCATCCTTATTATTATTAAAGACTAAATATGCATTTCATTGTGTTGGAACAGATATTGACCCTAAAAGAATACAATACGATGCAATTTCGAATCATGGAAAAGTATTGCTTAAATTTTTCCCAAGTTATTCTTTTAAAAGCTGTTAAATTGAAACATAAAACATGTTTTCGCACGTCGTATTTACCTATAGAATAATACAAGCATAATTTTTTTCTATTTAAAAATTCATTAAATTTCAATAATATAATTACAATATAAAGTGTGAACTGAAATAATTTGCTAAATTTGTCTTGTAATTGAAATGTCATATGAAGATGAATTAATTTGTCACAATCATGATGAATTATTTCATTAATTTTCATTATTCATAGTAAGCATATATTACATAGCATTATTAGATTAAAACAGTATTTCTATTTTTACGCTTAATAATCTATATTAACCGCTTAACTGTTTTTCTCGAGTGCCATACGGGCATCAATTTATCAAATTTTGATAGTTGTAAGCAAAAAATAAGCCATTCATAAAGATTATAATTCTGTATTAAAATTACTTCGAATACATAGATAAGTCAAGTATTCAATGGATTTCCATTTGGATCAAAATAAGTAAATATTCCCAAAATAGACGGCGTCATGTTATTAGATATAAAAGAAAATAAAACAGTTAAGGGGTTAAGAGGTATTCTTTTTTGAATTTACTGAATCATATTATTTACGACGCTATTTTTAAAATTAAACAACAAATTAACTGATTTTGTATCAAGAATTTTCAATGTATATTAACTATTACGAAATATTTTAACTGCTGAAATTTTTAAACTGATTCTTCATAAGAATAATATTGTTAACTAATTTCTTAATACTGTTTCGTAATATGATCTTATTTTTATAACAAAATTTTTCTTTATATGTATATATATATATATTCAATATATTTCATTCTTAAATGATTTCTAAATATAATTATTTTATACATACGATTTTTATCCACTACCCAAAATTAATTTTGAAAAAAAAAGAATTAAGCAAGATTTTTTTTTCAAATACATTTAAAATAAGTGTATGTAAAATTGCTCACAGAAAGTTTTTATAAAATAAATATTTAAATTTTTTTAAATTGTTTTCTCCCCCAACTTTAAATACAATTTTGTCTATTCATTCTCCTTTTTTAAAATCTAAAATTGACGTCTCAGAATGGATGCACAGGATTTAAAAAAAATAAAAGGATGAATTCAAAACTGTTAAAAATATCAAAGAATATAAACAAACTTGGCTTAGTAAAACAATTCAACGTAGCAAGTCTCAAATTTGCGTCTTCTATGAGTTTCGATTTCAGTTTTTCTGTATTCAAGAAGATATTTACGCTTTAAATAAATAACTTCATGAATAACTTTAAATATGGTTAGAAAGATAATTATTCTCGGAAAATTTGAAATAAAAAAATGAATAAGGTTGGGAGAATTCATATTCCCATTGATGACAACAGCGAAGATTTGAAATAAGCTATTAACCATCAAAACTCACATAACTTTACTATCATTGGAAAGTATACCAGTTAACAAACAACTAGTACTTTAAATAGGTTCAAATAAATCACGATATCAACTTCAAAGGTATCTTCATTCATTTATATCTAATTCGATCTCTTGAAGAGATGGCCGATTCTGACTGATGCAGACATAAAGAAAGCTGTTAACTTTGACGTGGAAGATATTGTAAGATCTATTTAAATAATGCATAAAAGTTGTGAATTCGAAATAGATTTTCGATTTAATTTAAAATTTGGAAATATTTGCGCAGCTATAATGATTTTGTCGATTCGTAGCCACAGATGAGTCTTCGTTTTTCGAAATTCGTCATCATAGGTTCACATATCAAAGCATTTTTAACTTAATCGAAATGATAATGATATATTTTAGGTTATTTTTTATCTGAATAATCTGATTATTTTAATATTTATATCACAGGGACTGATTTATATCATAGTGACTGAAGACATAATGACTGAAGTACCCAAATTTCATAAACATTAGCTATAATTATTTGAGTACGATTTCCTGATTTATGGAAAAGATTTAATTTATAAAATGTATTAGAAGGAAATAAGAACTTTAAACAAATGTGGCATTAAAAATTATTATCCTATAATACCTGTCGAGAAAAATATGATGTCATTCGCTAAATGAATTATTAATCTTGTAATTCATTAAAAAAGATATTAATTACAAGTTAATTTATTTAATAATAGACTTAATTACTAGCTGATGATTTCCTGTTAATCGAATGTGATAATCATAGATTAACTGACGAAACTTGTACTAGAAAATGTGTGCATATTGGTACTCTTGTACCAATATGCACAAAAAATGTATTTTTTTCCACTAGCAGAGTGGGAAAAACAGTTGATATATTATTAATATATAAATAAATTTTTTTTCTTCCAGTGCGATTTTCTCAATCCAACCATTTGAGTCAATTTCATACAAACAATAACAATAGAAAATACAGTAAATAAAAAATAAATACAGCAGATTTTGAAAAAAAATCATTAATTTTTGTTATTATCCAGCATAAAAAATGTAAATAGAATATGGGATTTATAACTCTATAAGTAAATTTGTTCAAATGTATATTTATTGTCATACCAATAAATCAGTCAATTTAAACATAAAAAAATCTCTGTTGGTTGCTAGACACTATAACAGATGTTGGAATTTTATATTATCTTCCCTATAATGATTCAAATTAAAAAGGTGCCATCCAGCGTTACAGGAGGTGGGAGATGATTATATATACTGATTAAATGAAAGTAAATATTTTGATTTGAAAATTTGATAGTTCATATAAACAGAATTTGGATTTTTTTAACAAATTTTATTATTTAGAAAATAAGCAAATGACATCTTTAAATCGACTTGCAACTATTCTCAGCCCAGTGGCCCTTGATAAGTACCTGATAGACAACCTGTCGAGTGAACAAAAATTGTAGTGGAAGAAGCAAGGCTATGTAAACTCTATTTTAGAGGTTTGGAGGAGGAGAACCTAACTCTTAAGGGAACCTAACTTTTAATGAATATTCAAATTCGAAATTACAAATATACAAATGTGGTAAATATTATCTGATAAATCATAATATATTTATCACATATATATTTATTTCTCAAATTATATTTTGAGTTATCGCAATAATAGACGTTTTGCTAGATTCTTTAATTTCTGAACCACTTATAATTGATGCTTTAATCCTTTCAAATAAAAAAAATCTACACTTAGTAGTACAATATATAACTTAATCCTTTAATTTATCTTCAAATTAAAGGACAGTTTTCTCATATTTCGGGAGAATATATTTTGATTCCACATCACACATAAAGAATGAATCCTCTATTCGTGAAATTCCAGACGAGAAGCAAACATAAGAAATAATATAAAAATAATGCAATAGCTAAGTTTTTTTTTATTTTAAAAAAAATGCAAATAGTCCTTTTTCGATATGTATAAAAAATAATTATTTATGAAAGTTCTACGTCGAATTGCTGTTGTTGTTGTTACTAATGGCACTTGTCGTTGACAAACTCGCTTGACGAAGTAAGCGAATTAAGCCGAGATGAGCGTCTATTGTTTTTCAGTAGCAATATCTAGGGCCAAGAGTACGACTTAGCTACTCATTCGTCACATTTGCTTGCACAGGGGGGGAGAGGGAATTCCCACACCTCACAGATAGAACACAGATGAAGAACAACAATCATGTTTAAACCGGGACTCGAATCCGGGACGCCCAGATCGCGGGGAAGATGTGCTACCGCTATGCCAGGACGCCGGCATTTCAAAAGGTAAACGATTTAAAATGAACAGATAACAAATCCCACGAGTCGAGAGTTGTGTCTTTCTTCAGAGCAGAAGAAATGACTTCTCAGTAGAAATCACGAATCCAAAGTTTTTCCATCAAAAAGAAAAGTGCAAATCCAGTTTTCCTATATAAAAGTTTTTCAATACATATCTGTAACAAAAATTAAAAATTTCGCTACTGAACAATCTTTCTCCTCTTCTCGACTGTCTTAACACTCAAATTTTATCTCTAAGTTTTTTGACGTAGGTTTTCAAAATTAATTTCTTTCTTCCAATATAAACTCCTCCAATTCTGCAAAATATTATTTAATAATATCTTCGCATGGTACAGAATCAGAATTTAGAATCTACATGGAACAAGATGTAAGTTTCAGGTTTCATGAAATATCATAGATCTGTGGTACGTAATCAAATTAACGTAAATTATCAGAGGCACATTTCCGACTGGGCACTAGGCCGCTCCCAAGGATAGCAGGGTGGGAAAAGACCGCATGTAACTTTATAACCAGTTTGATTTCCCTAACAGTCAAATCAGTAAATTAGTAATAAACACAATGCTATTAACTACAAATATTAGAAATTTGGAATTATATAAGTACTCAGAACAAATACGAGCAATGATTAAAATCATTGCTCAGATTTGTTATCTTTATTTAATTACTAGCCGCCTTTGGCGACCAGCCGGTTCGCCACTATTACCGCTAGCTACAATTTTCAATTAAATATTTTAAGTAATTGGTCTCTTAAAGGATTCTCAAACAAAACATTTTTAATCTTCAAATTTTAATAGTCATACCAAACTTATATTGTTTAGATCGTTTCGTTCAATTTACTATATATATTTTGCTAATTTGTTGCCATTTCCGGTAAAACTTAAACTTTAATTAAAAATGTAAATGACGAAATTGCAATTAATATTAAGATATTTTTTAATAAAACCAAGCATTTTATTTTATTTATCATCTTTATTGTTATTAATTCATTATTATTATTATTGAATATGAGTATTGCAAACAGAATCGCTCGGTATTTAAGTCTTATGTTAACTACAAAATATTTTTCATAGTTTATGTAATATCTCAAACAATAATTCAACAAAAATTTCTGAGATTCAGTATAAAATTCAGTTTTTAGTTTTGCTTTCAAAAGGATTGAAATGAAATCAATAATAATATTTTGTTCCTGCTTATAAATATATTTCAAAAATTATGAAGTCTAAATTTAATGCAGTAAGGTATATTCTGATAAATATTCTGGACACACCAAATTTTAAATAAATGAATGAATGTTTCTATTTTCCATGATCAACTAAGACTTATTTATAAAGTTTTAAATGTTAAAAATTTAGAAAAACTCACCATTTTTATAATCTTAGGCCAATTAATCTTGAAGAACCTGCGCGCTTATTAGTGTATTTTCTTTGAAACGATCGATGAAAAATCTAAAATTATCCTTTTTTTATTGAATAGTGATAGTCAAATCTTCATAAATCAGTCAGTTTAAGTGATTTGAAATTAATTCTTAAAATTCAGTGATTTAGTTGATTGGAAATTAACTCTATGACCACCATAAAATCTGTGCTTTCTCTTGTGGTGTATGCATTCTCCTTAATATCCGATCGAATAAAACATCACATACAAAAGTACTACATAGAAGAAACACATCAAAAGTAAACATAACATTTCAATAGTTGCCAAAAACAAAAGAGAGAAGAATGCAATTAATAAGCAGACGATATTTAGAAAAGTACAGATATTTAGACTGGAAAATGAAATTATCTGAAATTAAAAACACGCGCAGACGATATTTACAAAAGTAAAAATTTTCAAACCTGAGAAGGAAAATATATGTTATTCCATCAATAAATGCCATAAGTTTGTTTACATCTTCATTATTTTATGAGTCATTAAATATCAAAATTTATCCGGGACTGAATAAACACCTTGTATAGACAGTGTAAAAGATCATAAAATAATTTTTCTTGAATTTATTTTTTAGAAAAAATAATATTTCATATTTGTTTCATTTCTTAAAGACACTTGCCGAAAATTATAATTTTGCAGATTTCATTTCCAAAAAGATTTAATTTATTTTCAGTTAGAGCTTTAATCAATGTGATGGCAACACTTTGAAAAAAGCTATTTTTTTCTCATGAATGCGAAACGTGCTTAATCCTCATTTTTATTTTTGACGAAAAAAATTATTGAAAAACATAGTTAAAATATTTATTTAAAAATTCATTAAAAATAGAAATTTAATTTTAAGATTAAAATAGTAGTATTATTTAAAAGATAAATTTTTGATCTTTAAATTCATGTAAAAATCTTTTTTGTGCGGTAACATTTTCGGAAGTTATAGCAGAAATACGTCAAAATTTCGCTTATTTTTTAAATAAATAAAATTCTAGTTAAAAATTCGAAAAAATAACCCCCAGGTGCACATTCCCGGCCTCCAAGGTATACACGTGCCAAATTTGGTAGCTGTAGGTTGAATGGTCTGGTCTGTAGAGCGCCAACACACACACACACACACACACA
Organism: Argiope aurantia; assembly: GCA_026543865.1. NCBI lineage: Eukaryota > Metazoa > Arthropoda > Arachnida > Araneae > Araneidae > Argiope > Argiope aurantia. Next base: position 4,010 of record JAPMOR010090524.1, on the reverse strand, counting down.
CATTGAGGTTTATTATAAGTATAGATATAGATGACAATATTCTTAAACATCAACCATTTTTTTAAATATATAATTGCGTACAAACGTAGATGTAACATATATGTATTTCATAGTAAAATAGTAATAAATAAATGTGTATTTTCATAAAATTCTTAAATAAAGTATGCCTATAAAATTGGAGTCCATAATATGTACTTCTAGAGCCAAAAAATGCCTAAATTTTCCAATAAGTACTATTGCATTGTATAAAAATTTTCTTTGCATAGAATACCTTTTCGAGACAAACACTCTGTAATTCACAAAATGCATTAAAAAATAATTTTTCAAAGTTGAAATACAAGATTCGTTTACATTTTTGATACAACGCATACTTAATTTTTTTATGCAGTAAATCAACAATTTAAAACAAAAAAAAATGTAGTAATGTAAATTATGCATATTTATTACAGAAAAAAGTCATAGAGGAAATTATTGATTTTAATCATTTCAACAAAGAAGTTGTATTTCTTGAAAAAAAATTTGTGGGTTTCATTTCAAGCTAACTCTTTTTCAATTTAAGACATTATCCCAAATTTTTATGAGTAGGGTTGTTCCTACTTTAACATTTCACAAATTCAGCACTTGATTGGCCCAATAATGGTTTGGAACTGAATATACGGAGAATGTGAAATACATATATTTATTCTGCTATGACAGACCAGATGTCACGGTTGAGAAAGTACTGCTTCAAAGTTGCTTTCATGCTAGGGGATATTAGCGGCAAAGAATAACAGTTGGTAATATTATATCACTATGGATATTGGAATAGATTAAGGAGCATATCTCCTTCCCCTTGTTGTGCATATGTGTGTAGTCGATGTCAAGTCACAAAAGTGTTTTTTTTTAAATTTTTTTAGAATTTTGTAATACTGTTTAATCAGTGATTTTCCCAATATAAATTTGGGCTTACACTAGATATCTTCCATCTGTAATATATAAAGTAGATTTGAAAATTCTTTCCACAATATTAATTAGTCTATCAATATTCATACTAGTATCCCATCATGGAAGTTTAATGAAATTTTGCAGGATATAATGGTGCAAGCCATAAAGAAAATGACATGGATTAATTAATTTGACTTCAGATGAAGATTTTTATTTTGTATTAAGTTATAAAGTAATCCTTATATAAAATCAGATGTAATAGATCTTAACATTTTTCTTATATTCATTAATGAATTATTTGTATTTAAGTATTTTTTAATGAAAAATAGTATTATGTTGTTTCTTTCATTTGGAAATAAAAGCGCTAGGCTTTAAGGAAAATATACGTATTATATTTACACATACCACGCCTCCCCCCTAAAAAAATCAAGCAAATTTGTCAAAGTAACCTTGAGTGTCTTACCTCACATGCATATATACCAAAATTATGTTTTTCTTTTGAAATGCGAGAGGAAAAAACAAACCAGACGTTAGTATCCTCCAGAGACAGAGTTCACTTGTCTAGCTTGTTTTCTTCTAAATTTTGAAACAGCTGTATTATTTTGATGTGTATGCATACGACGCACTGAATCCAATCCTACGGTGTGTTTCTATCCTTTATCTGTAAATAGAATATACTTTTTTTATCCTTAAAATCTGGATTGATTTCCAAAAAGAAGGAACATCACAGTCATCGAGTATTGAAATTATTAAGCAAATATCGGAAATAATTTACTTATAAATATTCTATTCATATATTAGTACAAGACCCAATATAGCTTGGCTTCCTCATTGATATGTATTTGTACAAAACAAACCATCCTTAATTTCCTTTTGTACATATATTAATAGGATTTTTCGTATATCATTTAGACTATATTTCTGTGTATTTATTTTATGTGCTTGTATTTTGAATATTTTATTTTTATTTGATCATGCTCCTCCATTATATATTCTAATTTACTGCATATTTTCGTTTGCATGAAAGCAATTTTGTTTGTACTTGTCTATTTTCTTGTTTCTAACATTTTATCTTGTTTTAATTAATTAATTTTCTTTTCATTTGTGCCTGTATAATTTATATTTCAAATTTCATCCACTATCAATTGAATACTGACTTAAGTTCATAAGTTTTGTGGTATACTTGTTGGCAACAAGGAGTTATGCCTAGAGACTCAAAAAGAATTCAGATCATAAATATAAATCATTTTAACTTCAATTGATCAAAATAGCCATTCATTACATGTTATTTATTAAAGATAAATACAGTAAAAGTATTATTTTTATCATGATATATCTCAAATCAATCTTGATATATTTGGGGGATATAAAAAAATAAATATTAAAGTAAACATTTCAACATTAGAGGAACAAAATTCCAACTTAAACAAATACACTAATTTTCACTTCCTAAAGACCATCAATTTCTCTTTAACACATCATTTCAGTATTTTTTTTATTTTGGAAAAAATAAACATAGACTAACTCATTTCTTTCTATTTTCATCCAGGCTCTATAATTATTTCTAAGTACGAAAACAGTTAGAAAATCGACAAATGATAAATAGAACGTTTTATGGTACCAAAAATAAAATATTCCATAAACCGACCTATTTTTGGCCATTTTATAGCACATAGCGTGACAAATCCTGTTCATAATTATTGTGCAGGGAGTGTTTATTTACCGATTGAAAAATCAGGAAAAAAGGAAGGAAACGGCTTCGACAACCTCATAAGACTTTTCGAAATACCACCGGCGAAAGCCACGCCCGAAACTGTTAAATATTCATGTAAATAAAAGTATTCGTTCAACGTTTAGTTTCAGAATAGATCGATAGATGGCAGTGCTAGACAGTCATCAAATTGGAAGGATTGTATGTTTCGTTTTCGGTCGCTTTTCTTTAACTCAAAAATGTTTCTTTTCAGATTTAATTGAAAGTTCAAAACTGATTTTTGTTGATTATTTTTTTTTGTGTGTGTATGTTTATGTCTAGAAAAAAACCTTACAAAAGAAGTTTTTTTTTTTAGATTCAATTTGAAGACAATTTAAAATTTTCACCAATTCGCTAACATCAGAATCATTTAAAGAGTAGTTTTTTTTTCTTATAGAATTTCAGCAAAATATTAATTGAAACAATTTCTTTTGTTTATTTTATAATCACTGACACAAATGCATCATTTGATTATTTAGTATTATGCACCAGGGCTTCTGAAAAATTTATATACATACATTTATAATGTTCATTGATATTCATGGATGTGCAACATGAAATTTTCGCACCCGAATAGTACAAAATTTCGAAAAACTTTTCAAGATAAATTCACGATACTGTACAGCAAGATAACGGGTATTAACATAATTATGTTTCACAGTATCTTTTATTAAGGGATAGGCATCACATATTTGAAATTAAACCTTTACTCTATTTCCGAAACCGATTTCACATATTTGGAATAAAAATAATTCTCTATATTTCGGTTTGATCGGTAACCGAAAATATGTCATTATTGTAATCTATTTTATGTTGTGAAAAGAAATAAAAATGATAATAGCAATTAAAAATTTTATTATTATAAAAAGAACAGAACACTTAATTGATCCTTAGTTGATGTTACGCTTTAAAACTCGTAAAGATAACAATATTTGAAATTTTCATACCGATTACTATATAGTCACGATAGTTTATAATAATAATAATAATAAAGTTATTGTTAATACATGATGATAAAAGTCCACCATCTCAAATAAAGGAAAATCATTCTTTATCTCATAAAAAAAGCAAGAAAGTAGGAAAAGCATAATAGAAGCGCACATAAAGAAAAAACACACACCTCCGCTTATATAGTCTTCGTTAAAGCGTATAGAAATTTCAAAAAGGATTGACAGATCTTAGCTCTTAACAGAGTTACTATACTTATTGGAAAGATAATTATTCTATTTCGATTTCTTCCCAAGTTGCAAAATGGTCGTCAAGATCCGGAATTGTTAAAATGGCATTCATTCAACATCCATTAAAAATGTGTGTAATTATCTCTCTTAATCTGCGA
>JAPMOR010090523.1:118280-132852 GCA_026543865.1 Argiope aurantia | reverse complement strand
AGAGTGTTGAACCTTTAACTATCGAATTTGGGACGAAGTTATTGCTTAGGGAGTAGACGTTAAATAAAAAATCCTTTTTTTAAAATTTGTATTAGTTTATTAATTCGTAAAAAGCTAATCGAAATTTTGTCTTTCGCATTTATAACTTTGAAGGATTTTATAGCAAAATAAAAAAAATACTTTTATATAATTAAAAAAAATTAGTTTTTCAGCATTTCTTGAAATTTTTATAACGCAAACTTCACACTTTAATTAGACTATGACGCTATGTTTGGATACCCCCTATGTTCTACATCAAAATATTCGTCTTGACGTGTTCTATCCGAATCTGGAAATATTAGACATTGCATCCCTTGTGGGACACCCTGTGTTATTTTTGGAAATAAGATATTTGTAAGTAAACATTTGTTTATTGAAGCAAAATTTCAGACACGAATATTTTTAAAAACTCATTATTTTTTTTAAACTTCAGTGGCCATTTTTTTCCTTTTTATTTTTAGTCCGCACGGAAAAAATAGCAATTTAGTAAATATCTTATACTGGATTCAAAGGATGTGATTTATATTCGTTAAATAGTTAGCGCTTATACATACCTATTGTAGTTTAAATTGTAGCTGACTGAAAAAAATTTTGTGGATATGTTTTGATATACTATTTATTCGAAATACTATTTATATATTTTTATTTAATATAATTAATTCCCTTTTATATATTTTTCATTTGGCAATGTTAAAGAAAAAAAAACCATCTGAAAATAAAACGAATTACTCTATTCAGAATATATTTTGTTATTCATAGTTACTACTTACTTTTACAAAACTTTTCCTACTCTTAAAATAGATATTAATTTTTCAAAGAGTAAGCATTAGTTTTTTTGCGAAATAAACATTTCAGAATTGAAGTTCCGAAGAAAAAATATATGATTTAATTCAAATTTTTACATGCAAATTCTGAAGAAATGTATCATTTTTTTTATTTATCAAACATTCTCCATTCACATACTTCTATTTCATTTTTTTAAAATGTTTTATGAAAAATTAACTTTTATGATTAAAGAGTAAAATTTAAAGAGTATTTCTTAGACATGTATCTAAAAAATGAATTTTTTTAGCGATGCATTTCTAGCCTTTGATTTAAAAGGCAATGAGATTAAGAATTTTCTTCCTTTTCACTGTTCAATTTTTTTTAATGACATTGTAATATTTACTTGTTTCTGGAAAATGCTGAAAGAGTTTAAGAAGATACTTTGTGATACTTCTAGATAGAAATAAATTTTTTTTAGTATTCAGTCTTTAAACATGCATTTGAAATGAGCATACACTGATGGAAATTTTTAAATTATGCCAAGATATATAGTATATAAATTTCTGACATGTTTATAATGAACTGAAATATTGCAAAATACCAAAAGTAAATATATAAATATGAAAATTTTGATTACATTTAATTTCACACTTACAGATAAAAGTAAATTATGAAACGTTTATGATGAAAGTAGCTCTTGTTGTTTCGAATATATAGCTTGATTTTGAAAGGTATTTAATTATAATATCTTGTTGATTAGTTAATGCAGAATCTTAATTTTATATTGATTTTTATTTTCATGGCGAATAATGTTTATTATCTTATTTTAATATCAACGTGTATGTTAAATAAAGGATTACTTATGAGTATTTTACTTATAATTTGACAGACGATAATTTTTTTTATTGAATTTGGAAAAATTATTCATTTAAAAAACTATTTAATTAAGATATTCACGTGATTCATTTTTTTCCTTGTCCGAAATTTTAGTGCTTTTTTTTGTAGTTTTAGTGTTAGCAGTGTTTTTTGTTTTGTAGCAGTAATTCTGTATTATTTTCTCCGACTGATAAATATTTTTCATTAATTTACTTCCTTTGAAATATGCTTTTAAGAAATTTTGATTACAAAAAGATGCATTTAAAAAGAATTTTTCGTTTAAAATATCGCATTTTCAGGTATGCATTTTAATAATTTGACCTCATAATTTTTGAAATATATTTATAGGCCGGAACAAAATATTATTATTGATTTCATTTCAATCTTTTTGAAAACAAAACTAAAAACTGAATTTTATGCTGAATCTGAGAAATTTTTGTTGAATTATTGTTTGAGATATTACATAAATTATGAAAAATATTTTGTAGTTCACATAAGACTTAAATACCGAGCGATTCTGTTTGCAAAACTCATATTCAATAATAATAATAAATAAATAACAATAAAGATGATAAATAAAATAAAATGCTTGGTTTTATTAAAAAATATCTATATATTAATTGCAATTTCATTATTTCCACTTTTAATTAAAGTTGAAGTTTTACCGGAAATGACAACAAATTAGCAAAATATATATAGTAAATTGAACGAAACGATCTAAATAACAGTATACGTTTGGTATGACTATCAAAATTTGAAGATTAAAAATGTTTTGTTTGAGAATCTATTAAGAGACCAGTTACTTAAAATATTTAATTGAAAATTGTAGCGAGCGGTAATACTGGCGAACCGGCTAGTCGCCAAAGGCGGCTAGTCAACTATAAAAATACCAAATCATCATGTGCCAGCAATTTCTGTTCATATTTAGAGGTAATTATAGATAATTTGGTGCTTTTAAGCTTCAATCATTATACATCTTGAGATTTCTCTTTTAATAAAATCCCTATTTCAATTTCACATTTGAATATATTATTTATTTATTTATAATGGTTCATCAATTTGTATTATATAAACAAATTCTTTACGCATATAAATATGAAAACAACAAAATGAACATTATAAAAAAGTTAAGATTTTGATCAAATATGTTTTACTAAGTGTAAATACTATTATAATATTATTCATAAAATTATAACATAAAATGTATTTTTTTAATAAATTTGAATATTTGGCAACTATACTGATAGCAATTTTTAATCAACCTACTTGCTGGAATCCTAAGTTTAATGATCTTAAGCAGCTGCCTAAACTGTCTATTCTGTAATCTACCCCTGTTTAATATGTAATAAGAGTTTTTAACAATGAGATAAATAATAGCAAATGAAAACTAATGAAGTTTAAAACATATTGAGTTAAATAATATTTTAGATTGACTAGTCATATGACAATATGAGAATGTTGGTTATATTAGTGATAACTTGTAAATTTTTATTTTTTTATTGCATTTCTTAATTTTAGATCCGAAATTAAGACATCTACAATAGAAAAATAGAAAAAAAAAATTGTTAATGTATATTTTCAATAAATCCAATAAGTTATAGGTTACATGACATTGAGATTTAATACATATTATGTGACAATCAATAGAAAAATAAAACAGTAACGCAAACTAAATATTTTGAAAACTAAAATCATAGTTCTTAATCTGCAATTTTTCGTCTGCACTCTTATTTAAAAGCAATAATCCTAGAGAATAATACTATGCCACTGGAAAAAGAGCCAAAAATGTGTTCCAAAGCAAGCTAAATTAAGGCTATGGCTTATGTGTTCTCTCTGAAGAAAAAATCGATGCATATTATTTTGCATCGGTTTCACTCAATAAAAAAGATCATAAGAGAATCGATTTGCCTTATCTAATACAGTAATGCTACGTTTGAAATCCATTGCTAAAAATCCTTCACTGTAGCTATTGATCACAAAGATACACGAATTTGGATTTTGAGCACTGAAAAAAGAAATGGGATCTAATAATAAAAAGAAGGAAGCATTCAGTTGGAATTATTAGAAATTGAAATTATGCGAATCATCGTAGTTTTTCGGTGGAGTAAATAAAATAGGATATTTCTGTCGTATTGGAATTGATGTTGCGGAAAATTTTTAGTTTTCTGAGCGGTCGGGTTTATTCTATTTAAAAGAAGAAAGAAGATATACTAAAAAAATAATTATACTTGTATTTATACTTGTTATTTATATTTTTATTTGAAGTTTTAGTGATTTTTTTTTTCTGTTTGAGAATTAAAAGTTTTACCATTGCTTGCACTTTTGTTGATACATGAATGTATCTCGTACTGATGAATATATAATGAGGAACATATTCACAAATTTTCACAAATCTGAAATATTGAAATAAATAATAAAAATAAAGAAGTTTTCAAATGCGTTTTTATTTGTGTGCTAACAAAAAGTAGCAAATGCTTTTTTTAATTTCTTTTCTAAAAAAATTCGAAAAACGATTAAAAAAAAATTTTTTTTTTGCTAAAGAGTTCTGAAAACGATATTTCATCAAAAACATCAGAATAAAATAGAATAGGATACACGCGAGGCTTTTATGAACTAAAAATAAGAACTTATAAAAATAAAGATTCTTATTAGAAATTAGATGAGTTAGAAATCATATTAAATTAGAAATTTAATTGTATTTATAATACATTTAAATTATTTTATGAATTTAATTATCTTAATCTTCATGTTTACAACTTAATACGAAATATTACATAAAAGTTATTCTAATTAGCCCTAAAGTTATACGGAATAGATATTTTGCTAAAATAATTAATGGATATTCAGATAAACAAAAAAAAATTACGCAGTAATAGCAATTCTGTTTTAATATCTTTTTTCCAAATTAACAGCTTCTAAGCTAATAAAATAATTTTTAAAAGTGTTTTGTTGCTTAAAAAAAGTTCCATTCCTTTTATTTTTGGATAAGTTTTGTAAAACATAATATAGATTCTTATTATAATTAAAATAAAACTGTGTACTCCTTTAGATTTCGACTTCATTCTGATAGTTAAAAATCAATTTTAGCTCGCTTAAACAAGGAATTTTAATAAAATTTTAACACTAATTATAAATTTAAATGTTAAAAAATAATTAAAATTTTCAAGCCTGTTTTTAGTATACTAAACATTAGATGTTTCTATTTTTTTTTTCTATTTTTTTATTTTGTGTCATCACCGAACAAATGGAGTATGATAATTTAATTACTCATTAACTATTAAATAAGATAGCGATGCATTAAAATCGCGTATTTTCATCATTCTTTGTAAACATAATACAAATTAAATTAAATTAAAGTTTTAAAACTAAAAACAATTCCTTAAAATTAATTTTTTACTGAATTAAAAAAAATAAGATTCTAATAAGATTCGAAATGTCTAATTTAGAGATGATAGCAATTAAAAATTAAAGAATCGGCAATCATGAGGTATTTAATATTTTGTCAAAAAGATTTTAAAATATAATAAGTTTAAAAGAATTTTTAAGAACTATTTATAGATAAACACACTAGAAGATTATTTTTTAAAATTTTAACTTTAAAAATCCTGCTTTTTCACAATTGGTCATTAATATATGTTTAAACTCATTTCAGTGAGAAAACACCATATTACACTAATTATTAATTAAAAAACCATATTACACTAATTATTGATTGATTAAATAATATTTGATGAGCTAATTAGCATATTTTTTGAAACTCGATGTCTTAAATTCTAATTTGTACAGACACACAATTCTGGTTGGACATTATGCCTACTATTAGTTTTCATGTTTTCTGCCTCAATCAAGTTATAAAAATATATAGTTTTTTTTACCAGTTTTTTCCTCAACGATAAATAGAAAAAGCGAGATTTTTTCTGCAATTTTAAATTTTAAATAGCTGTTAAAAATTTATTTTTATAAATATAACTTTGATTGAGGCGCAAAACATCCGCTGTTTCATACAGATTATTTTGATAATTGTATTTGGTTAATTTATTGTTGAGTTATGATTGTTTGAATGAAGCAACATAGTGGAAAAATATCATTCTTCATAAAATGAGTTTTAAAAACACCGAACTAGAATTTTGAATGAAAGCACCTCAAGAAAAATAATAACTCGAGAAATATTCCGAATATTGACAACATCTTGGCATCGTTTGAAATATAAATGATCAGGGAACATTTTGAAGCAATAAAAAATATTCGATATTTTGAACGATTTTCGAAGTTTTAAGTCTGTACGTACACCTTAATATAATGTATGTGTATATAAAAAAAATGATAATTCTGATTCAACCATATACAAAAACAAGTTTAATACAGTCCATGATTCCCATAATGTAATTGTTAATTTTTTCCCTATAATCATTGTTTTAAAAAATTCAAAGAATTATTCAATAATTTAATGATTATTAAACAATTATCAAGTACTTTTTCTTATAACATAATAAACACCAATTAATTAAAAAGACGTTTAAAAAACTCTTCATAATACAGTAATCTAAATTTTGAACTAAATCCTTTTCAAAAATATTTTTAAAATATTTATTGATTCAGCAAATCATTATTAAGAAACCTTCTTTACAAAAAGATTTTTTTAAACAACAATGTTTGTTTCTTGTTTATGTTTCAGGCATTCTTAAAAAGTCCTTTATTATTTTTGCTATCTTGTCTCAAAAGAAGTTTCTATTATTAAGGTGATGAAAATATACTCATTTCTTTCTATTCTTTAGAAAATCTAAAAAAAGAATGAATTTTTTTTCTAATAATGTATGTAATGAAGTTCTGAAGTTAGCTTTTTTCTTCAGAATCGGAAAGTATTTTTAAAAATTTAGCTTTAGCCTTTCTTTTCTGTTCCTATTCCAAGAAGAAAACTCTGTTACTTTCTTTTGTGTTGTTATTTTTTAAAATAAGTCCTGAGGCATTATTATACATTTTTAAATCTCCATGAATAATAAAGGCGAATTTGTGCGTATATGTGTAAAAAAATAAATGCCATTTTCTAACTGTATGGAAATTAGTTATTGGGTCATAATTATATTTAATTATATAACCTAATATATAATGATTTAATTATATAAACTAATATATAATTATTTAATTATTATAACCTAATATTTGCAAAATAAGTTTCTTTCACATATTTATTTAAATTCACATGCATAGCAAGCATCAGTGACGAATGCAGTTACACACGCCATCATGTAATTTTTCATACATGCATTGTACCGTTATGTGATATCTTCCCTCGCAAAATGCGCATTTTTCTATATAATTAAATACTCACGAAAAACATAGCTTATATAGCGTGACCATAAATTTGTACATTTAAATATTTAGCACTTAATTAGCGCGATTAGCCAAATTACTATTTTCCATTGGCGTTTTTAATGTATCTGTAAAATACTAGTAGGTATAATGTTCAATGCAGTTCAAATTCTGTTAATCTTGCACTAATTATAATATTTATACGCTGTTTAAAATGTTTTTTCGTATTTTTTTATCCATTTAAATTTTTAAATATAAATTCGTTGATTAATTGTATATAACCAACTATTATTCAGCCAAACATGTCTAAAGGCATTGCAAATTTTTTTTAAACATATGTTTTAAAGAAATGAAAAAGAAATACTTTTCTCTAACAAATTATATATGCTTTTTATCTGTAACCAATTAAATATATTTTTTAAAAATAAACTGTTTTGGCTTTTTATCTAAAATTTTAATATCTATATTTAAACGAATTTTTAGATAATAATAGCCATTTATTAAAAATTATAATTTGCCATCCATTTAAGTTTTCAATAGGTGACAATTGTAATATAATCATTTGGAAATATAATTTAGAGTTAAAGATACTATATTCTCTATTCCTAAAAACTATTCGAAGTTTTTTGAGAAGGCTTAGAAACAAAATGTATAAAAAGTAAGACATACTTTAATTATTTTAACAGAAGAAATTTAACAACAAAAAACAACTACAATACAATAAACTAACAATAAAAAAAAACTAAATTGTTATTACTTAATTTGATTAATACAAAGTCATATTTAATAATAATTTTGGAAAAAAAAGGAATGAAATTTGTATAGATGAAAATTGTTGGTTTTAAATAAATGTTGCTTATCTCAATTTATTTTTACTAGAGAAATCGAAGCAGTTAATATTTTATTACGGTAAAGCGAATATATAATATAATTTCATACTGATATTTTAGCGATTATATCTTTTAAGATTATATGGCTTTTCGTTTAGAACAAAAAGGATATACATTCTTATAATATTGCATATTTAAGTTGTGAAGAAATAAAATAATTACATTTGAATGCATATTTTTTCCATACATTTTTAAAGTATATCACTAGTACTTATTATGGCTGGCCAATTCCTTTATAATGATTTTTTTTTATTTTGATTCTTTATTTACAAAATAAATATGACGATATTAATTTTAATATAATTTGTAATTCAAACTATTGAAATTTAGTTATATAATAATATCTTTCAAATAAGATTTTAAATTTATTATACTCCGAAATTATCTAATTTATGTCTATAACATCAATTAATCTTCGCTTCTTTTTGTTCCAAAAATCATTCTTTTCCAATCTTCCATTTTAAAAAAAATGGCATCCTTTCTAGTAGCATTTATTACAGCTTTACGTGCCACATATTCTTTCTAAAGTACCTGAATTTTGTGGCAGCCGATAAAATCGTGCTGCCACCTTTCAACGAATTTCAAATAGAATTCTTCGATACTAGGAAGCAGCATCGTCTTGGATGAGAATCGAATACCAATGAGCTTCGATAATGTATGGAGAATCAATAGTATCTTCAGGTACGTCATATGTCTTAGATGATGATGTATGAATACTTATAAAAAGAAGCATTGGATTAGTTGGAGTTTTGATAAAGAAAAGGCGATAAACTCTATGACAGCGCTATATGCAGGGTTTCCACTCTTTTCATGGCCCAATAGCTGATTTCTAAACGTTTAAAGACAGGCATATAGTTCTAGTTGGAAAAATGCTTTAATGATGTGAATAATTCCAATTGGAAATTTTTTAAATGGCTTGAAAAATTATACTGTATATTATTTGAGTCAAAAAATGTATTTCTGAGAAAAGTTAAGAAATTCTTATTTTTAAAAGAACTCCGAGTTATCAATCGTATTCAGTAAAATATTCTTGACACTATAATATTTGAAACTAAAAACCATTCCAGTGTTCTGTGACTAAAACTGCCTGATTTATAAAGAGTTGGAAATCACTATTTTACAATAATTTTATTAAGAGATTTTATGGAATCGTTTGCAAATTCAAATTATGAACCATTGTATTTCTTTTTCAAATTGTTCCTTAAAGTAAATTTGTAAGTTGTTCCCATTTAGGTTAAATAGCGGTAACTCAGCCAGTTTTAATTATAAAACATTAGATTTTTTGTCCTATATTTTGGAATGTCGAGTATTTTTCAATAAATATTACTGGTAGTCCCGTGGGATCATATAAAAAGTTAGATTTCATAACTTTCTGAGGAATATATTTATTAATTCGAACATTATAAAGTGTTCTGTCATTTAAAACATTTTAAAGCTGATATATATATAATAGTTCAGAAATTAGCTATTAAGGCACGATAAAAGTGGACTTCTTATATACACTTAGAGATATACAGTTTGAATTGAAGATATTCAAAGAATTTTTATGTATCCATGTATTTAAATTAAAATGTGCATTTTCAAAACCCTGGTGATGTATTTATTACGGACAAATAAATTCCGCTTAAATTCGAACTAGTTCCCTTGTTGTGGGTGTATGGTGTAACATAGTCAGCAGGCCTCAATAACAAATAAAGACGTTTATTAACATGAAGACACAAGTATAGAGACGATAAATGCACAGCCTAAGCTTGTACGAGCAATACACAGCATCATTTATAGCAAGCAGCAACCCGCAAGTAATAAGCAACCACAATAGTACCCAAAGCGGCCAGACAGAACTCAGCAGTAGGAGGGAATCCACGTAGCTCGTCACTAATATCTCTTCAGACCCCTGCTGTTCTACACTGTTTCCTCACTTTAGCTGTATCCAGCTGCCTATTCACTACTATACACCTGACTACTACAAACATGACTCAATGCTGCCTCGATACTAAACTCCAAGATTCGGCAAACCGTGCAATTCACAATCCCCTAATTGCTTGAGCTCCAATTAACGCTTGCGTTTTGCTGGACTGATCCAACTAATTGGTCATTGACTCACTATACGACTAACTTCGGCTACGTTAGCCAGCCTTTTATAACTTCCGGTGCAAGGCACAGAAGGTTCTCAAACAATCAAAGCATTACTTACCTCCTATCGCCAAAATTCTTAAAAATTTCAGTATCATCTATTTTGTCGCCAAAGTCCCCAAATTCGTCGTCAAGTTTGCCGCCACGACTAGGTGGTTATTAATCCGGCATCCGATCAGCATGCAATAGAGGTGACCATAAACTATTTTTCCTACTATTGAACCAACAGTGCTGGAAAGCAGCATTACAGATTCGTAACGTATGCCTAATGCACATAGAAACGTCAGATCTAGGTAATATTTATTTCAAGCTTTAAAGAACCAATTAATGTAAGAAAAAAATAAACGATAGAGGACGGAAGTGTGAATAATTTCTAGCATAAACATGAGTCAGTCATCGTCCTTAACGTGATAAAAATTAATTTAAAACTACAAATGGTATCGAAAGGACATTCTAATAACTTTAATAAAGGGTATCCACTCTAATTGCGACCCATCAGATAACTTTTTAACTTGTTAGTGGTATGTGTTAAATATTCTTTAAGTAGCGTAAAGGATTATATTTTATGTTTTTTAGGGACAATAAATATATAACTTAAAAAATTATAGAATCTAAATTTTTATTCAATCCTGTTGAACATAATTTATCAAATATCATTGGTCCACTAATATTTTAAGCAAATAAGTTTCACTCTTCAGCGTCTAAAATCGACTGATTTATGAAACTTTGAAATTCCTTATTCTGATTGAATCAATGTCGGTTCACATTAAAGCCGCTTGTTGATTATTTGATTTCCCTTGAGGCAACGATTTAAATGGTCTGAAATCATTTAAATTAGTGCTAGTTCATGTTTCCTAACTCGGTTAGTTTTAGTCCTAGAACAGTGGAATAATTTTTTTCATTTAAAATTTTAATACAACAAGAATATTTTGATAAATATTCCGAACAAATAGGATAGGAGAACTACGTAAGCTTCATATTTCGTAACTTTTTTAATAATAAATTTATAAAAATATAATTCCTTATTAGAAATTATTTAGAAAACAATTACTTATCTCTAATGCAGGGTAAGGTTTAGAATTGAGACCCAATTTATATAAAACTGTTTTTTTTTCAATTAACTTATATAGAGTAAAAAGTTGTAAATGAAAAAACATTTATTTTAATCATAATTGCATAAAAACATGATTTTAATCATTAAATTCTGTCTAAGTTTTGATTCATATTAATTTTCAAATCCATTGGATATCTTAAATATGAAAAATTGGCATGACATCATAGCTTGGCGTTAGAAAAAATATTTATATTTTATGTCATTAAATTCTTTTCACTAAGGAACATAATTTGAAATGGAAAATTGTAGCTACGCCCATATATACTGTCCATTTGTAGAAATTTGCATTCTTCAGTAAGAAACTTTAAAAAAAGCAAAATATTGTAATCGTCAAAAATTGGAATTCATGTTATTATATCTCCACTTTTTATAATTCTGTTTCCGATTCTGAAAAGCAAACTTTTGGAATAATGTCTGATTCCCTGCACATATAACTCAAAAACTCAACAAGCCAGGCATATGATTTTGATGAATTGTCCTTACTTCAAAATTGAATAAAGATACAAATTTGTAAATCTTTATTCAATTTTGGAAGCAACCTTCTATCAACAAGATGTCTGCCTATTTGTCTCTCTGTATCTGTATTTGAACATCAAAGTTGCAAGGTGCTAACTAGATGCAATTTGACGTATGTTTGTATTTCCTAATTTATATTTCTCTTCCGTATTTTTGATAAAATGCAATCATTGTCTGCCTATGGGGGCTATGGCTCAAAAACATAGCAAATTAGATAATGAGCATTTTTATATGATTTTGAATTAAAACTTTTTATGTTCAGTCAGTTGTACAATAGATGCTCAAAATTCATCCTCGATTCTTATCTCTGTGTTACGAAACTAACCATAAAACATTTATGGAAACAAGAAATATCCCGAGGAAAACCTTTTCGTCAGTTTCTGGTAAATACTTTAAACTAATTTCAGAAACAACTGAAAATTAGAAATTAAATTTAAAAAAACCTAATAAAGAAATGTCAAGAGAAAAAAGTCCATTATGAAGAATATCTTGTAACTTTAAACGAGCTCACATATATATAATAAATTTATTTCGTGTATCTCGGAAACGGGCTCTACCGATTTGGATCAAATTCTATATTTCCTGATAAAAAGTGATTTTACGCAGATACAAAACAAAAAAAAAACATTTTTATAACTAACTATTAGAATAAGTATAGTCAGTTTTTCGCTTCGAAGTTTGGGGGTAGTGCAGTATCGTAGTCAAAACAATAAGAATGACGCGTGTAAAGCAGGACTTCGGTTCGAGTCGCGTGTTTTGCTTTATTTTTTCACTTTTGTATTTATATTTAATATTTTTGCTTTTTACGTTTATCTATATAGGTGTCTTTTCTGTAAAAAAGGTGATTTCACACACAATAAAAAACCTCCATTCTTTATTAGAGCCTTTTTCTATCTGCTGTCATGCTGTCAATATTATTTAGCACTATCTAGGACCCGATTTCACCATGATAAAACTGAGTGTAAGTTCAAAAATATAAGTAATGATAGGTAAATTATAAAATAAAAACTGTAATGTAGCAAATTGCTTGGAATAACATGTTAAACTAAGTGCATACATGATTGTTTTTTTTTTTATTTAAATGATCAATTTGTAAATAGATAAGATTGAGAACTACTCATATGTAGTCAGTATGTGATTCTAATCTAAATATTTTATCGGAAAAAGCAAAATTAAAATAATAATAATAATAAATAAAAAAACCCACCCTGCTGAGTGAAGTTTGGTCTTCCAGATATTGATGTTTGAAACACCATAGCTTATTAGAATAAAAATTAAACTATTATATTTAAACAGACATATTGCTATTTTTAAACAAAAGTCGACAAATGAAAACAAAATTTAAAAAGTATTCTTTGGAAATCTGTTCTTATCTGTTCTTTTTCAAATACGATTCCCTTTTACTGCCGAAAAAACTCGTAAAATGTTAAGAATTCCATTACTTTAGAGACAGCGGCAATATTTCACTAAAATATAGTGCTCTCTGAATACATAAACTAAAATTTTCTCTCTACACTTCTCGCATTTTACAGCATTAAACACCCTTTCCAGATTTGAGCCTTATTTTACTTAATACTCAGTAGAGTATTATTTCACAAGTAGTTTCCCTCAAGTAAAATAAAAAAAACACGTTTTTATTTATTTTTTTCAGACAGAAGAACCAATGCTGAGTTCTTTTTGCATTTGGGTTAGTCATAGAAGCAAAACACTTTTTCTGGTTTTCATCCGTCTGACAAATTAATGGCAAGTTAGTTTGCAGCTCTGGCAAATTTATGTCTTTTTCAGTGGGAACTGCAGACATGGACTTTTAAGTTACGTTTCGTATACTTGCGAGAAATTATTTCTGGCACTTCTGAGTGTTGGTTTGGGAATGTAAATCTGAAACCATTTATGAGTCACTTCTTCTCGATTTAGTTAACTATATTTACTCTTCACTAAAACTGCAAAATGGTTTGTCAGATGATTTTGTCTTGTTCTGGAATTTAATAATTTAAATCTCTTACTTAATACTGTGGTGGAATGTAGATTATTATCATCCATTCAGGAAGCAAAAGGACGAATGTTTTTAGGAACATTTCTTTTAATAATCACATTCGCACACTAAACAAGCACAAACTCTAAGACAAGACATTCACGCGCGCGGCTTCACAGTTCAGCATCACATCTCATTCTAATTACAACCGCAAGGCACTATGGGATGACATATGTGATGGCTTAAACAGGCATCGCCATTTAGTATCCAAAAGAGAAGATATGAGTAATGCAACTGCTACAATACTCTATTTTAAACTTCAAAAATATTACAAACCAACCATCTCTGGCAATCATTTATTCACCGGAAATGCTGATTGTGTTTATTTTGAATTAAATTTCTTATGTACGAGTTAATATCTATGATTCCTTCAACAAGGTATTTTTAAACACCAAGTTGAATTAGATACTATTAAAGTAACATTATTTTAATAACTTTACACTTGTTCTGTTTAGTGTGCACATGAACCATCCTAATATAATAGAATAATAATAAAAATTGGGCTATTAAAAACATAGCTGTCTGATTCCTCTATATTTTAACTCTCGCGGCACTATAGCTTCTCTTTTATATTTCTTATATAAACTGCACAATTATTGAATTAGATATTATTAAAGTGGTGTTGCTTTAATAACCTTACATTTGTTCCATTTACGGTGCACATGAACCATCTTAATATAATAGAAAAATAGTAAAAATTTTGTCATTAAAACCGTAGCTGTCCGGTTATCGATTCTTGACTTTTTTTCCCATAACTTCAGAGATTTTTTTTATTAATATTTTGCCCTAGAACCCGAGTAAAAGAGCACTTTTAAAAGAATTCTATTTTTTAAAATAAGATTTATATAATTATCTATATAAATATAAGATTATATTTATATATCTATATAAATATAA
>JAPMOR010090523.1:105789-118270 GCA_026543865.1 Argiope aurantia | reverse complement strand
TATATAAATATAAGATTATATTTATATATCTATATAAATATAAGATTTATATAATTATTTTTATATAATTATCGAAACTAACACTCTTCATTTAAATGAAAATATTGAATTTTCGTATAATGTATATATT
Source organism: Argiope aurantia (assembly GCA_026543865.1). Lineage (NCBI taxonomy): Eukaryota > Metazoa > Arthropoda > Arachnida > Araneae > Araneidae > Argiope > Argiope aurantia. The sequence goes on along the minus strand of JAPMOR010090523.1, from coordinate 118,140 downwards.
TTATAGAGTTACTAAAATTTTATATATCTTCGCGATTTTTATTATACTAATTCAAAATTTATATTGTTATTTTAAGAATTAAACCTTCAAAGGCAGCTTTAACACTATTACGACTCATATTTTTGAAGAGATATTAAACATAATTATAATTTATCACACCAGGTTATAGAATTTTTTTTATCAGAAATAAAAATTTTAAAATGAAGTGTTTGCAGAAATATGTAAGACATTATTCTAATGATTTGCGACATTATTTGGAAGTCCTGAACGGTAAAACAGAAAAATTCATTAATCATACCCAACAAAAATCAGATCGGAATTACAGATCCAAATACAAAACCACTTTCCCATCAAAAATCCAATGTGTTTAATATTAAATTCTGCGCACTACCCACTTTCGTCCTAAAAGATAATAAGCCTTTTCCGAGTAACACGCGGAGCTTCTGCAACGCTTCGAAATTATGAAATTACCATACAGTTTAATGAGCAAAAAAACATCACTTTTCATCGTTCCCTCGCGTGGCGCTAACCACTAAGAAAGCATTAACTGCTTGTGCGAAAGCTTGTCACCTGCGAAGAATGCTGTATAGATAATCATTACAGCAGCTGTTCGGTAAACTTTGAATCATTTATGAATTCCAGTAGCTGCATCGTTTGTTCTGCTCATTTCTTTTTCAAGAGCTCAACTTGTTTTACCTCGGTTGGTGAGCGGGGCTACACGCTTTTGAGGATTAAGTTGTAAAATGGGAATGAAAGCTGGTTATTTTACAGGGTCTTTTCTGTGCTCCCACGGCATGGAGGAGGTCTTAAAAGTGATTAGATTTAGTTATAGAAGATGTGTGGTTAACTATTTTGAATTATACTTTTACTGAATAAAGAAATAGGAACTTTTTTTTTACTTTTTGATATATGCAGTATACAAAAAGAAAACATTCTATAATTATCTTAAATATTTGAACTCAAGATTTTAATTAATCTATATATTTCAGACTTCCTAAATTCAAAAAACACATTTTTAAAATAATAGTGTCTGTCTATCTGTGAGCAAGATAAATAAAAAATGCGCTTTGAGTTAAATGGGTGAAATTTGGCATGAGATGTTTTGTATCACATTTGTAGATTTCTATCCAATTTTGTACGGAATCCATTAAAAGGAAATCAATTTGTCCAGTTGCTTGAATATAAAATAATAAGATAACTACAAAATAAAGAGAAACTGTATGGATAAAATTTGACACTCAGATTTAATAGCTGAAATGTACAATGTAACAAATTCGGAAATGGATCTCCGAATGAAAATCCATACGATAACTACAACGCGTAAAAGACTGAGTAAATTAAGTTTTGTGCACAAATTTAGCATTTAAAATGTAGATTCATAATAGTTTTGAACCAATTCTGTTATGGAACTCATCGCCTGTCGGTCTTTACATTCGCATGAATTAAAACGCGGGAAATCAGAAATGAAATGGCTTAAGTAAGTGATATTTTATACATGAACATGTTACTAAAATTATAATTGCGTGTTAAATTTTGGTTTCAATTGTTGGTGTTAAATAGGCGTCCGAAAAGCATAATAAATTTGCTTTACCGTACTATGAAGCCCAAATTTCTCATTTGCGGGACTTTGAAAATAAAAATCCGAGCACTCATGGCTTTTCACCGTCTTCCCCAAAGTTTACTGTTTAAAGTGGTAGAATAGGTAATAACAACTTTATTAAAAAAATATGCGAGAAAATTTCAGGAAAACTACTTTTTCTGTTTAAGAAAATTATATAAACACTTTTTTTTTTTTTACTTAGCAAAATCTCTTACTTCAAATTCTATTCAACCAAGTAAATGAACGCAATTTACATAAATTAAGAGTCGTATGACAAAATATAACTGAATTCTTTTTATCGAATATTTCCAACTGCACGTTGTCTCGAGCTGTTTTGTAGATTGCCATTCATTTTATTTCTTGACGATGCGAACTGATATTGGAAACCCGCTTTTCACATGCATTATGTGAACATGGATTAACCCCTTTGTATTTGATATACAACGCCATTAATATATTCAAAAAATTTCGGAACTTATTTTATTACAAAAAAAATGAATAAAGATAGAATCTGTTTGTTTGAAGCAACTAATCTGGGAAATTATAAATTTTTTTGTTATTATTCATAAAAAGATGTTCCTTTTTACCACATTTACCAGATCCTGTACTTCTTTGAAACTCGAAAATTGTTATCTGTTGAGCGAATTATTTCGCCGAAGATAAAATCATGGACGCATATTTGGGGAATAATCTAGTCGTGGAAGTATTTGATTGTGATGTATAGGAGAGCCAAAAGAAACCGGACGTTAAAATGATATAGAACCTATGACTCAAATTTCGTCGCGACGGGAAGTTTCGAATGCCTAAAATCAGGAAATTTGCGCCTGCGCTGAATCAACCTTGTTCTGACTAGTCAGTCACATGATGCACTGCGAAATGGAACAATTCATTTGTAGTCAAAAATCAATGTGCTGCAATCTGACACACGATAGACAGAATGAAGTAATTAATTTTTATAAAAATGGAGCACTGGGATTTTTTTATGCTTTTCTTCCTTTCTTTTTTCGAAAAAACATTTTGCTTTTAAATGCTGTTTTGGAAGCAGTTTTTTTGCGTAACTTCTTCCAAATGAGACTTGATTTATAAATTGCCCTAAGCAGGAGAGTTGAATACGAAATTGAATCTTTATTGGCAATTCTTTTGTTTATGATAATCTTACAATCATTGATCATAGAAGGTATTTTAACTGGGAAATATATATATATATATTTAAATTTATTGTAAGAAATAATATTTATTTTTTTGGCTGAATTGATTTTTATGAATTTGATGATCCATTGTCCTTTAAGAAAGTTTTTAGCTTGGAGTGATTAAGAGAAAAAGAATGTTATCTGAAAAGAAAACAATTCTATCTTCTAAAGTAATTGCTTTGCTGAATTCTTTATTGTGAAAAAAGTTTCTTTACAATCAACAAATCTTTTCAAAAGGAAATAAAGTTTCCATTAATTTAAATAAAAACAAACTAATTGAGACTTCCATTTGTTGTAGTCTTTAAAGATTTTTTAGAATACTTGGAAAATAGAAATTTTTTATTTCGACACTGTTTACTATCTTAAAAAAAGAAACAGTCATTTAATTATCATATAAGAAAAAGAAGTAATTAAATAAACGAAAAAAGTAATTAAATTGTCAAGTAATATGTATTTTATTTCTTGCTTCTAATTAATTAAACTGAATAAACTGGTTTTAAATCGTCTTTTAATACATTTTACATGTTATATTAAAGTTAAGTTATATGAAAATTAATAATTCTAACAAACAAAATGATCATTTGATAAGTTGAAAATAAAATTTTATGTAAAATATAGGATTTAAATAGCAAACATTGATTTTTTACACGATTCAAATAACAATTCCTCTAGAGATAATAATTTTAATGCTTAAGAAAAGTATTCTTGTGATAAATTGCCAAGTAATATGTATTTTATTTCTTGTATCTAATTAATTAAATCACCTTTATATGTATTTTACATGTTAAATTTACATGAAAATTAATAAATATAATGAACAAGATGGTCAGTTGATAGGTTGAAAATAAGACTTCTTATAAAATATAGGATTAAAATAGCAAATATTGATTTTTTGCACAATTCAACGAAAATTGTTCTAGTGATAAATTTAATGCCAAATAAGACACTCTTGAGATAAATTTTGTGTAATAATATGTATTTTATTTCTTGTTTCTAAAGAATTAAGCGAATAAATTGGTTTTAAATCATCTTTTAATATATTTTACATGTTAAATTTATATGAAAGTTAATAATTCTAACAAACAAAATGGTATGATAAGTTGATTTTGATAAGTTGGTTATTTCAATTGATAAGTTGAAAATTAGATTTCTTGTAAAACATAAGATTAAAGTAGCAAGCATTTATTCTTTACACTATTAAACTAAAATTTGCTTTAGTGGTAATAAGTTTAGTGCTTAAGCAAGATGCTTTTGAGATAATGCTTTGAGATGATTTTGAGATAAACATCATAATAATCATCAACAAGAAGACACGGTCGAACGAATTTTTAAGTTTTAAATTCGAGAAAGAATTTTAATATTTATTAATTACAAGTCTATGAGTAAAGTACATTTCAAAATGGTATGATGTGAAATATCCGACAATTAATAAATCTAGCACTTAACAGCCAATTGATAAGTTGAAAATAATATTTCATAGGATTGATATATAGGATTAACTTCGTAAACATTGATCCCTTGCACAATTCAACTAATATTTTTTTCAGCGATAAAAAGTTTAGTGCTTAAGTAAGAAACTTTTGAGATAAGATGTACTTGAAACATGATTATCATGTCGACAAAAGGTCACGGTCAAACGCATTTCGAATTAAAAGGGTTGAAATTCGATAAACTATTTTAATATTAATCTTTCATAGATGTCTGAGTAAACTACATTTCACATTGGTATGCTGTGAAATATTCGACAATTAATAAAGCTGGCAACCATAATGGTTAATTGATAAGTTGAAAATAAAATTTCATGTAATATATAGGATTAAAGTAGTAAACTTTGATCCCTTGTACAATTAAGCGGATGTTTGTTTCAGTGAAAATAAGTTTAGTGCTTAAATAAAACACTTTTTAGATAAGAATTACTTGAAACATGATTATCATCGACAAGGAATCAGGGTCCACCTAATTTAGAATTGAAGGGATTTAAATTCGAGAAAAAATTTTAGTATTAATCTTTTTATAAATTTCTGGTTGCATCTCACATGGGTGTTGTCTGAAATCTTCGACAATTTGATTTTGGCTTATTTATTTTCATCGTCTAATCATATAAAAGGTTCAAAAATACAATTTTTTTCTCAAAAAAGCGTTCGTGAGTCTTTAGACATTAATATAATGAACAGGATAAATTATATCAATTGTTACTAGTCCATTGCAGTGTCAGTTGTTACCAGTTTAAAGATCCTGTAACAAACAAAAATTTTAACAATCTTTTGTTAAAAAAGCCTATTGTTTAATATTATTAATCCTTTTGTAAAGTTTATAACCAAACTGCTGATAGACTGCGATTAAATTTCAATTAAAAAATTTAAAAATATATATATGATTTAACATATTTTATAGCATAAATTTTACTTTCTTAACGAAAACCCTTGTCGCAATTATAATATTCTTTGCTCGGTTAAAAAGAATAATGAGATCTTAAAACTCCATAACTGTTACGAAAAATATTTCGAATACATATTCTAAATCTCATTTTGGAACTTTAATCATACAGCAGTCGTGTATGAAGACACGAATCATGACAAACGATTATCAAAAGCACCAATCCATAATAAAGAAGCTTCTGCTAGGATTTCACCTCCAAATCATTATACAAAAAGAAAAATAACAATAATATGCAAATGTTCTTAATTACAGCTGCTGTACTGTTTTTCAAACCAGTGTTCGATATGACATTCGAATAAAATAAATGGTTTCGAAACATCACCTCGCGAATATTCATCGCTTTTGTGACGAGACGAACCTTTTTTTTCTTTATTTCGGTTATGAATAATAATCCATTCATAGATTATACGTAGATAAAGGCCGTAAGATCCATTTTTGTTCCCAAAATAGACTGAATTTGTCTAATAGCTAAACAATTTGGTAGCTTCTGTCGCCACTTTGTATTGATTTTGATTTCTGTCCAACAGCCTTGCTGGCGACAATGGGTACTGACATTTGAAATTGTAATTTAAGTAAATGGAATTTTATTCAATAATGGCAGCATTGTTAATTTAAATAACAGAATGTATAGAAAAGTAAGTAATATTATTATTTTCTATAATTTCACTGAATTTCCCCCAATGTTTCAAACAATGACACAATGTTATGGAAACATTCATATTAAATGTATCTTTTTTTATTTTCACAAGAAAATTATTTTAAAGTGGAATCTATTAATATCAAAAGATAAGATAAAAACAATCAAAATCATTAAAAGTAACATATAAACAGCATTGTAATTGTCAAAAAATTGGAATTTTGACGAATTTTCATATTTTCGACTTCTTGATTTCCAAAGACCCTTCTTGGAATTTGTTGTCTGTCTGGTATATGCATATGTAACGTAACAGAAAATCCAACGAGCAAAATGGATGAGATTAAAAATAAGGTTTTACTGAAAAAAAAATTTAAAAACAAAAATGATCATTTTTTAAAAAACAAAAACATTTTGTAAATATATGGTTTTAAAATGATTTGAAACTAAGAAACAGCTAACTAACAGTTTAAAATGATTTGAAACTAAAAAAAATATATCCTATATAATTAAATTTTTTGAAATTGTCATTATTATTAAAACTAAGTGAAATCATAAGTTTGTATTTTTAATAGACATGAAAAAATAAGAATTTTAATCAGTTAAAATAATTTAAGAAATATTGCCAACTAGATAATAACAACATAATAAGAATTTCAAAAAAAAATTTTTAACTATAGAATTAGATTCTAATTCTGTTGAAAAGGAAATTCTAAGCTATAAATGATTGGTTGATATTGTAGAAAGAAGAAAGTCAAATGTTATTCATCTTTACAAGTGATTATTTAATTCGACTGTTTGTTGATCGGATCGTAGAAGTAACTTCATAATTTGAACAAAATAAAAGTGATTGCGATAAATTATGGAATAGGTAATGATTTAAAATTAAATATATATAGAAAAATAAAGGGACATCTTTTCTTGCACTCATGCATTTACTGCAGAAATAAAAACATAAGCTAAAATTAAGTTGTTATATAATCTACAGCAGCTGAAAAAAGCGTTCTTTTATTTGCAACTTAATGAAAGAAAATAGCATATGAAAAAACATAAGAAATATAATTCATGGATGGAAAACTTAATTCGATGAGTCATTTAAATCAATCTACCATTTAAATGCATTCATTAAAGCAATATTTATAATTAATTGTCATTTATTTTTGTTCCTAATTCCTTCTCTAAAAGAAGAAGAAGAAAAAAGCATTTTTGTAAAAAAGAAATTAACATTTTAAATATTTCCACTTTCCATACATTTATCATTTTATATTCTCACTCAAGATCAAAACTCTTATTAAAGGTTTCATAAAATTTTTGTTTGCCTAAGTTAATCTTCGAATGCATTCAGAAAAGACCAAAATAGTTTCAAGAATTAAAAACAAAAATTTTTTATACGTTAATACTTTAACAAACACCTGAAAGGGTCATCGATAAATCTTAAAAATTCGATTATTTTGATCTTGTAATCCCTTAACCCCAATAAGAATATTTCCACAATTTTTATCTCCCTAAATTAATTTTAATGGATGAAAAAAATGAAAAGTTTATATCCAAACTTTGCGAAATTTCGTGTGTAACATTTTTTAAATACTTTCAATATTCATTTCTTTTACATAATTATCTTCATTAAATTGTCCATTGAATTCAAGTGACAAGATAATGCTTGAAAAATTAACGTCGAAAGCTTTATTTTTTCTCATTTCCGATTCAGCGCCTCGCACAATTTTCTACATTATCTACTTTTTTAATCCGCAGAAGTCTGCGATTTCTTTATCATGGCTGGATTTAAAAATTTCCGTTAAAATGTTTCACATGTCGTTTTACTGCTTAAGAGAATTTAGTTCATTTGAAAGAAAATAGTGAAGATAAAATATTTTATTAACGCAAAATCTAAAATAAAATTTTCCTATTTTTAATTAAGTTTTGAATTTGAGATAAGTATTACTGATTTTTTTTTCTAGTTTCTGTTAAAAACTTGTTTGATAATGTGTTTTGAAATGAAAAGAATGCCATTGTCATTTCCTGTTTTTTTCTAATTAGATAAAATTGGCAATTGCATTCGTCATTTTCCTAAGAAATCTATTATGCATTTTGTAGGATGAATAATAAAGAAAATTTCATAGAAAAAAGGCAATCAAGATTTAGATGACCTACGGTATGACATTTGTCACGTGATTAAAATGGTATCTACTTCTTGTAGTCATTTCATATGATTTTTTTAAACAGGTTTACCTACTAGCAAAATACAACACATTCGACGTAATGTATTCTCAAATAAAGTATTACGTTAAGAGACGTCATATGATCAATTGTACATGCAGATGGCAACATATCATGCGTCTTTGTGGTACATTTTATAAACCTATTAATGATTCTCATATTAATGAAATCTTGTTTATTATTTATTGAATACCCCCGGGTGGGGAGGGCAATCTCGAAATGAGAATGAGATGCCTCCGCATAGTGGTTGGATCTCGCTATCCTGGAAGATACATAAATAGGTGGGGGTCTGACTCCTCCCATCGATGATGGGATATACTTCCTTCGGGAAGGATTGTACCGTGGCCGGTGATGGCCCTTAGGACTTAACCGTAGTTCCCGCCAATGTTGCTGTTGCGGTGGTACGGTCATTCTGTATTTATTATCCTTGTGCCTTCGGACGGGTCGGAGAGTCAGTGATATGACTTAGTATTTAATGAATTTTCGTTTTAATTCGTTTCAGAAATGTGCAGTTTCAAATCATCCAAATTGTGCATTGAATATGTTTTGCTGGTACTCAAATATTTTACCCGGAAATGGAGACACGAATTTTCTCACTTTGCCAGAGACAAGGCGTCAAAATGACACCATTGTTATTATTATTTTTTTATCTTTTGTAAACAGCATTCATTTTATATGGAAATCATGTAGTTACCAAAAATATTAAAAATGTTAATATTATAATATTAAATGTTGGAAAGATGTTATAAGAAAAACCTAAACAATCTTTTAATGCGTATTTACTTTATTTTGATATTCCGGAATTGCATTAATGTTAATAATTGTTAGAATTTAACAAACAAAAAGGAAAAATAAAATATTTAAAAGTAATTTTTTAAGAATATTTCTTTACTCTTATTGCATTATTCAAATTAAAAGCAGTTCCAGAAACATGGAGTCAATGACTCCATTAATAACAACAAAAACTTTGAAGAAGAATAACTCGGTTATATGCACAGGCTCATACTTGGACTTTTACCAATATATTGCTGAAAGAACAACTTGATGATGATGAGATTATTGTTTTGAAGGACAAAATACCACATGATAATCAGAACTAATGAATAGCGTGGAATCTTTTTGACTGCCGCCTCCAGTTACGGGTTAATGAAGCATCAAACAAAGAAGTTTAATGGTGGAAAGTTCAGAGATCTGGGAGGCCATGTTATAGGAATTACATGTAGATAAAAAATTAAATTATGACTACAATAAGAAGGGGAAAGATATCTCTGCAAACATTGCGCATGCTCGATATTGCAAAGTAAGTAATAAAAAACTTGTAGTAATCATCTACTAATGACACGTAGCGTCAACCACATAACATCAACAACCAAAGTCACGTAAATCAACTAATTATAAGAACTCATTTGTTATCCCTTTTGGTTACTTAGAATTAACTATACTTTCTACTAAAAATTAGCTAAAATGTTGACTATAGAATAAACATTTATTATCATAGTAATGAAGCATTTCTGTAACTACATTTTGCTTCATTTAACCGAAAAATGGACAGTTTTTGATTTTTCAAACAGCAATTATAAAATATCTAAATTAAGCAGCTAATTATAAAATATTAATGGTTAAAATAAATATTAATAGCCAAATTATATATAAATTAATAGAAATAATATTTATATAACAGCGGCAGCTGTATAAAGAGAATAATAGCTGGAGAAAAATTAAACGAACAGTTGTGGAATTAAATTACTTATTTCAAATAATTAAAAAGTTTAATTTCATTCATAACTTTTCAAAGCGATAAAAATGTAAAAAATAAATTATTTAATCATTTAAAAAAATTAGCAAAAAAAAAAGGTGCAAATATGCATTATTACCAAGTGCTCCATCTACTTTCATTTTATTATAATCATAAAATGTATTGGCTTTTCATATTTTAATCCCTAATATCGCAAAGGAAATAATATTTCCATAATTCAGTTCAAAGTGCATATTTGAAACAAAAGTTTCTTAAATGTTTTATTTTTTTAATTCTAATATATAAACTTAAAGTACAAAAGATAATCGTGTCAAGAACAATATCTTCTTTTATATATATATAACGTTTAACCCTAAAGCGAACTAGAAGCATTTCTTGAATAGAGATATTCCGCAGAGAATAAATTAGTATAACTACGATCCACAAAGTGATCTAACTAGCATAATGGCATATAAAATAGGATATATCAGTTTTCTTACCCATTTCTCGCTATAAAAGCTAAAATACCATAAAATTTGTGTCCCTATTTAGAAGGTCAATTTTACGAATATCCTTTTAAGATTGTTATAATGGAATATAAGGATATCTTTGACAATAAATATGTCATTAAAGGATAGCTTAATATGAAATACAAGTTCATCATAATGCAAGTCATAAAATATTATTATGATCTATAGGGAAAATGATACAGAAATGCATTTTATGTTTTGTTGAAATTGCCAACATTAAAATATAATTATTAATAAAAATGATTTGTTAAAAGATTCTTTTAACAGAATGATAAAAATATAAATACATTTTAATCAAAAATCTGGAGACCAGAGAAAAACTCGTCAAAAATTATTTAAAATACTCTTAATTTGAAACTGAATTTTAATTTTCTATTTAATTTATATTAGCTTTCAATTAATATTTTTAGTAAGAATTTTTCTTTTATAATTATTTATTGTAATTAAAAAATTTTATCGGATTGTTTTCATAGCCTCGTGCTTCTACAAATTCTGAATTGATCTCAATTTTTGTTAGTAAAAAAAAATAACTGAAATTTTAATACACTAATAAAAGCGAGTTTTCTTAAATCGTTTTATTAATGATGATTTTTTTTAACTTTTCGTTCTGTAATATATCTCACGATTTAATTTCAAAATTACTATAGAATCTTGTAATCAAATTTCTCTTGAATTAACTACTAGATCACACTTTTTATATAAAATAATAATTTTATTAAAAAGAAACTATAAATAATAATTAAACAGTGAAAATATTCAAAATTTTTATTTTCATTGGAAATTCACAATTGCATAAAATTTCAAAGCTTTACTATTACAAGAGGACATTGAAAATTCATTAATAAAATTCTATCTTTTTTACTGTAATAATATAGGAGATATAGGCGTGTGTCTGCTGGCGTTCAGCAAGCCGCACCGTTCGACACTGAATTAACAAATTTGATACAAAATGTTTTTCGTAAAGTGTACCTTTAACTGATTCTTGTTGAATTAATTAAAAGTTAAGCATCATTTTGATGTTTGTTCATGATAACTTTCAAAAATACAGTGCCACCTATACACTTTTAAAGCCCTTTAAAATTCTAAACATTGTATTTTTAATGATAATAATTTAGCTAACGTACGTTATCTTTCTGAATGTTAACAATTTTTTAATAAAGGAATTTGCATAATGTAAAACGATGCATTTTGCTTTATAATGAAATTGAAATTGTTTTTATTTCATCAAACATTTTTTTTTCTTTCTATTTTTGAAATTTGAAGAAGAAACGTTTTAATATTATCTGAGCAATTCACATTTGGAATCTTAAAGGGAGGTCTTAGTATCGTAAAAGAGAATGTTCAATTAAAAAAGGGATCGTTTAGATTCTTTTAAGGGCTCTATGATTTCATTATTTTTTAATGAACTCAATTCCATTAAAAAGTGCATGAACCCAATAAACGGAACATGTGTTAGACTATTAAAATAACATGGATTTAATGTCCATCCCAATTTAATACTGAACAATACTTTATTCAGGGAATCCTGAACATGGAAAGAAGAAATATTAATAAGAAAATTAATTGAAATTAAACACAATCAGCATTTAAGGTGAATTAAATAGTCACCGAAGGCAGCTAAAAACTATAATAAAGAAGTTAAAAAATGTGTAAATATAAGTCGGAAGTGTGTAAGTAGGAATAAAAAAAAACATTAAAATGTTGCAATAAATTATTGAACATAAATTTTAAAAACACTCTGTATTAAGTAGAAATTTTAAATTATTTAAAATGCGAAAATGTATTAAACATAGTGTTTTACACTTTAATAGGTAAAAGGTCATAAATATCTCACAGAAAGTATTTTATTAAAATTTTAAATAAATAATCTGTAACAACTTTTTTATAAGAACCTAAAAACTATAATTACGACAACATTGAATTGATTTAGTAACATTTTCTTTGTTTAACTATTTTATTTCTATTCTCATATATATATATATATATATATATATATATATATATAT
>JAPMOR010090523.1:80726-105689 GCA_026543865.1 Argiope aurantia | reverse complement strand
GAAAAATAACAAAGAAACAAAAGATGTCAATTTCAGCTGTGCTTTCTTCGGCTGAGCCTCAGGACAAAGAAAAAAAAATCTATTTTTTATATAGCTTTTTAATACAATAGACAGCAAACGATTCTTTCTTTTAAAAATATTATTTTGTCTCAATATAAAATGATGGAAATAAAGAAAAACAGGTTTGACAATTTATGAAAATAATGGAATTTTTAGTTCTTGCTGTTGATAAAAAAAAATGTCGTCTGAAAAGTTATTCAACTTTTTATTTCAGTTATTGAAAAGTTAACTCATGTCTTGAGTGCTTCTTTCTTATTGATTTTTTTTTCTTTTCCTACTCTTGTTTCTAAATAATTTTTAATCTCTGTTAAGTAATCGAGACAGAATTTTGATAAAGTTCATACATGTGAGGATTTTTTTTTTATGACAATCTTTTTTTACCTTCTATTTTATTGAATTTATATGTACTTACCTTACAAGTTAATTATTTTCCTCATAACAATGAATATCAATGACTGTCTTAAATCTGCTTAACAAATTTCTGTGTATATTTTACAATAAATCTGATTAACCACTAAAGTTATGGATGATTATGATTTATCACTGGTAATTTTACATAATCATTAGTTTATTACATTTACCGTAACATATATATGTATATGTGTTACATTATTTAATATTTTGGAACTGATTTTTAATAATGTATAGGTTAGTTTAACTAAATAATTTGTTAAGTGAGAATTAAGCGTATTTATATCACCTTGTCAATTAACAAATTCTGTAAAACTATAAATATTTACAAGAAGAAAGTTGAATCAGAATATTCTTTCTGCTCTGGAAACACGTTAATTCTTTCATTACTAAACCGCCCCAACTTGCCGTGCAAATTTTATGCTGGAATGTCGGCTTCTCTTTTAAACGAGAAGTGCAAGATATAAAAAGGGAACATCCTTGTTGATTACTCGCTTTATATAATACACTCCTCTTTTGAAATAGAAACTGCCATATGGAACAGAATTTGAATGGCTGGTGGTGCCGGGTCAGTAGTAAAAAGGTGACTTTCGAATAGCCGGACAGACGGTCTTCCTCTGAACAGAATTTACTCAAACTTTGATAGAAATCTATCAAATTTTGGAAAGACCAAAAACTAAATTTCAGACTTCTTGCTCAAATAAATTTTGAGTTATCTTTGTCACAGACAGACAAACGGATATTTTCCCAAAATGTGTTTTGTGAACTCAGGATGATCTAAAACGTGTAGATTCAACAACACCTCGAGTAAGTGTTTTTTGACGTTTACTATACCTACTTTCTCTATACTACGTATGCGAGAAAGTAAATATATATATATATATATATATATATATATATATATATATAATTCGTATTATGTTATTAATACGAAGAATTGTATTCTTATTTCTCTTTTTATAGATTATTCTCATTGCATATCAATAATTCTTCTTTCATTTTATGTTGCTTATAAATATAACTTACCCCCCCCCAAACCCAAAAAAGTGTTCTACTGAGCTTTTTAGTGTATTTCTACAAGTTATTAGAATCGTTGTTCTAGCGTTCTTATCTTTCCTTCAACTTGTCGAGTAAATAATCTGTGCATGTATCTTATCTTGGTGTCAAAATCGTATGCTAAATTTCATTTATCTTCTGTGTTGTGTTTTTACTTTCTCCTATACAAAGTATAAAGAAAGTAAAAACAAACTTTCGAATTCGTCAAAATTCGAATCGAGGTTTTGAGGAATCTCCACTTTTTAGATCTCCCTGAGTTCGAAAAACACATTTTTGGAAAATGTCCGTCTGTCTGTCTATCACAAAAATAATTAAAAGAAAATCGCTTTTGATCTAGATGGCAGAAATTTGGTATATGGACTTTACTACAAATTTACATATTTCTATTAAATTTTGAGAATATTTTATTCAGAAGTGTGGCTGTTCGGTTGTTCGAATATAAGTTAACGCGATATCTGCAAATCAAAGAGATCTAGATACATAAAATTCGATACACATATTTAACATCTACAATGTAGAAACTTGTCAAATTTAAAGCCAAATACTATTACGGGGTGACTGTCTGTCGGTCTGTGCTTTCATAATAAGTAAATGCGATAATTCAAAAATGAAATGACTTCAATATATCAAATTTGATATCGCATCTTGTTACTACAAGAGCCCTTTTGTGCAAATTTTTGCTTCAATTTGTTGGGAAAAACGTTTTTAATGCACAAATTAGACTTTCAGATGCTATTAACCGCATGCCTGGGATTAATCGCCAAAAAACTCGCCAAGCATGGTACGATAGACTCAGTAAAAATGCCAAAATTCAAGCTAAAAGTTAATATTTCGTAAGTATTGTACGCCAATGTCATATGAGGCGTTCTCCGGTATTACATGTTCATTAGAGAACATACGAGAAAGTTTTGGGGAGACGATTTGGGGCTTGTTTGAATTATTGGTTTCACTTATATAAAAGCCGCCAAACAAATAGATGATGGTGCATTTGTTGACGGATTAAGTCTCATATCAGGCATAGATATTTTATTTGGTCCAAAAAACATTCTATAACTTCCATACGGCTTTCTGAGATTTTGATTTATTACGTTTACATATAAAACGAACAGACAGACAGACAATCACCTTTTTTGAACAATCTGATTTAAAATATATGATTCAGTTCCTGTGATGTCATATTCCATCCATTTACTTTGCAGCGTTAATGAATTTTATTTTCAAACTGACACAAAACTATACTTTGGCGTATTTCAACCAAAATTCAAACATAATCTCCAATTTTGGTGTAACGATCATACATCTATTTTATTTATCTATTTCTATTTCTTTTCGAATTAACATAACATAAAAGCATATCCGAAGGGTTTTTTTTTTGACATAGGGAAATGAAAAAGCATTGAGATTCATCAACTTTCCGAAGTTGGTACAATATTTCAATTATTTGAACTTCGTATTGAATAAAATTGAGTTGAAATCACACTAAATAAGCAAATAAAAATATAAAAAATGGATTTTTGAACAATTATCCAAATTAAAAGAAGATACTAATCAGCCATGCCATTAAATAGTATATGTAAAGCTCATGTCAAATCTTTATTTATGGTTGTAAATGAATATTTAGAGGGAGTTATTCAATCTGGTAATCAATTTTGAAAATATTACAGCAATTTTTCACAGCTAAAAGCATTTTTATTGCTATTTCTTTTCTGACTTTTCTTTCAGTGACTTTCATTTCAGAAAAGTCAGTTCCAAGTTTATATCTTATCATATTTTCATTTTGGAACATATCTCACAATTATTTAGAAACTGACATCTTCTTACAGGCCGTTAACGAAGATACATCATTTCAGAGAGTGTAAAATTAATGCCGAAGGATACAATTTGTACTTTATAAATAATTTATAATTCTTGGAAACTGAAACCATTCTTTGAATAGAATATGACTTCCATATGACAATTTGAGACAATGAATATCAACTTATTAGAACTCGACCATCATCATTAAAATTTATCCAGCAGGTTTCTAAAGTTTTTTGTTGAATTCTGTCTTTTATTCCTTTCGTTTATTTTGCAATTTTAAATAAATAATTAGCTTTACACCGCATGCAATTTTTTTAAAGAAAATTTCCAAAATTTCCTGTGTTTTCTCATAATCACTGCATTGGTTATAGAATTAATAACTATAAAAAGTTTTGCTATTTCATTAATATTAATTACCCTTGTTCAAAAAAGATTTATATTTGAATGACAGAATAAACCTCTTACATCTTATTTGGGTTTTTAATGCATTTAAACTTCTACTCACTTTCCCCGTGCTTAAGTTTTGAGAATTGTTTTTAAATTATTAAATTTTTTATTCATAAATGATATGCTCGATATTCATTGGAGTGAATGTATTTTTCAATTTTTCCTTCATCAAAAATTATATAAATAATTATTTCATAGACTTCGTTAAAACATTTTTATACTTCACTATTTGTTGAAAAAACTTTAAAGTCCTTATAACATGAAAATATTAAGAGCAAAGATTAAAGATGTTACCTATCTAATAAAATGCTGTAAGCTGAGTTGATGTAAGCATCTTATAAAAAGAATAATTTATTTAAATAAATCTTTTTAATATATAGCTTTTATAGAACAGACTAAAAAGCTAAAATAATTTCTCCAAGTCCCACACATCTGAAACTTGCAACTAGATAAGTAAATGATACACTAATGTATGTGGCACAGAACGCGGTCTCATTACTTATTGCCGAGCGACAGATATATACAAACTATCGTGCGAAAGTTTTAGACTGCGTCAATGAACGTTTTTACAGCTTCCTTTCATTAATTAATTAATGGAACTGCCAAAAATTATTATAAATGGTCGGAAAAGAATTCGCTGCATTATCTAAACTTCCATTCAGTTAGAAGAACGAGATACAAATAGAATCAAGATTCTGGTAACCCCCATGAAACCAGTTATTTCATGCAATAAATAAAAATTCGATGAAATATACTGATACATTATAATTTTTTTATTAAAATAACTAGAAATTCTATTAATTGACTTAATTATACACTTTAACATCAACACACACGCAAGTATATATATATAGATAGATATAGATATAAATAGACAGATAGTAACTCTACTATTAGTCTTTTATTTACATTTTTATTACAATTTAGTAACATTTTCCAAAATTATTAAATAGCAAGGTAAAATTTTAATAAATGTAATCCATAATCTACAAATTCTATTAATAAATGTATTCTAAATGTATGAAAAATAAAACAACCAAAAAATTTTATATTCTGAGGAGAATATGTTGGTCACCAAAAAGCGGTTGGTTCAGTAAAAAGAAATAAAGGTGAAATTTTAAAATCAGTCCTCGATAAAAAATTCCAAATGCATACTTTATTTTCTTCACCATACTATGAAGCTAAACACAAAACATGTTATTTTTGGAATGTATATGAGAAAAATCGAAAGACAAATTACTTCTCTTTAATTAGCTTTGTATATTAGCATTTGTCTATAATGAAAGTCGAGAAATCTCTAGAGAACTCGCTCTGTACGATACCTGAAAGTAATAGATGAATCAAGTTGATGAATAAGTTCATTTAGTTTATTCCATTCAAAAACAAATTCTGCTTATATTTCGCTAACTAGTTTCTTTGGATGTCGTTTGGACTGATATGCTACACTCACGCAAGTGCAACAATGAACGTGATTTTATGCCATTTAGTTTAAAGGAAGTCTGTATTTCGAGGTAACATGTGAAACATTTTTCTCAACAGAGAGGCTTATTTTCTCTAAATTTCGTACGAGCCGTTTTTAAAATAGCCACTTTGAAATATTAGTCAGAGAAATTTGTGTAACCATATCAGCAAACGATTTCATACATTAAAATACATTAAAGTTCGAAATATTGTATTTGTTTTGAATAAATGCCAAAATGTCTTCTTTTCAATGACATCATTTGAAATTTATTTTTTCGTCTTCTAATTCATATGTTTATAATAAATAACTATAAAGAAAGTATATTAGTAACCAAAAATAAATTTTGTACTGTTTTGAAATCAAGAAAAAAATTATATTTATAATGATACCTAGTTAATAATCGTGCAACTATTCCTAAATTTTGACAAATGAAAATTGTTCTTACCTAATTTCCAACAATAAATTACATTATTACTCTTAAATTCAAACCGTTTTCAATGTTTAATAAGGTAATTTTTTCTGTTATTGAAAGCTGAAGAAGAAAGATTCTGTTTAATACCTGCAAATTTAGAGCGAGAATAAAAAAATAAAAAAATACCGTGAAATTTAGAAGACAAATGAACCGCACATTTACATTTTTAGTAACGCTACTATGTCATGGGATTGGTCTCCATTAGATAGTTTCATGTAAACAGTAAACAGAATATATACAATACAATTAAATAACACGATTTTATTTTCTTATAGTTTGACGGAGTCATGGATATAAAAATATATCTAAATGGTTTAAATGAAATTAAATATTACCATTATCCTCGGCGAACCAGCTGATCGTCAAATGCAACTAATCAAATAATAAGGTGAAATCTCTTAACAAATGTATTCTATAATTATAGTGTAACAGTTAAGAAATCCATAGTTTCATGCGAATAAATTGATCGCTAAAGCATCTACTTTCACACAAATAAAAAAAATATAAGATATATTTATATTTTTATACCGATAGAATTATTGATAGAATTCTCACAACAATCACAAGGAACTAAATCATTCATAGAGTATTGAGCCAAGAGGCATCATAGTATATGCATTAGTATCTACGCAGCTCATGTATTTAAGACCATGTGAATTATCACTTTGGCGATATCAATAAGGTCTAAGATAAAGTACGGAATTCTATGAATGTAGTACTTTCTGTTAGAAGGTTTAGTGTAAGAAAATAAAAATACAGGGTTAACATGAAATGTTACCCAATCCAGAGGACTCTAAAATGCGTTCTATTGATCCAAATAAGATAAAATTTGAACTACAGATTATACAGATAATCCGCTTTTAATTTATTAATTTTAAAAAAACTTAGTACAAAAATTCAACAGTAGATGGCGCTGTAACACAAATGGCATTTATTTGCATAGATAGAAAATGTAAAACCTAATTTGCGTTACAGCGCGTGTCTATTACCATTTTTCTTTGGATGAAAAGAAGGCGGATTCTGCACGAACATTAGTTTCTTCTCAGCTCATCAGGCCTACATTGCAAGAAAAAGCACTATTGGTGAAATTGTTCTACCAGAACCGGCAAAACTCCGTTGCAGCTCAAAAGGAATTTCGTCCTATGAAGCAGATACGAAGAGGTCCATTGTCTCCAGGTGCCCTACGCAAGATGATGCAGAAATTTGAAGAAACTGGACAACTTGGAATTCCTCCAGGTAGAGGACGAAAAAAAATCCAATCTTTCAACGTCGAAAATGTTGCGACTGCGCTCGTTGAATCCAGCAGTCAGTCGCCGCATGATAGTGTGAATTTGTTAGTTGTTTCCCGTGTTCTGGGTATGCCATATTCAACTGTCGAAAAATCGTACGGCATACTTTTCATTTTTATTCATACAAAATCAAGTCTGTGCATCTGTTGCAGGACGGGAACTTAGAGGTCCGTAAAACTTTTGCACTTCAGTTCCTTTCTCGAATGGTGTTTAACACAACTTGGCCATGGAATATTCTATGAAGTGATGAGGCCCACTTTTGCCTCAATGGGCAAGTTAACACCCACAACTGTCGAATTTAGGCAGAGGAAAACCCTCACGTTATCCAGGAACAACCCTTGCATCTCGAAAAAGTGACAGTATGGTGTAGTTTTACAGTTAGTTTTATCATTCGACCGTTTTTCTTTGAAAAGATAATTTCAAGTGGAATCCAAACTTGTTCAGGACGCAGGACAATGGTATCATGATATGCTGAGAGATTTTGTAATCTCAACTTTTCTACAGCGTGGATGCCTTCAAGACATCATTTTCATGCAAGGATGGTGCATCGCATCATATTGATCGTCGTGTAAAGCGATTGTTAATACAGCTTTTCACAGAAGCAAGAGTCATTAGTCGTTTCTTCCCAATAGCATAGTCTCCACGCTCACCGGACA
The DNA here is from genome assembly GCA_026543865.1 of Argiope aurantia. Lineage (NCBI taxonomy): Eukaryota > Metazoa > Arthropoda > Arachnida > Araneae > Araneidae > Argiope > Argiope aurantia. The sequence continues at coordinate 98,036 of JAPMOR010090523.1, read as the reverse complement.
TCAACCCTTGCGCCTTTTGGTAGTGGGCTAATTTGAAGGACAATAACTACCGTCAAAAGCCGTCATCTGTACCAGATCTGAAGGGCAACATTCGGAGCCATATTCTTAATATTCCGTCAGATTCACTCCGGTCATCTATAGAAAATATTTTTCTCCGATTAGAGCATATTGTTGAAAATGTAGGAGGACATATTGAGCAATTGTAATTTGACTTTATTTAACAATTATAAATCATATTAAATGGTTTTGTGCGTATTACAACTCCACTTAATAAGTAATTTTGTACTAATTTTTTTAATTAATGTAAAGTTCATCATCTCAATAATCAGTACTTCAAATTTTATCTCATTTGGATCAATAGAACTCATTTTAGAGCTTTCTGAAGTGGGAAGCTTATTTCTTGCTAACCCTGTATTTAAGAACTTTAGTCCATTTATGATAAAACTTCACATCTAATTTGTACACATTCAACTAGTAGATTTTCACCTATAAAGTTACCGGAAATTCATTCTTATATGTCAGAAGAGGACAAAGTATTATGAACTCGTTCAATCAATCTATTCGAAGATTTTATTAATGAAAAGAAATAGTAGCACGAATTACGTATAAGCATGAAATATAGAAGTTGAAAAAGGATTTTTAACCCCTAACTTCGTTTATTTTTAACGTGATTGGCATTTAAATAACATAATAACATTTAATAAAATCTGCACTTAGTTTCTATCCTTACATTAACGTTGTTTAAATGCATGTGAACTAAAGCTTGATAACCTAAAGAAAACTAATAAAATTAAAAAAATTAGAACTGTTACGTAAAACATTACGTAAAATTGGCCAACTTTAAAACATTTCAAGAACTGTGCTTGCTATAATTCCTTTGAATGTATTTGATTATAATTATTTATTCATTGGAAGTACAAATTAGTTCGTTCCGAGTTTATTTTTGTGGTCAAAAATGCATTTATTTCAGAACAAAATGAATCAACAGATTAATCAAAGTATTCTCCAAAGCTGATTACTACTTTTTCCCACTTCTCAAGAATCTTTGTATTCCATCTTGAAAAAATACCTCGTTTTTATAAGCGATCCAAATTAGCAGTCAGTTTTCGATTTTTGCGGAAGAAGTGACCCGGTAACCTGCCAATTCGTGTACTGCATTCGTTGGAACAAACAGTAACTGAAGTAGCAATGTATGGAGAATACATGGGTCGATAAAATATCCCACTCGAGCATTTCCAAACATTTTTTATGCCTTTTGCAACATGAGCGTTCTCATGCAGAAGAATAATTTTCCCATGCCTTTACTCGCATGCCGTCAGTTTTCCTCGTTATGCACGGCTCAAATGAATCACTTGTAGCCTATACCGATCGTCCCAATAAAGTCGTTGTCTATGGTCGCTTCAATATGCAATATTACATTGATTTTTCATCAAAGAACTGAAAGAAATGTGAAAATATTAGAGTATAAGGAATTTACCTTTGTCTTTCAGCTTGTCGAGAATAATTTTAAAGCATTTTTAAATCTGGTGACGAATTTATAAAAAAGATTCTTTAACTAAAAACTACTCTCTAAAGATTTTATGAATGCAATGTTACTTTATTATATCATAATTTCGATAAATACAATTTCATAAAGAACGAAAGACGTGATGACATTTGATGACTCCATTATTAATCCATCGATTCTATTTCTGTTTGGAATCCATCTTATCACAATAGCTTATTTGATTGCATAGAGAAACTAAATGACCGTAACAGAAAAGATATTAGGTTTACGCATTAGGTGAAGGACGATCGTATTTCATTATCTGACGTCTCTCATAAAAAAATACGGCATACTTATTATAGCCAATGTTTGTCATTATGTCGCCAGATCTGCTTCATCAAACAAAGCGCCAATGGAAGGCCGATGGAAAAAGAATCAAAATCGAAATGACGCACTTCAAATGTGATTATTTCGCTGTTCTGTTGATAGAGGGACAGTGGTACGATTCAAATGAGAAATCAATTTCCTGTTGGTGGTAAATGGCGGAGAACTTCATTAGTGATAAGTGTGAGATGATGAACTTTTAGAAAGACTTTTCTGAGTATAAGTGAGAGCAAATATTTTATGGATAAAAATCCTTTTTAAAATGCAATTTTATCATAGATGAGAATTGTCGAATTGTCATCTGTATAGATAAGATTGAAATCTGATTTACATCCTGTTAAATATTTTGGCCAAAAAAATTGGTACGTTATGTAGCAATGATGTAAATAGGGTTAATGAAATTATTTTTAAAGAGTTTAATGTAAATATATAGAATAGGTGTTTATAGAATATAAACTATTATTCTATAGTTATAAAATAAGATTCTGCTGTTATAGAATAAGCGTTCATTTTAGATTCATTAGTGTTAATATTTTATCAAGGTTAATGGTTTTTGTACTGTTTTGGATGAAGTAACAAAATGTATTATTTCCTCTAAGAGAATACTATTTGAAAGTAATTTATTACAATAATATTATTAAAATGATTTTAAACTGTTATGTCAGTTTTTTTGTTAGTATTCAAAAAATACTCAGATTAGAGTGCGAATATTTTCCTTAACTGGAACTTTTAAATCAAAAGAACTTTCATCTTGAATGAAAGGATACCCTACAAAATTGTTATAATCACTAAAACTCTTCAAAAACTGGAAGTTAAACAAACCAAAATAGGACAATTAAAGGCAACAATTATTGGTTCAATAAAAACAAAAATTAAACATAAGTGAGGAATTTTATTAATTACTTTTTTGTATACGTAGTATAGATAAAGTATAGTAAGCAACAAAAATCATTCATTTGACATAATTCATTTGACGAATCCCCACATTTTAAATCTCGCTGATTTAGAAAAAAAAACATTTTTGGAAAATTGAGTTGTCTCTGACAGAGATAACTCAAAAACTCTTTGAGTTGTATGGTCGAAATTTCGTATATTTTCTTGACACCGAATTTGCAGATTTCAATCAAATTTTGAGTAAAGTCTGTTCAAAGGCAGTCCATCGCTTTGAATATAAGTTAACACGATGATTACAAAGCGAAGAGAGCTCGATAGATGAAATTCGGTATACAGATTTAACATCTATTGTGTAGACATCTGTCAAATTTTGAGCCAAATGCACCAACGGACTGACTGTCTGTCGGTCTGTACTTCGAAAAATATGTAAACGTAATAATTCAAAAACACATTGACTTAAATATATCAAATTTAGTGTGGTATTTTGTCACTAAAAATGCATTTTCTATCGAATTGTCAAATTTTTATTTCAATCGTTTAGAAAATACGAGTCTAAAAACTAAATTCGATTTTTGGATACTATTAACGCTTGCCAAGTGATTAATCACTAAGGATGAGACGATAGATTCAGTAAAAATGCTAAGTTCAAACCAAAAGTAACTGTTATGCACCATTGCCATGTAAGGTGTTTTCTGGCCTGATAAATTTATTAAAAAGCACGCGAGAAAGTTTTGGACAACCCACTCCCGCTGTTATTTTTTTCAATTGCATTTTCTTCAAAATATCTTTGCAACATCCCTCATTTATTTATTTGACGAACCATAACGGACAATATGGGAAGAATACTAATCTAAATAAAAAAATTTGAATAATAAACATTTTCACTCTTCAGTTTTTATTAATTTTCAATATTTTCTACATTCTGGGGTTGTTACAATTTTTTCACTTATAAGTGCCTCACCAGACTGCGATTTGTTATAGACTGAATCTTTCTTTTCAATTTTTTTTCATCTATTTGGATATGAAATTCTTTTCCAATGCATCTTTTTTTTTTTGCACTTATTTCTAACTCTTTCTGGGCAACAATGCAGAGTCTAGTTCTGCCAAAGATAAAAATAATATTATTTTCTATTTTATAAAGCCATAGTTATGATTTTGAAAGATAAAATTTTAAAGGGGGAGGTAAAAAAAATCTCGATGCATAAAGATATAGAATATGTTTTAAGATTTTCTTTCATAAAACATAACTTACACAATCAAAACTATTTTACAATTTTTATCAATTTTATGGATGGATAATACTATGCCTAGCTTTTTCTCATAGAAATCATAGAAACAAATTTTCAAGAAGCTCACATAAAATAAACATAAGCAGGTGCGAAAAACAGTAACTATTTCTCATTTACTATTTGGAATGCTTTTCTTAAGTCCGTTCGGAAAATTGTTATTTTATTTTTGTTCGGATTTTAAAGTACTTTAATCTCATATTGCTATATCTTCTATAATCGTTTATTTTATTGACTGTCTCCCATGACAAAGCAAGAATTTTCTTTCTCTCTGTTACAATGGAAATAGAACCTTGTTTATTATTAGAGAATTTATTCATTGTTAAGATATAATTTCTGCTTGAAATACGATTGTAACGATATCATTTCAAATATGATAGTGAAACATTCATTCCAATATAGAATTATTCCAATCAAAATTCCATTTACAAATTAGTAGAAGAGACGGAAAATATAAAAACAAGTGAAATTCACACTGGAACTAGCGACAGTGGTCTCCCCAAAGCTTTCTCGTATACTCTCTAATGAAGGCGTTATCCCAAAGAATATTTCGTTATTTACGAAATATTTTTTTGTCATAATTTTAACATTTTTATTAAATATATCGAGCCATCCTTGGCAAGTGTGGTGATCTGCAATAAATGGTATCCAAAATTCGAATTTGTGTTTTAGACACGTTTTTCTCAACTGGTTGAAGCAAAAAATTGACACTGAACTACACTTGTTATCACAAAATGCCATTCCGAATTTGATGTATTTAAATCACTATTCAAATACCGATATGAATGTTGAATGGTTCAAATGTTTCTGAAAGTATAGACTTACAGACGGTCAACCTGTTATTGTATTTGGTGCAGAATTTGATAGATATTTAGACTATAGATGTTAAATCTGTAAATCGAATTTTGGCATTGACTGTACTTCTTAATTGTCAAATCTGTGTATCAAAAATTTGGCCCTGAACTGCACATGCAGTCACACATGCATGTGCACATGCTGCACATGCAATTCATAATTTGATATATTTAAATTCTTGCATTTTTGAATTATCGCGTTTACATGTTGTTGAAAGTACAGATAGACAGGCAGTCACTCGTAATTGAATTAGGCTCTCAATATAACAGGTGTCTACACAATAGATGTTAAATCTGTGTACCTGAATTTTATCTATCTAGCTCTCTTCGTTTCATAATTATTGTGTTAATTTATATTCCGACAGTCAGACAGACGGACTTCCACTGAACGGACTTTAGTCAAAATTTGATAGAAATCTGCAAATTTGTTGTAAAGACCATATACCAAATTTCAGCTGTCAAGCTCAAAGCTTTTGACTTGCAGATAGGCAACATTTTCCAAATATATGCTTTTTGAACTCATGGAAGTCTAAAGCGGTACAATCGTCGAAAAGTGATCGATTCAGGATCCTGAAATGAACAATACTTTAGCCAAACGGAGAGTTGGCAGTTGTTCCGGTGATATTAACTGTAATTGACTGTCCCAATCAGCTGAGGTAGCAAGTTGTGGCGCTAAAATGCTTCAATAGATGCCAAGCCAGCAACGAATAGGCTGCCTCTAAAAAAATTTTTCTTCTTGTATTTTGTTATATATTAGTAAAATTAACTAATTTGTTATATATTAGTAAAATTAACTAATTTGTTATATATTAGTAAAATTAACTAATTTGTTATATATTAGTAAAATTAATGTTTTAAAGTTGTTTAACGTACCCATATAAGTAATTGTCACGGAAATGGATAAATGAATGAATCAAAAATCATCTCTATCATGGTATTATAGTTTATTTATAATATATAAACAAACCAAACTCAGTTGAACTTGTTTGAATATTAATTTATAAAAATTATAAAAGAGTAGTGAGAATAATTATTCAGAATATTGGATATGTACTTAATATCACAAAGGATTTTGTTTATAGATTCCACTAAAGAATATGACAAAGTAAAATAAAACACGTTTCTCAGTTTCAATTTCCCCAGTTAAGAAAAAATAGCACAATCTTCCTTAGATTTCAGTAAAGGAAATAATCATGCGATTAAATATTTTCAAAAAGCTGTGATTTAAATTTCATTGCAACAATCGAAAGTGTTGTTGGAAATACAACATAAAAATATTTTTGACATGATCAAAATTCAGAAAAAAAATTTCATGGCAATTAAGTTGGAAATTTTATTAAAATATATTCTTTTTTTAATTATAACTGAATGTAAAAGTCTCTTGTGTGTGATAATATTTCTAGAATATATGAAGGAAAAACTCCAAATTTTTACATAAATTTTAATTTATGTAAAAATTTGGCGTTGCTGAGGCGAGACTCTTTATAACTTCATTGTGAGATAGATGAAAATAATAGACGAATTTCAGGAGCATGTATTAAATTATTTTCTAAGTTCCACATTTCACAAGACAAAGCAAACACGAACACGAAAATACATGACACTCATTTAGAAAACCATCAAATAATGACTCCTAAAAAGGATCATGGGAAAAATACCTTGATGTTTATAAAGGTAGCGCCATCTGTTGTGTGAAAAGAGAAGGTAATAGAGTTATGTAACCGCCACAGCGTAAAAATTAAAATGGTAAAAAATCAGTTTCTCTGTGTATATCCTAAAATACAGCCTCTAAAATACATGTAAATCAAATTTAATAGCTGTAAGTCCGATGACATGCCCCTTGGAACATCAATAAACAAACAAATACACACACTCACTTTTATTATTAATAGAGATAAATAATTAAATTTATTATCATTAGGTGAAATGAATTTCAATGTTAATAGTTGACAAAAAATATTAAGTAACTTCTATTTTACTTTAAATAGTAGCAAAATGGATTACAATTTTTATGTTTTCTTAATTTTGCGCATTCTAAAATGCAACTCATGAAACCAAGTGAACCTCAGAATGCATTAATGTGAGTTATGTCATGAATAAAAAATGGTTTAGTTAAAACTCTTTTAAAATTCATCGCTAAAATTTTTTCAGTTTTACATTTATTCGGGACAGCTCATTAAGATAATAAAGTTTGCTCTATTTATCACTTGCAGCTTTCAAAAAAGAAAATATTTAAGTTGGTAATTACGGAGTTCTAAAAGGGTAGACATTTGTTTTAATTTATTCACTTAAAATATACTCTATGGAATATATTTAATTATCATTAATTGTTTGAATTCTTAAAAATATTATTTTGTGAATTTTTATTGTAATGCAGTCATAAGAATTTGACTCGAATTGTTTATCGTTCATTATATAATTTCATGTCACGTCTGAACACCTGATGAAACTATTTCAGTTAAGTGAGGTATTGAAAAGGTTATAAAACCCGTTATCAGCTAATTGCTTTTTAAAAAGTTTTCTTTCTAAATTTAATTGGTCTAGCATATTTAAATGACAATTTTCACACACTTTGTCTTCATCTTTTTACAGTTGTATGACACATTTGTATCATAATTGTACTTTCTCTTTTTACTCGCGCATTTTATTCATAGTACATTTTCCTATAATTGTTTTCTCCTCAACTTCTGAATTCAATATACAAAGTTCCCAATTTTACTATATAAAAGAGATTATACAATGTTTTTACATTTTCAGTAATATCGTACATTATCTTATTCATTTATTTAGCACTCATGATAAATAGAAAAAGAAACCTTCTTCTTCTTGGGTACAGTCCCCCCCCCCCCCCCCCCCCTGCTACCACTGAACGTAGCAGTATCGACAATATATAAAGGGAAACCAGCGGAAATGACGTTTCTGAAGTTTTCTCACATACTCCCAAATTAAAATGTCATCCCCACTTCCGTATAAAATAGCAGACCTTCTGTAAAGCCGTAAAAAGACCCGCATATGATATTTGTGTGTTTCTACAATTATCGTAAAGAAAATAGATACTTGTATAAAATTAATCGCATGCTATTGGTGAACAATTTTTTTTGGAAGAGTATATAAATGTGCTATCTATGGCGATATTTATGGGCGATTAATTGTTGGGATGCGGATAATATACAAATACTGGAACCCCTCCAACATTTATTTGGGTACCTTTTTTTCTAACCGCTTGAACCAAACTGTACAGAAAATTATAATTTCCAGCCACAAACTCATACATTAGAGTTTATTTATTTGACACATTGCATTTTTTAATTATTGTGTTTGAAATTTTATAAATGTACAAGCCAACATATTTGGAGTGTTGCACATATTTGACTCAACATTTAACATATCTCTAGATTTTGTATATTAATACAAAATTTTATCCATCTAGCTTGGTTTGGTATTTATTGTATTCAAGCCGTTCAAGCAGAATTTCCTTGAATGGATTTTATTCAAAATTTGATACGAAATCTACGAATTTTAGGCTAAGATTCCATTCCAAATTTCATCCAGCTAATCGAAAGCTGTATTTTTAAGTTATCGTATATTTAATAATAATTTTAATAATTTTAAGTATACATAACCCTAAAAATAACGTTTTTCATTAATGTCTGAAACGCGGTGATTCGTCAAAATACATTTTACAATACATTTTAAGCAAGAAAGTAAAAATGTCCATATTTTCTTATTAATTTTTATTGTCAATTTTTTATGTTGTTTATTTGCATATATATTTGCAGCCGATTGCAATGTCTTTTTTTTATTAAAGTCTTTCTATATCTATAGCAGACTGGATAGGAGTCACATGAACTCTAGAAACAGACAGGCAGAGTGGAGTTAAGATGTTCAAATAATAAAAATGAATTCATAAAGTCATTTTCAATTTCATTTACCTGAAAATTCATTCTCAACGAATCGTAAAAGATGAATTTATTTTAAGAAAAGGAGCTTCAGTAAATTCGCCTTTCTTACTCAAATTTTCTTATTCAAATAATTTTCTCTTCTCTTAAAAAATTTCTGAGAAATAATTTCATTAAATCTTCTTTGTTATTCACTTTTTATCGCAAAAACCAAGAAGAATTCGAAATGCTCAATTCACAAGACAGAAATTTCTTTTATATTCTTTCTTAATCCATATGCCACGCAGTCGTTCGTTTCTGAATCGCTTTTGTTAATGGAGTTAAAATTTGCATTTTGACTTATACAAAAGGGAAAAAGAATAATTATTTTGTATGTCTGACGCACAAGAGAATAATTTTAATATGTTTCTCTATAATAAATCACGGAACTGAAGGATTGTCAAAAGATGCAGAAAAGGATTTCGCTGCTAGTTCTAGTCGATTTTATTATTCATTTAGGAATTTTTTTTTTTTTTTACTCCTTGCATTCATATTTCGAGCCGGTCTCTCTATTTTATATGAAATATCGTTTGCACATTCTTGTTCGATAACAATTATTTAAAATGTCATATAACAGCAGAAAAATCTCAAATTAATTTTTAGAAGTTAAGACAAATAAATAACTCTGATTTTTTAGAATCTTAAACATATAAAATAATTGTTACACTTTTACGTGTTTATAATTAAGCATTACGTTATTTCTTCTGGTGAAAAGGCTAAAACATTTTAAATGTTTTATTTTCCTTATTTTAACATATTAGTAATTATAAAGAAATATTTTATTGTTAGTTCAAATCGATTTTATTATTCATTTTGGAATTTTTTTTCAAGCCTGTCTCTTTGTTTTATATGAGATATCGTTTGCACATTCTTGTTTGATAACAATTATTCAAAATGTCATATAAAAACAAAAAATCACAAATTAATTTCTAGGAGTTAAGATAAATCAAAAACTTTTATTTTTTCTTCTTCTTAAACATTTAAAGTAATTGTTGCATTTATACGTGTTTATAATTAAGCAATTTCTCATTTTTTTCTAGTGAAAAAGTTAAAACATTGTGAATGTTTTTTCCTTATTTTAACAGAATAATATATATTATCTGTAAATTGTGTTATGCTGATTAAAAAAAAACTAATAGAAACGTTCTATAGCACAGAACTTTGTATTTAGAGCTCTAAAATTTGACAAGTAATTACTTAGAGGGTAGCAAATATTTTTAAAGAATGTTTTTTTAAAATTTTAATTAAATTTGTAATTAAAAATGTAATTAAAATTAATTTTATACTTATTAGCAATAATTTCAGATCATGTTAATAAATGAAAATCATTTGTACATTATTTTAAAATTCAACAAATAAGCTTTTTTTTACAACAAATTTATTTTCTTGCAGTTATATCCCCAATTTTAATAGATTTTTAAATATATTTTCAAGTACATTTCGCATCAATAATTTTTATAATTTTATTAATTGCTTTTATGCACACGCATGCTTCAAAGATATTAAATGCATTTCTTTTGCGTGCATGCGTGCGCGCATGCGTGTGTGTACGTAACTGCTTTTGTAAAATTAAGAGAAAATTTTAAATACAAAAAATCGATAGGTAGCCTTATAAAACTTGAAAGCATTTTTGGATTAAAGGTCCTTTATTTGTTTCTTAAATTAATATAATGCCGGCGTCCTGGCATAGGGGTAGCGCGTCTTCCCCGTGATCTGGGCGTCCCGGGTTCGAGTCCCGGTTCGGACATGGTTGCCCTTCATTTGTTGTATCTGTGAGATGTGTGAATGTGCCCCCCCCCCTTTAAAAAGGGGCTGTGCAAGCGAATGTGATGCGTGAGTAGCAAAATCGTATTCTTGGCCGTAGTTGGCGCTACTAAAATAAGAGACGTTCCCTTTCGGCTTAAAATCATTGATTTCAAATCAGCGGGCTTGCCTATGGCAAGTGCCATTGGAAACAACACAACAACAAATTAATATAATACGTTACCAAAGAATGGCATCGAAAACCAGAATGTCGATACTTTGGTTTAATGAATTTACCAAATAATGAATAACGAATGTCATTGCAGTCGTTATTCATTATTTTATATTAATTGATTACCATTTGAAATCTCTGGATTCTATATTTGGGCTGGTCGTTATCTCATTTGATCGATTCTTCTAGCCAAGTTGCATAACAAAACAGGATAGTAATAATAGCATTGGAAAATTTAGAAATATTAGAATATCAATACCCGCAAATCCAGAAAAAAAAAGTAAGATAAGTAGAAGCAAGTCAAGTGGAGCGAATTTCGTAATTCAAAATAAAACGAATTAGATAAACGAAATTTAGGATGTAATCATAGACCCAAAGTATAGATCTAAATATTGAACTCTATTCATCAACTGATTGAGATTATTTATATACGTTACCGCTAAAGTGTAAAAATCAATTAATCTGCAGATTAGCTAGTTAATCTGCACATTAACTAAGATGATCCGTTAAAGCGCTGAAAATTGTATCATCTCTTAAATTACCTATATAATCTTTCGAATTATCTAAATAATATGCACATTACTTATTAGACACTCTTTAATCTGCACATTACCTCATCAAATTGAAAATAAGATCTTTTCTGGAATAACAGCAACATTTCTATAAGCTTAAACTAAATGTTGTTTATTTATTTTTTGATATCTAAGGAATCAAGTTAATACAACCGAAAAATCAACCATACTGTCGTTTTATCTTTATAACAGTATACTTTATTTTGAATCTTTGATAAAGGGGTTTACGAAGAATTTTTTCTTCATTTTACCCACCAGTTAGCTGCTTGCTGCATACTTGGAGCTAAATCTTGTACTTTTATAAAAATCACAATGCAAATTCACTCACTTACAGGCAGAAACAATTTTTAAAACCGAATTAGCTACGTTACCCACTAGCAGGCGATGCAAATTATGAGAAATAAAAGAAACCAGCAACGACCAGTCATTGGCGAAACCAAACTAAATATAGAGAGAGAAGAGGAAGGAGTTGTGAAAGGAAGCGAGAGAAACAAACTTTTAAACTTTAACGACACAGAAGCCGCTAATGTGCACATAACCTAGTTAAAATACGGAAAACTCTTGATATCGCACTTTAAAGGAACAAATCAGTTAATCTGTAAACTAGCTAGCTAATCTGCACATTAACGGCTTTCGAGCTTTAACGGTAACATATATACTGCAATGTCTTCATATTATTTAATTTCTGAAACAAAAATGAATGAATCCTAATGCATCCTAAATTCCATTTATCTAGCTCGTTGTATTTCGAATTATGGAAATCATCACAATTGGCTTTCCTCTACGTAACTTTTTTCTAGATTTACGGGTACTTATATGCCAATATTCCTAAATATCCTAATATTATTATTAATATTATATATTTATAGTATTATTACTTTATTTTGATATATCAGTATTCCATGGCGAATATCTTACCAGAATGCTGGAACCTTTTCCTCAATCCATAGCATGTTAATTCGTAAACATGATAACATGTTTTCATTAACAAGTTGATTGAAAATGATATTAGCCGAGTTACAAGCAAATAAATTTGCAGAAAAAAAATTCAAAAACTTACATGTTATTGACATTCAGTAAACAAGCTCTGAAGTTTAGTTTTGTTACAAACCTGCAATTCGGCTTCCCAGCATAGTTTGTTTCATCAATAGAAAGAAAGTTTTACAGTTATCTGAATGGACTAGCGCGTCGGAGGTCCCAGAGCTTGGCGACAAACTTGGCGATCATTTGGCGACTTGGCGACGAATTTGGCGACTTTGGCGCCAAAATAGATAATACCCGAAACTTCGAGAATTTTCCCGATCCGTCCAGTAGGAACCGAGATACGCCTCGAACGTTCCTGATTGGTTGAGAGGCTTCTAGCCCCGCCTCCTGAGACCTATAAAAGGAAGCGACCGCCGCTACCAGGGGAGACGACGGAGTAGTCCGAAGACGGAACGGAAAAGTCAGTAATCCAAGCGAGAGTCGGAGAAGTAGAAGACGGAGGAGTCGGAAGCGACTGAGGCAAGCTAGTGCTGAACTGAGCTGTGCGCTACTGTCTGCGGTAGATTCTGGTTGTATGCTACACGTCTCGGGTGAAGATAATCGTCTTCTGTGCTGTATAAAGTTGTCGCTTTGTGCTGTCCTGTGTGTCTTCGTGTAAATAAACGTCGTTATTTCTTTTTCCATTGCCGTCTGATTATTGAGCGTTCTCCACACCATATAACTTTCACTATCCAAACGAACCCCGGTAAAGAAAATTTCGTAACAGTATTAAGAGAAACGGAAATTTTACTGGAACAAGGTGTCATAAAATTTGTTTATTAGGTGAAAATTCTCGAGATGATGCATGAAATGCGTGCTCCAAATAAACCAATAATAATGATTTATTTCTAATAAAATACAGAGATAAATCTTAAATTGCATTGGAGAGTTTTGCGGAGTAATTTTCAAAGACTTTCGAATTTTCAAAGACATTAAAATTGTGTGAACTAAAAATTATCAAACATTTTCACTAATCAAAGCAATATGTACTATGATTCTCATTTCATAATTCTTATATTAGTTGTAAACAATATTGAAAAAGACTATTACAATATAAAGAATTTTATTTTGAATATATATTTATATAAGTGCCAAAAGTAAACCTCAATAATTTATCTAAATTAAAACGAAACAAATAAGCTTTCTCTTTCCTTTGCAACCATTATTGAAAGCTTTCTGTGTTTTAGTTACTTTTCCGTTACTTATTTAATTCCTTTCCTGTGCAAGGTCAACTTTTATTTGCAGTGTCAGTGTTGATTCCAGAAGCTTTCAGATCGTTTGTTGAAAGATTATCAAGAATAGCAGAAAATAAGAAAAACTGGCAGAATGTAGTAGGAAATATCGAATTGCATCAAATCGTTTTATTTCCAAATGGGCGTATGGTCTAAAAGCTTTGATTCACGTTTTCTTCTCCTCTAAGTGGCAGCACACTCCATTATCTTGTAAGCATTGCCTTTGATAATAGTATAAAGGTAAAAGCGTTACGAGCTGTTATTTGTTGTGATTGTTTTTAGGTAAAGAATATATATTTAGGAAGTTGAAAAAACAGAGCTCTTATCGCTTAGAATATTTTATGTTAGTTTTTAACTATATTGAGATGTTTATCAAAATGTTATAACTCATTAGCATTTTGACAACCACATGAAGATAAAGAGCTGTGCCGTCTATTAGTTTTCTGTCGATAGTGATGGACGTATCGCTAAACACTTATTCCAGAAGTCTTATTATTTAGAATTGTTTATGACTTTTATAAAACTTGTATTCACCTATAGCGACCAGTTTGTTCGCCAGGATTAATAGTTGTTAAAAATTTAACCACTTAAATTAACTTTTAATTTAAACTTCAGATTTTGATAGACATGCATCGAACATTATTTGAAAAGCCTAACACTGTTCTGTTCATTATATTTTGCATTTTCCTAATTTTCTGTCTATACATCCTAATATCTGTCTATATTCTGTTTATACATCCAAATAAATCCCCCCCCTTAATGGGTATCACAAAGATAAAAATAAGAAGTTTTAGATATGATGGTTGGTTCCCGCCGCTGATCGGTACAGAAATGGTGTATGGTTGGTTACCTCCTACTAGTGACTTAATGCGCCTTCTGCGGAAGTGATTGTATTTACCCTCTGGTGGCATTTAGAACTCAAATATAGTCCCCACATTACTGTAGTAAGGCTCCAGTCATTCGTCTAAATGCCTTTGAGCAGACTGGGGAGTCTTTTGTAGGTTATAATAACATAACATAATTATGCGTGATGCAATTTGTTCAGTTTCTATATTCCCTGTTTTATTACTTTTTGGTATATGAAATATATAAAGAGAAAGTATTGAGATTTTGGCGGATTTCTACGTTTTAAATTTTCTGAGTCAAAAATTTTGATATTATGTCTGTCTGTCTACGAATACGATAACCCAATAAGAAAACCCTTTTAGTGCGTGTTCTTTACACAAAATCTGTAGATATAAGTCAAGTAAATATAAGTCATTTGTAGTTAAATCAAGTCATACGATGGAAAGTCTGACTGTGTATATATATATATATATATATATATATATATATATATATATATAGATCCATGCAGATATGGTACAAAAAATAGAGGAGGAAGGCCATCAAAACTGTCAACCAGAATGAAAAGAAGTGTTATAAGGATGACTGTTAAAGACAATCCACATTTTGCAGCAATACAATCGACACTTAAGCTTCCAGTTACGGCTAGAACAGTTAGAAATATTCTGAGTAATACGGAAAACATCAAATATGCAAAATTCAAAAGTAAACCCAGACTTGAAAAACGTCAATATTGCAGCAAGATTGAACTTTGCAACATCTAATGTTTTAAAACCCAACTTGTGGCGAAAAATAGTGTTCACGGATGAAAAGAAATTTAACCTAGATGGACCTGATGGTTTAAGAAAGTATTGGCATGATTTTAGACAGGAATGCTACACATTTTTGAAAGCGAGTTCAAGGGGGTGGATCCGTCATGGTTTGGGCAGGTTTCAGTGCTAAAGGTAAGACTGATATTGTGTTCACTAAAGGTAATATGAACTCTTTTGAATATCAAGATATACTGGCGAACAATTTCGTTCCATTAAGAGATGAACTTATGGATCAAAATTTGATTTTGCTACAAGATAATGCGTCAGTGCACAAGTCTGCTTCAACTATTGCTAGGCTAACTGAAAATAATATAAGTTTTATGGATTTTCCGGCAAAAAAGTTCAGACTTCAACCTCTTAGAGAACATGTGGGGTATCCTTGCACGCATGGTGTATGAAAATGGTAAACATATTATTCTGTATCTGAACTCAGAGCTGATATTTTAAAAGCTTGGGATAAAATACCGATTCTAGCATGCAAAAACCTAGCAAAATCCTTCCAGAATCGTCTTTTAGAAGTAATTCGTGTGAAAGGAAAACACACGAAGTACTAAAAATTGTAATGCTATACATTTAATTAATATTTAACTTTGTGGTCTCAAAGTTTTTTCCACCCTTTTATGTTATGAAAAAAAAATCATTTGAGTATAATGTATAATTAATTACATTAATTTCTTTATAAAATAATATGAAGAAATTTTTATGTTTTTGTATTGTATATACTATTAAATGTATCTTTTTTTAGTAAAGTTAAAAGTTTTCAATTTCACATGTGGTCTCAAAGTTTTTTCCACCACTGTATATATATAGTGGTGCGCAAAACTTAAGCAACAGGTATGTATTTTGCCATAACTTCACGAGAAATCATCTGAGAGAAATGAAATTCAGAAATGAGATATAGCATTTTGTTCTGAAAGAATGACGAAAGCATAGTTGCGCAGAAATGAATACAATGCATACAGTATGGAATCAAACAAAAAAAGGCTTTATTGAACTCATAGTATCGTTACACATGATTGTCTGTCCAAGAGGAAGAACAGCAAGCAGATGTTCCTTAGTATGGGATATGCCCTCCCCTTACTGCAATGGTTGCTTCGCACCGTCTCCCCATGCTCAGCACCTGATTGTCCAACAGTTCTTGAGGTAAGAGTGCCCATTCCTCAATCAGCATCTGTTTAAGTTGTCTGGTGTTCCCAGGAGGATGTAATAGTGCCCCAAGACGTCTCCCCAAAGCATTCCACACATTTTCTATCGGATTTAAATCAGGGGAGCACGCCGGTCAAAATATTTGAGTGATATCTTCACTTTCCAGGAGCTCCTCATCAGCATGAGTCTTGTGTGGCCGTGCATTGTCATCCATAAAAACGAAGGCTGATCCAATGGCACCTCGGAACAGACACACATGGAGAAGGATCACCTCCTGACAATAGCGATCTCCAGTTACAGAACCTCTGTCGAAAACGTGGAGCTCAGTCCGCCCGTTCATCATAATGCCTCCCCAGACGACAACTCCAGGACCACCGAAACGGTCTCTTTCCGTGATGTTACAATCGATTCCCAACGCCAGTTGATTTGGAGAGAGGTCGGGACACGGTTTCATCCCAGTAACATCTCTTACCTCAAGAACTGTTGAACAATCTGGTGCTGAGTATGGGGAGACGGTGCGAAGCAACCATTGTAGTAAGGGGAGGGCATATCCCATACTAAGGAACATCTGCTTGCTGTTCTTCCTCTTGGACAGACAATCATGTGTAACGATACTATGAGTTCAATAAAGCCTTTTTTTGTTTGATTCCATACTGTATGCATTGTATTAATTTCTGCGCAACTATGCTTTCGCCATTCTTTCAGAACAAAATGCTGTATCTCATTTCTGAATTTCATGTCTCTCAGATGATTTCTGGTGAAGTTATGGCAAAAAACATACCTGTTGCTTAAGTTTTGCACACGTGTATATATATATATATATATATATATATATATATATATATATATATCTATATATATA
>JAPMOR010090523.1:37366-80626 GCA_026543865.1 Argiope aurantia | reverse complement strand
ATAATATGAACATTGTAACTCAAAGATGCAAGGAATCGTACAGCAATTTGATAAAAACTATTTAATATAAATTGTAGAAATGTAACCGAATAAAATATAGAAGGGTTCGACATTTGTTGATTTATATATTATATCGATTTGTATGTGAAAATGGTGAATGAAATGAAAATCAAAAAAATGCATTGACTGATACATGAATGATAAATATGATTTGGCATGTTGTATTGTGGACAAAATCTTCGCATTGTAATAGAATTTAGATTCAAACATTGATGAAAAAAAGATCTCGAAAATGCAAGCTCAATTTTTATTTCTTTACTTTTTCCCTCGTATTCGATTTATAAAGTATTGTTATCGTCAATTCGTCAAACTTGAAATTTTGAGGAATTTTCATGTTTTAAATCCTTACCGAATTTGAAAAGTAAATTTTTTTGCATTATATCTGTTTGTTTGCTTATGACAGTTGTAATTCAAAAAACATTTTGAACTAGAAAGATGTAATTTGGTATATGATCTTTACACAGTGTGATTTTTGTCAAATTTTGAACAAAATTCACTTAGAAGAAGTCTGTCCGTCCAGCTGTCCGAATCTAAGTTAGAATGATAACTATAAAACGAAGAGAGCTAGATGGATAAAATTTGCCATCTAAAGTTTAGATATGTGAAAAATTTAAAATCAAATATGTGAAGAATTGACTTTCTGTCGGTCTGTGCTTTCATAAGCCTGCGAACGCGTTAACACAAAAGCGCAATGACTTAAATGCACAAAATTGGCTATGTCATATTGTGGTTTAAAATTGTAGTTCTATACCAAGTTTTGATTTCAATTGTTTGGAAACAATACAAATTCGATTTTCGGGTAACTATTGCTAAATGCCAGAGGTAATTGTTAAAACCACACGATATATTCATTCAAAATACTAAATTAACGCAAAATATTTTTATTTCCTATATGTTGTTCGCCAATACCATGCAGAGCTTTCGCGGTCTTACCCAAGGTCTATAAATGTATGTAGAGAGAAGTGGATAGTATCTTTATTATAAAGGAGACCACAATTACTTTTTTTATTATATTGCTTATAACGAACTATGCTGAGTCAATGCGCAAGGAAATTGGAGAGGGGAGACACTTACACTTGCGTATTGCCCTAACCTTCGAGGGTTTGCCATCTTTTTTTTTCTTACATTGCCTCATTTTTATGTTATATTCTCAGGGGATTAGGAGAGAAGGACACTCAAAGTGTATGTTGGTTTTTGTTTAACTATACAAGATAGGTCGCTATAGCTTGGTTGGTAGGGCATTGGGTTCGCGTCCCTTGGGTTGCGAATTCGAACCGGCTGGCCGAAGAGTCTCCGTGTGTGTGGTGGCTGGCGCACGTATAAATTTGTCTTGGTCACAAAGTCCTCCATGTCGAGACTAATACCACTGGGGTACTGGATCAAGGGTGATCGTTCTCTGATTCAGGCCTAAATTACGATCTGTGGATGCGTGAATGAAATGCATGAATGAAGTCCGCCGCGTAAAAATGGATGTGACGTGTGTGTAGCTAAGTCGTACTCTTGGCCCTAGATGGCGCTACTGAAAAAACAAGAGACTCACCTTTGGCTTAAAATCACTGACTTCCAAAGTCAATGGGCTTGTCTATGACAATTGCCATTAGAAGCAACAACAACACAAGATAATAAAAGAACACTCCTGCTGGTTTTATTTGATTTCGCCTATTAGTTTTTGTACTTTGTTTGTGGCGTTTAAGTGGTTTGTGTTGTGTACAGGAAGATTTAAAATAAAGCTGATAAACTTAAACGGTCAATCAGGTGGAAACAAACAACAAAGTAATTACGGGTTAAAACTATTTAGATAAAAAGCTATGTGTCCTTTACTGTTTAGAAATAATTATCATATAAAATGTTGTTGAATTCCGAGAACTTTATTAAAGGAATATTAATTTAAAAAAAGTAACTAAATGTTATAACGGAATTTAAGATGAAAAAAGTGTATGATATTATCGTAAATTGGTTTCCGATGTTTGTTGGAATTGTGTGGGAGAAAAACAATAAGTAAGAATTCTACTCAGTGCAATGGGCTTTTTTCTTCTTCTGAACAGTAGATAACCATAATAAGGGACATCATAAGAAAAACATAATTGCTGACATTACGTGGATGGTGGATTTTGATCCGTTGCCAAAAACATGAGATCGACTGACATGATGATGAAGCCCGTTCTTAGAAGGTATCTGCAATTTCCTGCAGATAAAGATTTGGATTCCTTTTTTTTTCCCTTCTAATGAGGCTTTTTTCTTTTCTTTTAGACCGTTGTACCAAATTTATAATGCACTTCTATTCTTATGAATTTTTCATATGCTTGCTTAATTTTATAAATAATAATAAATTAAAGTATTTAATTAGTCGCATTCGGCGACAAGGTGTTTGACTACTATAGTAATAGAATTAATTTAGTCATATCAAGTTATTTTGGTGAAAAATATTTTATCGTTGAAAAATATGGTGTTATTTTAAATTATGCTTACATAATAAATATAAAATGTTGTGATTGGTTGGCCAAATCTTGGGATAAAAGGCACTGCCAAAATTTTATTTGATAAATATCGCTTGAAAAAGGATCTACGATGCAGACAACCTTTGATGAAGCTTCTAGGATTCATGAACTTTCATATAAAATATTTAACAAGTAGGATTGGTCATCCCAAAACTTTCTCACATACTTTCTAATAAAAGTGGAACACTACAGAACGTCTTGCATGGCATTAGGTACAATAGTTACGAAATATTAACCTCTGGCATGAATTTAGCATTTTACTGAATCTATTGTGTAATTCTTGGCGAGTTATTTGGCGATGAATCCCTGGCATGCGGATAATAACAACCGAAAATCTAATGTGCATTTTGGATGCGTTTTTCCTAATCTATTGAAACAAAAGCTCACTTGTAGTCATCAAATTTAATATATTTAACTAATTGCGTTTCTGTGTTATCGCGTTTATATATTTCTGAAAGTAGAGACCGACAGATGGTCAACCTTCCATTGAATTTCTCCCAAAATTTGACAGATGTCTACATTATAGATATTAAATGTGTGTGCCAAATTTTATCCATTTAGCTCCGTTCGTTTTGCAGTTATTATATTAACTTATATTCAAACAGTCTCTGAACGGATTTGGCTCAAAATTTGCTAGAAATCTGAAAATTTGGTATAAAGGCCTTATACCAAATTTTATTCATCTAGACCAAAGCGTTTTTCAGTTATCTTTGTCACAGACAGACTGAATTTTCTAAAAATTTGTTATTCGAGCTCAGAAAGTTCCGAAACGTGGAAATTCGACAAAATCTCGTGTTCATTTTTTTTTTCATTTGTTATTATACTTTTTCTAAGTATAAGAGAAAATAAAAAACAGCACCAGTGATTTGTGCTAAAAGACTATTTATTATTATTATTGTCATTTTTTTTAAAAAATAAATAGCCAGAAAGTAAGCTTTTGCGATTGAAAAATTCAGATATGTTTTTATCGCATTTTGATAAGAATAAAGTGAGGTTTGTGCTTTAATGATGGATAAAAAAATATTAAAAAATTATTAATAATATTTTCCTATTAAATTTTTAGTGTACTTATATATAAAAATGTTTCTAAAACACGGTAACAAATGATTGTTATTTTGTACAATACGTTAGCTCTCTAATAGTATTCATAAACATTACCCAAAAGCAACCTAGATCATTTTTGTTCGTCGATTTTGTAATTATTATTTTATCTATTTATAATTCCGGTGATTAATATTTAAAAAAATCTGTCTTTACATTCAGAAGTTATCATTTCAGTAAAGTGAGTTTGATTTTAATTTTCTTTCTTTTTCTTATTTTATTTTCTTCAGTTTTCAAAAGCTAAAAGCATCTTTAAAAAATATTTAATTTTTATTAATTTCTGTCTTTTAGCCTATAATCTAATTTACGATTCACTGTTATATTTATGATGGATTTCTTTTATCAGGTTTTTTTTTCTTAATTTTTTTTATATATGGCACCTGTCATCTGCTATTGACTTTTAATTCAAATGGCTTCATTAGTTAATAATTTAGTTTTAAAAATTTCAAATTATTCTATTGTTAACAGGATAACTCTCCAGAAATAGTAAATATCAGAACTCTCCAGAAATAGTCAGTTTAAAATCAATTACATAACTTTTTTTCCCGACGAACACGAAAGGAATGAAATTTAATAAAACCATAACAAAAATATTCTTATTCATCAAGTGACTTGACATAAAGAGCAGGTGTTGGAATGTAATTCTTAGTCACTTTTGAAATATCATAGAATTCTTTTGACAGTTTCCGTTATTCATTTAATTTATGAATGATATACTTCTTTAAAAAACATATCTTTTTGAGTGACATAAGCCGATATCCGTAATGAGTTCAAAGCACGCATTCAAAATCAAATATTTATTTCTAGATAAAACCCTTTTCATCTAAGAATTTTCTCTCTTTTTATTAATTAATTAATCAAAATATCCGAATCCATCTCATTATTAATTCAATCGAAAATAAACCGGTGCTTTGTTAGAAGTTTATAAAAATGTTTGTTGATTCAACTAATTTTGAGTTTGTAGTTTTGCATTATTCATTTGTTGATTTGAAATATTAAAGATCTTTTTGAATATCGAACTATTTTATTTCTCGGTTATTTGCTTTTGCATAATATTAAACTTTTAATGGCTTCCTTTTATCATAAATATTTACAACTTTGGTACAATATCAAACGATAATGATAATAATATTTAAAAGAATTTTCAACATCAAACGATAATAATAGTATTATTAAAAAGAATTTTCATCTATCGTTAATCTACGATAGAATTCTTTATTTCCTGAAAGTATAAAATATTTCATACTCTTTTATAACAATAAATCATTCTTATGGAATCAACATATATATGAATTATGAATTATATGAACATCACATATTATATGAATTATTTATTTACCAAAAGAACAGGATATATAATGTTCACTGTTATAACTGCCTAACTACAAGTATTTCCTTTAAATGCAACACATTGCGGTAGTTATTCATTTGGTATCCATGTATATCTCACTCTGAAAGGGATGATAGAATGAAAGCATAACATATTTCCAATGGGCTCCACTCAGACTCATGCGCGTTCCGTTCTCCTCCGAAATCTGGAGTAAGTTCTGTAAATTTTATGTTTTTATTTATTTTATAATTCATCAGTACCATGCTTATCTTAGAGAAACTGAAACTGATTTTTCATTCACTTCCATAGGTCTATATTTTTGAAATTTATAAATTAAGAGTTCTTGATGACAATACACTACTTAAATATTTCCATAACTTTATGATATATCAATCGAATAGTTTAATAAAATTTTGATCTCAGACCAGTGACATCTTTTCATTCCGAATTTGAAAGAAAAACGACTTCTATGTTCAATATTTAAATGAATGAATTAAGAATTAAAGTTTTAAAAAGTAGGAAATCATTTAACTTTTAAAAAATGCATTTAAAATTGCGTTTTTAGAATATGTTTATGTCGTAAACCAAATTTTAATCGTACCATTCTGATGTGTTCTGATTCTTCTAAAGGATAATCTGTCGATTGAGATGCCTTAAAACACAGTGTAAAACCTAGCCGATAATAAAACACTTGGTTTCGATTTCCAAAGGATGAAAAAACAAACAAAAAACGCTTAAATATTTTTAGGCAGAACTTTTTGGCTGTTTTTTGGAAAATAAATTAATTAATTTGCTTAATAACATTCTATATTGATCTATTTTAAATATAAAAAATATATATTGAATTGCACCAACAGTAATCATTTGTATTATTAAGAAATCCTTTAACTTTTATCCTTTACTGGAATATCTTATAAACATTGTGATTCGATCGAATATTATTAATACTGCAGCTTAAATTGTGACTTAAATTGTTAAATAAATTAATGCTGATTTGTTACAAACAATCGTTCATGAAAAATATCCGATATAATATCAAAATAGTGGTCTTGTTGAAATCACATTTGGAATGAAAAATAAATTTGTAATTTTGAAAAAAGATCTTATTTTGATATTCTTCTATATTAAGAATACTATATATAAAAAATAATTTTTAAATATCAAAAATTTTACCTCCAAACTGTGATATTCTGTGCTCAATGACTTCTTCAACATTTAAACAAAAATGATTTTCAGAAATACGTATAATAGTCTATAATGTAAACAAATAAATAAAAAGATAGACAAATTAAATACAAAGATAGACAAATAAAAACCTCGTGTTGGATCCATATACCGAGATAGTAGAATTGTTTCACATTTCGTGTGCAGTCTATTAAGTGGAAGTTTGATTCCCTGTTTGTACAAGGGTGGGTTCAAATGAAAAGAAACGAACTGTGGGTATAAATGAAGATTTTATTCAAAGTATACACCATAGGCCTGAGCACAACGATCCCATTGATTAACGAGCCTAAGGATTCCTTGTTCCCAGAATTCCGGTGGCCATGACAAGACCAGCTCCTTCACAGCGTCCTTGAGTTCGCCGTCCGAGTAGAAGCGCTTCCCTTTCAGATGTTTCTTCTGGGGACCAAACACATGAAAATCGCAGGGTGACAGTCCGGACTGTAGGGCGGATGGCCGAGTTGCTCCCACTTGAGCTTGACCAGTTCTGCGTGTGTGACCCTGGAGACATGTGGACGCGCGTTATTATGCAGCAGAACCACACCCTCTGTAAGCAGTCCGGTCTTTTGTTCTTGATGGATCTGCTTAGTCATCGGAGTGTCTCACTGTACACATTGGAGTTAATGGTTCTTCAGTGCTCGAGGAATTCAACAAGATAAGTCAACTAGACAGCGCTCTTTATAAGAGCCTCTGCTCACTCCTGCGCATGCGGGCGCCCGCACATGCTCCGATCTACTAGGGAGACTCCAATCGCATCCCTAGATGTCTCGCTACGTTCTCTCATAGCGGCATAGGCAAATATATTAACGATTACTTTGTTACGACGTTTCGTACCTTTTCATTTGAGCATCCCTTGTGCATGCTTATGTGAATACAACTCCAAAATACTAAATAAGAGATAGATGAATGTTGGCATAGAATCTCAAAACTAGAATTGGAAATCTTTGTTAAATTGTGAATAAAATCTATCAATGTGTTCTTTCTTTTTCGGTTTATCTATTAATGTGCATGTGAGTAACTCAAAAATATAAATGGAGCAAATATTTATACTAAAAATGTGTGCTTGTGTATATATGCCCATCGACGCATTGCAACATACGCAGTTTGACTTAGAGTTACCAAATATGGTACAGATGTACTTTGAAGGGTAAATATGTGCACCTTGGACCATTTTTAAAAAAAATTATATAATTTAAAATATATAAATGAAATATATAATAATAAAATATATAATATAATTTTATTTTATTATAACTGGAAATTTAAAACTCCTGGAAATATCGATGCAAAAATTCGATTTTTATACCATTTTATATTTTAAAAAATGGTACCAATTTAATAACCGTGCAATTTTTTGTAAAGTTTTTTTCAGTTTAAAAAAATATTTTTTTGCATTAATTATTCTTTAACAATAGTTCCCATTGTTGCAATGAAATAGAAATCGTTGATTTATAAATTATTCAATATTATTATTTTCTTCTATTGTTGGAAGTAAAGGGTAAATATTTCTGTTAATTATCTATTCAATGTTTGCTACGCACTGAATCGGAGAGTGAAATTACAAAACCTTGAAAGACAACTAGCAATTACTCAAACTTTTAAGTATTTAATGGTATTAAAATTTATATAACGAAATATAAGTAAGGTATATAACGAAACTTGATGAAAACGTGTAAAAATTCATGAATACAAAAAATAGAACATGTGGAAGGCAATTGTACTATTACAGCTTAAATTTCTATCAGAATTTTTTGCTGAAAATACACTGCTATGGGAATCATAAGCATCAAATTATAGAAACGAGATTTGATAGAAATTAAACACAATTAATATTCTGTCAACCAGCTAGTCGCCAAAGATGGCCAGTAAGCAAATAAATAGATAAATGCACATTTTATGTGTTCTGTTGCATGTGTATATATGTCGATAAATCAGTCAGTGTAACCATAACAAACTATTTAAGTTACCAAGTTCTTTGTCGTTAATAAATGCTGAAAATTCATAAAACATAAAAACCTGTCCGCTAGAGACTTAGCCATCATATTCCGTCAAAATAAATGAAACGCAAAACTGTTTACACCAAACCATTTCAGTCAATACACGTAATATGGTTTGTACCGTGCTTTGTTGCCATTGAAAGAATTATGCCACAAAAGTTGCGTGTTGCCTTTGTATTCGCTTTGAGAAGGTTTCTTTGCCTTTTTATTTCGATTTATTGATAAAGGAAGATTTATTTCATCTAAAACTTAGTTTCTATTTAGTTAAGAATTGTTACAGTTTGTATATATCCGAATGTGCAGATTTTTAAGAAATATTTTATAATATATGTTTATGTAGAAAGACTTCGAAATTTTGAACGTCATTAATCTAAAGTGTTAGCAATGAGAAATCGCCAAGGGAAAAAAGAAAGGTATTTATTGTATATAAGAATTAAAATTTAGCTCGCTGCCCTAATGACTTTCCACTTATACAAATGTCTTTTTTTTTCATATACAACCAACAAATGAATAATGAAAAATAGTAATATTCGTAATGAATTTTAGATAACATCTTACTTGATTAATCACAAATTTAATCCAATTATAACGATAAATTATTGTTATTTTTTAATAATTATTTAAAATGGAATAAAAATGTATCGTTATCGATAACAAAAGAAAATATTTATGTGTATGGAGGGAGAGGGACGTCTATCTGTAATTGCAATCTGTCAGTCTAATGTCTGTTTCTACATTAGAATATGGGAATCACAGTTCCATGCGATTTTTTTATATTTTAATCCATTCAAAATTAAGTGAGATTTTGGTATTTTTCGGATTTATCCATCTAAAATATAATTACACAAAACTAATTTTTTATAACATTTTAAAATTTAAAAAAAAAAGTCATTTAATGTTACCAATTTAGTTGCTTTGCATTTTTTTTTAAATTTCGCCATTTAAAATGTTTTTGTAATTTTCAACATTATATTTAATTTTGCAATTAAACCCACGCTGCTTTCATTATTTCTTCTAATATTCATTCGCTTTTCTTTTATTTCTGAAATCTAAGGAAGAAATATTCCTGGAGTTTCCTGAGGGATTCATTCCTTCCCTTCAGACAACAAAAGAAAATGGAGACTAATTGTTTTAAAAATGCATGAGAAAAAAAAGATCAATCACAAAATTTAAAAAAAAAATATTTTAGCATTAGTTAAAATTCAGAATAAATTACTTCATAATTTTAACTTTTACGGCAGGAATGAAACATTTAAAACCTAAAATTAATAATAATAATAATAATAATAACTTTTATAAAACAGTTAAATATTTCTTTGCGTTTATTTTTCTTCATCTAATAGCACTGCACGTCTCATTAATGTTTAAAAAATCAATGTGCTAACAAACATATTGCTTAGGTATTTAGCGATTGATTTTGAACTAAATCCAACTAAAGGTTGATTTTCCGTCCGTCTGTTATTTCAAATGCGCAATGATATTAAATTTGGTATGGAAATGTGTGACCAAAAGTGCAGTTATGTGTCAAATTTTTGTTTCAGTTGGTTGAGAAAAACAAGTCTAAAACACAAATTCGATGTTTGGACATTATTAACTGCATAATAGGAATTAATCGTCAAATAACTCGTCAAGGATCACACGAAGAATTTAATAAAAATGCTAAATTCACTTCAAAAATTAATATTTTGTGACTACTGCATACTAATAGTGACTAAGGAAGTCTCTGGCATGGCTATTTTATTAAAAAGCATGCGAGAAAGTTTGAGGAAGACCACTTCCACTGGTTTAAATTTAATTTTTATATAACATCGTTTCATGGTACCTGTAAGACACTCAGGAGAAAATAGTCTTGAGTTACCACTTTGTCGACCGAAAAAGTAATCGGAAACAAAGCTTTAAATAAACATTTATTCTCAAATGTATTCTCTCATTAAATTAATTCACTACTAATATAATGTTCTTCCTTCTCTTTTTTTATATGCATTTATTATATATTTATTTCACCATTTAGTCAAGACTGGCTGTTCAATAAGTTAATATTTTCCTACACTAAATAAATATTTATTATTTTATTTTAAAAATACATCATTAATCATATATAATGAAACTTTTTTTTAAAGTTTTGTTGTTCTATGGATATTAAACACTGCACTGGTTTTGAAAATGTCGAGAAGATGCACTTATCATAATTCAGATTTCTTTTATTCAAACTTACAAACAAAAATTTAATTTAGCAAATGGAGATACTCGAAACAGTAAATCTTAAAACAAAAATTATTAATGAAATCTCTTATTTTATCTTTTATTTTTCACCCTTTTATCTTTTATTCGTTCCGGGTTTGTATAGAATAAGCCTTATTAGTTTAAAATTGTATCTTTTACAATGGTGTACAGCAGCTGTAAATCAAGAATTTTCGCAGTTTCTCGATCATCAGCGGGTAAAATAGGGAAATCCCCCCCCCCGAAGAAAATTTACGACATTCTTAACTTTTCAATTTTGCAAAGAGCTCGGAAAGCGGACCGCGAAACTGTTCGAACTTCATTCGAGGATGATTTACGAGGAAAAACTTCGGAAAGAATATTCTGGAATAGAACAAATCAATGGGAATTCTTTTACATGCGCAAATATAAGCTCACACCACTAATTTCATTCATAAAATGGCTGTTATTTGATAAATGGTTGACAGAAATCAGTTTATTCAAGTCTTAAGGGCAGTTGTTATTTTTGATTATTTCTCAAAAAAAATTCCATAGATATTGAATAATGTATAATATTTTATCATTCGTTATTTCTGAGAAAAAGGGCTTATCTCTTCATTTCCGTTACTTTTCTTTTGCTTTCTTTCGCACTTTCATTTTCTGACTTATTGATGTCAAATGCTTTATTTGTTCTTTTTTAAATTTTAAATTGATTATAATTTTAAATATTTTCATGGTTAATTATAATTAATTGTAATTTTATTTTAATTTATAAAACACATGTGGAGGAATTTTTGGTCCACCAGTGTCTAGTAGGTTATATTAGAACATGGTGAGATTACCCGCATACTTCCAAATATTTGGAAGAACTCCAGAAATAAATGCATATATGGATGAAATGAAACTGTTTATTATTATTGTAAAGGAATGCAAAGAATTCTCGGAATAAAGAAAGAAACTGGAAGATTAAAAATGATAACTTAAGTACAGTGCAGATGACACCAGATAATCTTAAAATTCTGAAGGACATGATGTTAAAAATTAAAAGTTTTTCTTATCAACTATTTGTAAGTTTTAAAGTATTTGGATTTCTTTTGTTAGTGAAGAATTGGTGAAATATCGTGAATTTTGAGGAAATTTCTTTTTAAGTTGTGGACCTGCTTCTTATTTAAGGTATTTGCCTGCTTTCGGAGGTATATTTAAAAAAATCCTTTGATTATCAATTTTAGTAGATTTTCTGGATGATTACGATTCAAAACAATGAATAACGTTAATTAGAAAAATTTGAAAATAATTTAATTAATTAAATTGAGGTATTTTAGGTAAAATTTGATGAAATTAGAGTAAAACGCAAAACATTCTATACTACAATTTAAATTAATCTTCTACACAACATAGTTCTTGTACTTATAAAGGCAATGAACTAAAAGCTAAGAAAAATATACAAATGAAAAAAGTTATGGGTCTTCGAGCCTTTTTATAGTAAAAATACTGTAAAAATCATAAGTACTACTGAAAATAAAGGGCTAAAAATCAAAAACTATTAACATTAGACCTAAATCCTTGGTTCATTGCTTTCATAGCATTTATGGTAATATATATACAAAATTTTAAGAGAATATATCCATAAATTTTTGTAAAATGCTTTGCGGAGTAAAATTTTGACAAAAAAAAACACATTTAAAAAAATGCATTTAAAGTTCTTATTAGTGTACATCTAAAATAATATTTCATTTTAAACACTTAAAATTCACCACTTTTGTAGCAAATGCTTTCTTTATTCTCTGTTTTATTAATTGTTTTCCTTTGTTTTTTTGGACACATTTTTAGCTCACTTCATTTTTCTGGACAATTTTGTAACAGGCAAAGAACGTCTCTTTGAAGCAGCAATTCGCTCGTTGTCGAAGCTACTGTATTGTGTTATCATGTAATGACTTGGAATAATACCCAATTCATTAAAAAATTCTATTATGCCAGAAAACAAACATAATTTAATAACATTACAGCTATATTAGTCCTTAAACGCAAAGTTTTCAATTGCACAAACGTATTTTTGGGAATAATTGCCCATAATAGACTGTTCAAACTTTCATTAACATTTTGTGTTTTCCCATGAAGGCATTTTTTCAGAAGATTTTGGTTACATAATTTAATATAAGTAGGCTTAATAATATTCATAATATTTTTTTTGGGTCTTATACTTGAGTGTTTATATTTCTGCCTTCTGAAAGGGCACGTTGGTATTTACACCAAGAATCCTTTTCTTTTGGGCGTTGTCCATGCATTGACCTTTTTTACTGGAACAATCATGAGCAAATGCAGCAAATGTTGCACTTTCAGTCTGCAATAAATCACCAACATTGGATATTATTGCATCGCCATAATAGTTTTGAAATTTATTTATGAATTGTCTGTAAGCTTCCTTTACCCCCGAGACCTTTAATAGATTTTTTTAAAGCACTCAATTGAGTAACCACTCGCGTTTGAACATCACTTACACATTCACGTTTCACAGCAGAACCTTTAGAGAATTTTAATCAGTGAATATTAATGATATTAAAGCTCAAAAAACTGACTTCCGATTATTTACGTCCTACTTCCGGTTTCGTTATCGTTATCGTTAATGTTGATTTAAAAGAAACATTTATATCTTCTGATATAATAATCATAGAAACAAAACAAACCCAGATTTGGGAACGTAAAGGATCGGTCTTTCAAATTAAACGATAAAAAAAAATTGTGATTTTTAGTCAAAAACTGACTTGGCAAAACAGGATGTTAGATGTACAGGAAAATGAGGAAGAAGGTCAGAGATTGACCACTTTGTGTTTGGGGACCAATCGCTTCGAAGATTATGTCAGTTCGGTGAATCTGCCAGTGTTATGAGCGAGTTATATTAAAGAGAGCATTTGACCACAACAAATCCTGTCGACATTGCTTCGTTCAGTGATGGAGGGGTGGTCAGCTGTATTCAAGAAGAAGAAGTGTCTAGTAAGTTAAGGCAAGGAACATGAATCGGATGAAGACGGTAATAATCAACATTATTCAAAAACTGGAAAACCAATGCACACTTTTGAACGAATTTCTTTTTGTGGTGAAGCTAATAGTTGAAGTTCTAGACCTCCTTTCAAGCGAAACACAAATGCGTAGCAAATTTTTTCTGCAAGATAATCTATCCTCTCGAAAGGGACTTATTTTTTAAAGAGTCCAGCAATGGCAATGTGAGCTGCACGTCGATGATAGGTCTACCGGAGAGATTGGTATATGTACTAGTAATAGTTATTTTGATACTAATCTGAATACTGCAGTACCATTTGCAGCAGCTATCATTGAGATATATGGTACAATATAGTGAAAGAGAGAGGCAAACATTATATGCTGTATGAAGTCAGTTCCCTTCTAATTTCAGATTTAAGTTAGACTCGAGTATTATCTTAGTTCCTCTAGTCGCTTTCATCCGTGGAATCTGTCACGTTTCTTCTTTTTTATGAGTCCCTGGACAAATATCCATGCTGGATTAAAATTAATTAAGCATTAACAGAAAGGAAATACGAACATTCTTTTATTAACGAAGCATCCACATTCTCTGAATTTATTCAACGCTGGTTCGGTGGGAATAAGAGTTGCTGAAATATTCAATTAAATATTTTATACATCTAAATTTTGAAAACCTTTCTTTCCTTTGTCTCAGTAAATTACTTTTTTTATTTGAAATTTGTTAGACATGTAATTACCATTTGATACTTTCCTCAATAAATTATTTTTTAACTTAAAATTTGACAGACATGCAATTACCATTTAATACTTTTCTTAGCAAATAATTTTGTTCATTTAAAATTTGATAGACATGCAATTACCATTTAATACCTTCCTCAGCAAATTACTTTTTTATTTAAAATTTCATAGACATGTAATAACATTTGATACCTTCCTCAGAAAATTATTTTTTATTTAAAATTTGATAGACATGCAATTACTATTTGATACTTTTCTCAGCAATTTATTTTTTACTTAAAATTTGATAAATATGCAATTACCATTTGATACCTGCCTCGATAAATTGTTTTTTAACTTACAATTTAATAGACAATATTTTAAAATCCTTATACCGTTCTGCTCATTGTGGCATGTGTTTTAAATAATTTTCTTCACATTATCTAAATTGTAAACATTATTTTAAAAAAACATCGAAATGGTTAAACTTCAACTAATACAAAAACTTTCTTGCTGAAGTTAAATGCTTTTTTTAAATATGAGAAAAGAAAGTAGAATTGTTCAGCATTCAAATTTTATGTGTACTATCGAATACATTCATATTTTATGATTTTTAGTTTAATAATTTATTAGCTGAGTGAATTATTCAATAAAGAATTTCCCGATTCAACAAATAATTTAGTGAACTTAAACGGCAACTTCAGTGTCTTTATACAAAAACTTACTTGTTGACATTAAACATTTTTATTTAAAATATGAGAAAAGGGAGAAGAAACATTCAACAATGTAACACAGAATATTTTTCATAATTTGAGTAATAATATCTCAAAGGATTATTCAGTCAAGATTTTTCTGATTGCAAAAATAGTGCACTAACATAAGAAATTAATTTACACACGATAAGAATAATTTATTTTTATACATTCAGTTATATTACAAGAAAAGCCAGCAGTCCTTAAAAAATAGACACAATTAAAAAAATCTATCTTCATCATAACTTACTTGTGAGGTTAAGCCTTAATTGTAAGTAAAATAAATTTCAAAAAGTTAATTAACCCTTTGCACTCGGATAGCGACTCTCACTCATCATACAAGACGGTGCATCATTTTGACGTTTTATTTATTTATTTTTAATTGTTAAAAATGCCTGCAGAATGGTAAAAACATGTAGATTATTATTTCGGGGGAATTCAACTTAAATCAAATATATAAACAAAGTAGGTATTAGGAAGAATAACTATGCATCGAATTACTTTTCCGAGTGCAAAGGGTTAAAAGCTTACTATAAATAAAAATCTACACGCTATAGGAAAAAAGCTAGAACTTCACACTTATATCATCAACAACTGAAAAAATTCAAGGATGAAATATTATTGACGATAATAAAAATGATGTGAGTTTCACTTCAGCAATAAACTATGCTATGTTGTTATAAAATATGTTTAAAATATTTTTATTAAATACTGGAACGACAAGAATTGTTACCATGAAAAAGACAATTTTATAGATTTTAAGATGATGTAAAAATCAATTCTGTGCCATAATATTTTCAGAAATTATTGCGGAGAAATCTAAAATTTTGTTTAATTTTTAATTAATAGAAATTTTAACTGAAATTTCGAAATAATTGCTTCGACATGCATGCTCTTACCTCTATATTGTATATATGTTTTTAGTTTGGTAGCTCTAGGCATAATGGTTGGAGTGGAGTGGACAAACCAACCAACACATATATGCATAATCATCTCGTTTATTATTAAAAACTGAGATAAATTTATTTTGATGTTTCTATATTGGAGTCATTTTTAAAGTTTTCAGTTTTCATACATGCTCGATTTTTAAATCAAATATAACGTTTGCTTTTTGAAGTAAAAGAATCCTTCTGAGAATATTTTAATCAAAAAGAAAGTAATTTTCAATTAAACTACGAAGGTTTGAACTAAATATGGGACTACATAAATTAATATCAAGATTTCTTGTTCACTGCTGAGTAATATAGAAAACCCATTTTAAAAGAAGAAACCATGAAAATGAGGTTTCAAACCCGGATATTAATATCATGCAGTTGATTACTTTTGCCTCTTTTTTAAAGCAAGACGAAAATTTGCAATTAAATCTTCCTTATGCATAGTGAAGTCCTGTAAATGATTGAAATAAAATGAAATAACCATAGTTCAGATTTGTAAAAAGAAGTCAAAATTTCAGTGAAAATATTTCTTTTTAAATAAAATCGATTATTTAATATTATCTAGTCATGAAATGTTTTCAAACTTAAACTAAAATTAGGAAATAATTCGCATACATTATTTTTGTCTCCGATTACATCTATTTTATTTATTTATTTATTTTTATTACCAAAATCGTTTGCAAGATATTTGAAATAAAATTTTGTTACAGCACATTTTCCTATACTGAAAAAAGTTTAAATTTATCGTTTTCAATCTAAAATAATACATTAGAAAAAATCCTGTAACGCAACTAAATAAAACTATAAAAAATAAATCTTTCGCAGTAATGCAACAGATACCATAAATATCCTGAAAAAAAATTTAAATTGCCGTTTTTATTATTAAATAACAAAATTGAAAATATTTCTGCAACGGACTGATATAAAATGAAATAAACCTCCTTTCAGTATTGCAACAAAATATATAATTTTAGATTCTAAAAGTTTCTGTGTTCTTTTAGCTTAAGTTCTTTATTTATTTTTAAGTAAAGTGAATAATTTATAGTTAGGGGAAAAAGAAATGTTATAAATTCTATCCTGGTTTAAGATCTGAAAATGGATTATATCCAAGAGTTTCTCTTTATTTATTTAGAATGCCTTTCTCCATTTTCTGAAATTATTTACTCAACTGATTTTCTAGAGGCTTGAAAAATAGATTTGTTAAAATATATTTAAAGAATGTCTGAATAAGTTTTTATTTACCTTTTGTATTTTGGAACAATGGTAAAATTCAGGAATTAAGTTTTTATTAAAACCATTTAGCGATTGTGTAATAATAAATAATTTGATTTTCAGCTAGATTTGATTTTATTAAATAATGACTGCAGCAAATACTAATTTCAAAACAATCTTAAGAAAATGTAAATTTTTCCAAAGGTTACATCAAAAATCCATTAAAATTAGATTTGGAAATACGGAGAAGCATATATTATAAATCGATTTAAATTAGTACTAATGTAACGGAAATGTTAAAGTGGTAAATATTCCATTACTTAAATAAACGTTATAATAATGGTTGTTCTATTGGAGTTTTTATCTAATTCAAATCATATTTAATTCTTGAGATGTTTGCATTTTATGTTTAGAAAAGCTGTGACTTTATATTTTTCATTAAAATATTCATAGAAATGACTGATTTGAAAAAAAAATCTAAATTTAATTTGCTTTATTAATTGAATAGCGTAATCATCTAGCCTCGTCTAAAAGAAATTGGCCCACTTTTATTCATTAAAATTAAATTTATTAATCTTCATTTTCAAGATGTTATGTCCGATATTTTAATGTGGTTTATATTATAATTTAAGGTGAAAAACAATTAATTCAAAAACTAAATGATTTCCTGAATACTATAGACTTAATCGTGTAATGCAATAAAAAATAACAGATATACATACATCTTTTTATATATTAAATTTTTCCATTTTATTTTAACCCCATTCAATAGAATATAAGTTTCTTAAGCTTATATTGTAGTTCTTTTATTAAAAAAATGTTTGTTAAATAATTACTTTCATTTTAACAGAATATAACTATAAAAGGAAATATAAAATTAATTTACTTTTTGTACAATTTATTCCAAGTAAAACTAAACTTATTAATAGTTTAATTTCAATGTGTTTTAACTAATAGCATTAAATGAATTCATTCATTTCCTTTTCTGTTTATTGAAGTCTATTTTTTATTGTTACAGACAAATTTGAATTATATGAACTATTATTTTTACAAAAACTTTTCTGACATTTTTACGTTAAAACGTGATTTACTATTAAAAATTTAAAACTAAATCATATACAAACATATTTTTAACTTAAATGTTTTATACAGCAGCAAAAGCATATTACATTGCAAAATAGCATATTCAATCTAAAGATTAAAAAAATCATTTTCGCTAATTGAATTAATTAATAACATCTTTTACAAAATTTAATAAAAGTTTCGAACTAATTTTGGTTTCATTACATATCTAAACTTTTAAATAAGATCTTATTTGGTTTTTAATTAATTAAATTAGTAAATTATAATTGAAGAATGAAAAAAATCGTTTGGTTTAAATTATTTAGTTGTTGAATACTGCGAATTTTAATAAGCATTTCTTTTAAACAGTTTTTAGTTCTTTTTAAATTAAACGTATATTCTTGAAAAGTCGAATTAATTAAATTTCTATTTTCAAGAAACACGACTTATTTTTCTAAAATTATTTTTACACGGCATTTTTTTATCTGCAATATCTTCCCCCTCTTCTTCTTACATAAGAAAACTTCGAAGCAAAATACTTTTTTCGCTGAAAACTTTTCCTTATTTAAAGTTAATTAAGTAAGTATTCTAATCAATGAAAATAAGATTTTCCTGGAATCCAATAATTATCGGGGCTAACTTAGAGTCTTTTTACTAGTTAATAACTCTCCTTCTGTTAATAGTTAACTTCTGGAAGCAGCTTTTTATGTTTATTTCTGCGTCTTCGTATTGAAACTAATGCGCATTTTGTTTCTTCTAGGGTTCGAGTGGAGTTTTACGTTAATGAAAATAATGTGAAAGAAAGGCTTCAACTCTACTTCTTCAAAAACCAAAGTTCGAGTAAGTATTGTTTTTATGCAAAGTATTGCTTTTTTTTAAACATATTTGTTCAGTTAACAGTTAAGCTTCTTGAATTGTTTGTCTTAAAATGTTCTCTGTAAAATAATCAGATCTCCGAGATTAGCAGGGATCACTTCATTAAATTTTAATTGTTTGCACAAGATTAAAAATGTATCCTGAATTCAAACTGACTTTTTCTTTACTTATTACTTTACTATATGAATGATTTTGATGAAATTTGAAAAATATGTCGGTGGGGGGAAAAATATAGCAGAGTTAAAAAGTAGATTAAATTTGTAAATAATTAATTAATTAAAATTTGAGAAGGTTGCTATCGATTGAATAGATCTAACAAATTAGAATGTTAATTATGCAACATTCTTTTCTATGACAACAGAGAGACAAGGTACATTCAATATTTTAATATGAACGATAATATATTCAGAAATAAATAGATAATATATTCAATTGGTTGTATTGTTATAGATAAGTGAAATATACTTTTACAAATTAATGCTAAATATAACAAATAAGGGGGTTTGAATAATCATACGAAAGCTACCAACGCCTCTCTAAGCTCCTAGAATGAATTAAACGATCGTCATCGTGACAATACGGAGGTAGGTTACGAAGATTCAATCATAATCATGGCCATTATACAAACTCTTCCTCAGCAGGTACTTTCCTTCTAGAAAGTAGGGGAAATACCATCTTATGGTCTTAAAGTAATCCGGGAAGAGATAACCAACAATCAAATTGGATGCTTTACATTTACATATCTGAGCCTTCCCTAAATGGGCCAGAAATTTGGGTACCTTAATCCAAATTTCCATAAACGACAACCCGACCCGCCACAAAAGCACACAGTAAAAACTGACTGACCGGACCGCCGCGACAGCAACACTCACAGGAACTGTGGTTGAGACCAAAGGACCATCAAAAGTCACGGTACAACCCTTCCTGTTGGAAGTGCGTCCCTTCATTGTTAAGAGGTAGCCGACCTTATCATTTCTGTACCTACCACAGTAGAGAGGACAAACTATCAAACCGGTAGTTTCTCATCCTCATTTCTGAGGTGCCCCCTCGGGTGGGTAAGGAATCTGGATATAAATTTAAAAATAATTATCATTTCCAACCTTCGAAATTTACTAAAAGATTCGATTAAAAAATGTTGTGCAACGTTCAAATCATGAGATATGTATCTTCATATAATAAATCGAAACATTTCATATAGGATCATTTCCTTTTTTTCTCTACAAAACTTAGAGTGCATTACTTAAATTCAATTTTCGAAATCAATTTATCAATGAATGATATAGCAGTAATTATTAATATATGAAGACTTAGTAACTCAAGAATATACAGTGAATATATATCAAGAATATACAGTTATCTTGAACGGAATTAGTTTCCAGCAGGAGTTGTCAATATGCCCAGTAAAAGAAACAGAGGCAGTGGTTTCCCCAAAACTTTCTCGCAAGCCTTCTTATAAACTTGTCATGCCAGAGAACGCCTTACTTGGCACTGGCATGCAATAGTAAAAAAATATTAACTTTTGGTGCGAATTTAGCATTTCTACTGCATTTTATTGTGTCAACCTTAGCGAGTTATTTGGCGATTAATTTCTGGCATATGCTTAATAGTATATGTAAATCGAATTTGTGCTTTGGCAAGCTTTTCTCAATTGATTGAAACAAAAATTTGACACAAAACTGCACCTGTAGTCAGAAAATTCCATACCAAATTTGATGCATTCAAGTCATTGCATTTTCGAACAATAGCATTTACATTTTTCTGAAAGTGCAGACCTTGTATTTAGCTCACAAATTGATAGACATCTATACTAAAATCTGTGTACCAAATCTCACTTATCTAGCTCTCTTCGTTCTTTAGTTATCGTAATAACTTATATTCTGACAGACAGACTTACTCTGAATGGAGTTTTCTCTAAATTCTGATATAAATCTACAAATTTGGTTTTAAGCCTGTATACCAAATTTCATCCGTCTAGCTTAATCTTTGTCTTTGTCACAGACATACAGATGGCCGGACATTTTCTAAAATTGAGTTTTTCGAATTCAGGGAGGTCTAAAGCGTGGAGATTCGTCCAATATCTCGTTCGAATTTTTTGACAATTACTATACTTTCTCTGTGGTACGTATATGAGAAAGTAATTGTAGCTCACCATTTTTTTTTTTTTTTTTTTTGTAGAGGAACCCATTTTTCTTCATTATAAATTACTTCTGAAATGGCATTTTAGAGAAAAAGTAAATGGAAACAAAATCATGTTTCCTTGCTTTCGAAAAATCCATTGTAAAAAAAAAAAAAAAAAAAAAAAAAAATGCTTGATAATAAAAGTTGACCAGTAATCCATGCGTAGCAGAAATTGACCAGATTATTTTTTTCCATCCTCTTTTGCTATCGTGAAGGAAAGAATTCCAGTTCGAAAACTTTGTCGTGATTTTGAGAACAAACGGTCGGATTTACAAAATGACAGTCAAATATAATAGAATCCCACCCACTGCAAACGGAGAGTAGAAGTGGATGGAGAAAGGGGAAAAGGAAACTGAGTTCTGAAGAGAAAATCCAGGAGATAAATATGGAGGATATGATGGAGTCCTTGGGCAGTTGTCCAGCATCCATAAGTGAGCTTTCAGGACTCTATGTTTAAGGTCATTACCTTGATACAACTTGAATGTGGATTGAATTCCAAGATTTAGGGAAGACGCTACCAAGCTTTCTTTCAGAATATTCATATATTTATATTGATCTTTAAGATTTCCAATGAAAACTCAAATTTTCCTTTACAGAAATAGAAAAGCATCCCAAAATCATTATGGTTTCACTTTCATGTTTGATAGTTGGCAATATATTTTTTTCGGATTGAGTTTTTCTTTGAGATTTCTTCTCACTGTTATTCGCCAAATCAGAGCAAACTTATTAAATTTTTATTCATCCGCAAAAGCGATATATGTTTCTCTTCCATGGATTTTGCAAAAATCAGATGTAACTTCCTTGTTCTTTCATTGACGAACAATTTTTTTCTGGCAACTGTAATGTTGTATCCCTGTGATTAGAAAATTCGTCTAACAATTTTATTACTATTCATTACTATTATTGCAAGTCTTTTTATTTTCTTTTATACTAAGTATATCACACATTGACTACTCCCACCCCCTGAGGTAAACGGAAAAAACCTGAATGACTGGACAGCCTCGACAACATCGGCGGGAACTAAGCTTGAGTCCCAAAAGCCACAACCGGCTACGGTACTATATTTCCCGTGGAAAGAACATTCCGTCATCTGTAAGAGGTAGTCGACCCCATACCATTTCTTTACCCACATTGGAGGTAAGAACCAACCAAAATACCGAATATCATCATGCTCATATCTGATGACTGGAGATTTTTAACAAATCTCCAAGTTATAGATCTCTCTGAGTTCGAAAACGGCATTTTTTGAAAATGCTTGTTTATCTATCCAACTGTCTATAACGAAGATAACTTAAAACTGCTTTGAAGTAGACGAATTAAATTTGGTATGGAAGTTTTAACTCTAAATTTGTAGATTTCTATCAAGTTTAGTTCAAAGGAAGTCTATCTATCCGGCTGTTCAAATATAAGTTAGCACGATAACTACAAAACGGTGGGAGCTAGATGGATAAAATTTAGAACACTGATTTAACATCTATAGTGTAGACACTCAACCAATTTTCAGCCAAATCCAATATTGGCTTGAACGTCCGTCAGTCTATACTTTCAGAAGCATATAAACACGCTAACTCAAAAATACAAAGACTTAAATATATGAACTTTAATATGTGATTTCATTACAATTGCATTCTGTGTCAAATTTTGGAATCATTCGTTGGGGAAAAAATACAAATTCAATTTTCGGATACTATTAACCGCATGCCAGATATAAATCGCGCAAAAAAAATCTCGAAGGATGACATGATAGATTCAGAAAATGCTAAATTCATGTTAAATGGTAATATTTAGTAATTATTGTACACCAATGCTGAACATTTTCATTCTCTGCCTTATCAAAAGTCCACAATATTTTGCGGAATATGAGAGATAACATCTCTATAGAGAATATGCTAGAAAGTTTCGAGGAGACCACTCCCATTTGTTTCTAATTCTGTTGTAAATTTCACTCTTGAATTTTTCTTGGTTGTATACCTGCTAAATTTTCGATTCCTGGGAGTTAGTTCATTGCATTTTCAAAAGTCCCACATAGTTTCCATGCTTTATAATAGCAAATACAGTTGAATGACTTTGATTTTAACAAGTTTCGCATTAATTCTGATGTTTTAATCATTCTTTAAAATTTCCTATGATTAAATCCTTTGTAGAATTTATTGCAACTTTGTAGCTTTCGGTCATGTTACATTCAAATATTGAATCTAAACAACTTTACATGGAGTAGTAGTAATCTCAAAGTACAGCCAATAATATTTGACATATATTACCATTTATAATAAAGAAAAATAACAAAAAATAACATTAGTCAAAAAATTTAGTAACGTTTTCATGAACATTTACTAGCTTGAGATTTTTTTAACGCTTTCTCAGTAAATTACATTTAAAAAAAAGCATTGAATTTATTTTTACCACAATATGTGGGCTTTTTTTTTATTATATACAAATAAAAGTTTATATTAAAAGAATTTGCAGCAAATCCTTAAATATTTAGATGGTATTTTTAAAAAATAAGTTTCAAAAACACAAATGTTCAAAAATAAATACGAGTCATGATAATTGAAAAAGACAATAAATCATATTTTGTACTGTAAAATGTTATTCTCTGCATTTTATTGATAGAAGAATAGTTGCAAATTATAATAATTAATTTCTTCAAATATGTTTCAAATGCAGACGATAAATTTTTAATTCTTGCCGGCTTGATAGAATCTTGTGGCATTTGCTTAAAAACTTCAAAGATTTTTAATAATATAAACTTTATAATAAAACTGTTTGTATTTTTATTTTTATAATATTTAACATTGTTTATTTTGCAATAAATTCTGAATTATGCCATAGCAATAAAGTCATGATCTAGATTTACTCTAATATTCAATACCTCATTGTTTTATCTGAGGATTGAAAAGAATTTGAAAACAATAATCTTGACGATAAGGAATCAACATTTGTCTTTCAGTTTTCAGATTGATTTTTAATTATTTTCTTTTTTTCCCGATAATGTTTTCTGAATTTAAAAATTAAATCAATTTATTTCCGTTAGCATAATTACAAAATAAAATATTTTCTTTAATCCTTATTCAATAATGCTTATGGTCAATATGAATTTGAGCTGTGTCCATAGAAAGTTTAATAATATTAAACGTACATTTAGAATCCATAGATTTTTGAAAAGTGGGTCTAAGGTAGATAGTTATTTAGGTAGTTTATAGTATTATAGAAATTTTATGAATCTCGTCAGGCGATGAAAGGTTAATATTCAGTGATAGACTATTCTGTACTGAAACAGTCCGAAGTGTTTTTACTTTTTTTATTGGTGTTCTATGAAAAATATTTCTAATATTTGCTCATTAATTGAATGTAATCTCATTTCTTAAATTTTTTTTGTATACCAGGATTAATAACATTTATTTCTAAGCTACACTAAGAGATTTCAATTAATAATTTTTTTCCTATCATTTTCTTTATTTTTCACCATTAAAAATATGCAAACTACCTTCGATTTTTTCCCATACTCTTCAGAATTCGACAGGCTAATATATCACTTTAAAAAAATAATCGTTTTGTCTTAACTTAAAACATATATAACTAATTAAGTAACTAAATATATATATAACTATGATATTATTATTTTTCTGAGAATTTAAACAGAAAATGTAGAACTGATTTTTCCCTAAACAATCGTCTAGTTTTTCTGGAAATTTGAAACGATGTCTAGTAAGGAAACAATATTTAAATATATATATAATAAAATGCATCGTTTATTTTAATGCACTATAGTAATTAAAAATGCGTTGTCCTTAACTTGGTAAATACAGTTCCACTTGAACAAATCTACATTATTTGGCTGAAAAATATGCAAAAACATTTATGCAAACTAAACATTGGATGCAACAACTATTACAATAGTAAAATAAAAACATGTCTACCATTTCTCGCGCTGAATGATAGCGACCCAGACGAAGGCGAGGTGGTTGGGGTATCGACCTTGACCTTCTACATCTACATCTTTTTTTTTTTTTTTTGGAGGGATGGATAGGTCTCTGACCCCTGGAAGAAATACCTACCCCAGAAATGTTGTTTTATTGCAACGCGTTTCTGCTTGGGAAAAATAAAATGGTTGCTGCAGCTGCTGTGACAGGTAATTCTAGAATTTTCTCAATATCGTTGAATCAGGGTAATGGTTGGAGATTACTTCAGCTAAGTTTGATGTTCTGTTACAGTTTTCAATTATTTTTCTTTCTGGAAATGAAGGTAACAACCAGATAGGCTAAGAAATTTCGATATTCTAAACTTCTATACCCCCCCCCTCAACTGTTTTCTTTATAATAAAAGAAGTAACCTTCAGATGGGCATGGAAATTTTTATGTTAGGTTACAATTTAGAGATTTTCCTTTTCCATGAAAATGAAATTTCGATCCAGATGCATATAAAAATGTTCGTCAATTTAATTTTTGAATTCTCCGTATCTCTTGCATGTGGAAGGATTAAGGTTTAGATGAGATCTGATGCAGAATTAATTTCAAAGTTCCTCCTTTCCGATTTTCAAAATCAGATAGAGTTTATCGAATTTAATTTAACATATATGTAAACCGTTTTAAGCGTATATTATATCTAAAAAGCATATTTTATACCTAAAAATAATTATATCTAAAAAAAATTAAGCGTATTTTATATCCAAAAAATTTAAGATATAAAACTACAAAACTTGTAAAGGGTTATCAGCTGAGAATATAGCGAGGCTTTTATAATTCAAAGAAAACGTAAAATTAAATTCTTCGCAAAAACTACATATGATAATAATAATTATAATTTCGAGGGCTTTAGAAACCGAAAATTTCAGAGCTCTAAGGCAATTGCCTACTTTACGTACTTAATAATCCTGCTCGCGCTTAATTAAATGAAGAAGCGACACTCTACTACAGTAAATAGTAGTACAAATAAATGAAAACTGTGATTACGAGCGGTTTAGCTTTATGTATCTCTTTATGATGTGAATTGACTATATTATTTCATTAAAGTATGTGACTACATTCCGGATGATTTTTTTGAAAAACATTCAAAAATAGTTCTATTTTTGAATATTTGTATTATAAAAAATTGAAAAACATCTGTGAAACCAAAATATACCAATTAAGTGTCAAAAATGTTTTCAAAAATTGGAAAAAAAGGACTTTTTCTTGGCTAAAAACCGGTTCTAAAGCAAAACTCTTCTAATTAAGAGCTGTATCAAACAATCTGCTTAAAATTTTGCAGATTGCTTAAGAAATAAATTATCTAGTTTCTGATTGAAAAAATTACCTGTATTTCCAACCATTATTAAGGTTCGTCTAATAAATGACACAAAATTTTCAACTTTTTTTCTCAATGTGCAGCACTAAAACTACTATTAAATGAATCGATTACTTGTTCTCTAGCTCAGGAACTGAAGAACATATTAAGAAATTACTATACCAAATTTGAACAAAAAATATGCATCAGATTTTAATTTATGATGTTTTTCGTGATAAAATTCTATCAAAGATTATAACTTGAGAAAATAGCACCGAAGGATGTAAAATAAATAACATTAAAACATATGAAAATGCAAAGGTAAAAATTAGTGTAAATTCACAAAAACTAGATTTAGAAACAAAATTCCAAAGATTTAAAGAAAGAAAACTGTTCAGCATTAAAGATATTAAATTTTTGTAAAAAAAATTCATAATTTCGCAATAAATTAACTTTTTAACGTAGTCATCTTACCTTAAATCTATAATCGTGTACTTTAATAATGAAAATAGTTGATGTTTTTAAAAATATTTTTTGAAAAGACTGTGTATTAAAACATATGTTAATTTATTTGCAATAGAAAACTAATAAGAAATTAATTTTATAAAATATAGCAGACTGATTCT
Source organism: Argiope aurantia (assembly GCA_026543865.1). Lineage (NCBI taxonomy): Eukaryota > Metazoa > Arthropoda > Arachnida > Araneae > Araneidae > Argiope > Argiope aurantia. The sequence goes on along the minus strand of JAPMOR010090523.1, from coordinate 53,603 downwards.
GTTATGTATTTTCAAATGCAGTAATGCATTATTACTAAGTTTCCTATATGTTCTTTTTATTTACTGAACATTTTAATGGATTTAATATACACCAGACCACGTACACGACGGTTCTTTGATGGAATGAAGTTTCGATACCGGGGCTGAAGACCTCACCACCAAACCACAGCCACCTTCCATCAGTTAAAAAAGTCTAACATGAATATTATTTTATCTTTCTCATATAACAAGGCCAAACATAAGATAAGGCATATTGTGAAAATATTAAAAAAAAAAAAATGTCAAGAGTGAATCTTCCTTTACGTTATTCTTAACATTGCATAAATTATAAATTTAAAAGTTACTTCTGTTTTCTTTACCTAACATTTGATGTCTGTTTTACATTTTCTTAAATTCGTAATGCTCGCATTCTGCATGCTCCACTTTCACCAAATCGATGGACTGAAACATTCTCTTCCGCATTTTCTAACATCTCTCAAACTCTGTTGCAGGCTTGAAGGTGCGAATTTTTACTTTGGTCATCAAGCTACTCCTCTGCTTGCTGTATGTGATACGAGTTTTTTTAGATCGTGGACCAGATCACGCAGCCTGGTAAGTAGTCTGAATATTTTATTGGAACAAGATTAAGCTCTAAGCCAAAAAGCGGATTAGTTTTATGGTCTACCGAGCAAAATGCGCTCGTAAAAGGAATTTTTACTGAAAATGGGAGGAAGTTCTTCTTACTTCCGTGCGTGGTCCGCATTTGCTCTTTAAAGGCAAGTGCTTAGTTCAGGAAGGTAGTGTTTGTTTAATGACCATGCACAATAAATGCATGCATAGATATTTTTTGACTTTGGTTATCGGTTGGGGAAAAAAAAAGATTTTCTTTAGATTTACCAGTAAGTTTTCTAAGTTTATCTTGTTTGAAATGTGGAAATTTTGTGTAAAGGAAAGAAAATATATCCTTACAAATAAATAAAATATTATGTGTCAAGTATATCCATTTTTACCTTACAGAATATAGAAAGAGTAACTATAGTAAACCATTAAAGATATTTATCCTTTAGATTTGATGAATCTCTCTCTTTTACAACATACTGAATCTGAAAAATCATGCTGCAACGGTTCGAATTCAACAACTCAACTTATATTTAATAAAAAATTTACATTAATAACATGATAATTATAAGGACTCAAATATGGTCATTTTCCGATTTAAGTGATTCAAGAAATGAAAATAAAATAAGTGTGTAATTTAAAATTTTAGAACACTCAGAAAAAAACTCTCTTTTAAATACTAAGTTTTGTATAGCATTTTTTAAAGAAACAAAATTTTAAAGATAGGAAGAAGGAAATCATATTCTCAATTCAAAAGGTCCAAACAAAAATGAAAGCACATTTCTTTTAAAAGTCATTATGATTTAAAAATTTAGAAATAAAGATTAAAATTTATAAAGTTATAAGATTTTAAAAACATAAAGATAAAAAATTTTATATTATAACATACACTAGAAATTTTTTTTAACTATAACACGCATTTAAAGGCATTTAAGATATGATAGCATTACTTTAATCATAACAATGTATAACATTTTTTAATAGCCTCAAATCTTTTAAAATTACTCGGCAAATTTTTCCATAATATATTATTTTTTCTTTTAAAACAAACATTAGGCAGAAATTTGATATCTTTTCCAAAAAGACCATTAATTATCTGTTTAAAAAAGTAATTGTTCATTGCTAAAAAACGTTAAAAGGATTCTTTTTATTTTACTTTAAACAAAATCCATTTGTTTAATTTGGCGGAATATCGTTTGGAGTTGAAAAGAATAACAAATATTTTTATTTTAAAATAACTGACGAGTTAAAATGAATGTAAGGGAAAACAATTAAGAAATATTTGTAAATTAAAATTTGGATTGTGATTACGTTCTCAATCTTAATCATAATATTGGATTTAAAATTAAAACAAGGCATAGAAAACTAGAGTTGAGTTGAATATATATTTTTTTAGAAGGAAGTAAATATTTGCTCCAGTAATTGAATTTTGTTTCAAATATTTAACAACCTTTAAATTAAAATTCATTTTAATCAATTTCTTTGTATTGAGTGATATTAAATGCTCGAATTTTTAAGTGTTTATTTTTCAATATTTATATTATTTTTTTTATTTTCAGTTACGGTTGTGATCCTGTGAATATTACTATATTTCGAGATATTACACCGGAACAAGAAATAAGTTACAATGATATGAGACCAAGATCCAATTACATAAATTGGTAAGTTTTACTTCATTTTTTTTTTACCTCCGATGAATTAAAATATATAAAATTATCTTATGCTAATAAGGAATATTGAATAAAAGTGAATATATAAGATACTTGCTGGTTTTTTCTTTTAAAAGCAATAAATTTTGTACTTTTTTTTATGCTATGTAAAAATAAAAAAAAATCGGTTTCAAGATTTCCAGAAATTTCCACCTTTTTGACACCTAAAGCAAAATTTTAGAGTAATGTTTACCTACGATGTCTAAAATAATAAAAGTTGGGTTGATGAAATTTAGTTTGCAATTTTGTGATCAAATTTTTAAGTTTCCAATAATTTTGAATCCAACCCAAAGGAAATACAATATATCCGTGCGTCAATATGTAGAAAGTATAACTACTCAAAAATATAAAAAACTAGTTGAATGAAATTTGTTATTCTGTCTTAAAACCAAAATTCTAAACAAATGTCAAATTTTACCTACAGGAGAAGATAATATTCCAAAATGAATAACTGGATAAAATATAAAAATCATCTTATTGTAAAATAGCGATCGAAAATGTTAAGAAGACAGTGATCACATTTTCTATTTGTAGAATGTAAAATATAATCTAAAGCTCATGAACGTGAATTTGTACGATTAACTAAAATTTTAAAATATTATGATGTATATTCAGTACTCGTGTAAAAGAAGAAAAAAAAAGTGCAGCATATTATCATATCTTCACAAATTCTTTAACGAATTCAATTTAAAGCCACTTTATTGAATAATGATTACATTCAAGTTTATCTATTGAGTAGACAAAAAATGTATAATTTAATATAAAGTTTATTTTTTGACTTTTCTGAAAAAAAAATCTTCTTTAATTTAGAATACATAATATCAAAAAAATATCTTTTTTTTTTAAAAAAAATTCAATTACCGAATTTTTGAAATTTTTTCAGTTTTACATAAAAATTCTCATAGTCAAATAATAAGGAACGTTTTTCCGTAAATTAAGAACTTAATGCAGTACTGCAGTAATTTAATGAGTTCTAATTTACTTCAACTGTAAATTCTTGTTGAAGCATCTTCTTCGGTTATAATTACTAGTTTTGTTACAAAAAGGAAGTTAGCATCAAATTTTATAACGGAAACAATAAATTTTTATTCCACTTTATATTTCTGGCGAAAATACTCCCATTCTTCTATTCGGATGAGACATAGTATTCTTTCAAAAACTGTAGGAAAAAAACTTTTGGAGGGGATTAAAAAAAAAGAAAATAAGAATAGCGCCAAGATAATCATAAGAAGTGCTTGTGATTTTGAAGAGACAGAGCTCTTGAACAATTCTCCAAGTTCTTTTTTTATTAGTGTATTAGCATTCTGTATTTTCTACAGGACTTTTGGGTTGCTAGTATGTTGTTATATAAAAAAAGAAAACTTCACAAGTAGCTCAATATTATTTCTTTGGATTTTGCAGTATGTTTGGATATTCTTTCATCAGTTCAAAAATATCGTATATTATATACGAAAATTAATATATATATATATATATATATATATAATATTGAATTCTAGCAGATAATTAAATGTTAAAATCATATTTGCAATTAGATTTCAAACAATTTCTTCTTCATTTAGCATATGCAGAATTTATTCCTTCATTTCACTTATCGTGTGCAAAATATTCTGATTATTACATTATTCGAGGCAATTTAATTAGGAACATATTGCATATTTTGCATTAAAAATCCATAGAAACGTTTTCTGTTGACTTGTTTATCTATTTCCATATTATATCTTCATCGCATAATAAAACAAATGAACATGTATTTTGTAAGAATAGTGGATCTTTTTGAAGTAATAAATGAAATTTTGTAAGAAGACTCTTGTGGATCGATTTGGTTCAGAATTATCCAGAAATCTGCGTTATTCAACGAATAAACTGTCGTTCATTCTTCGAATTTTATAAAAATAATAATAACAGACGTTTACAATTTTGACGCTAAAATCTCAAACCAAATTTCATCCATTTAGTTCATAGTATTTGGAAATAATTTTGTTTGCATGAAAATAAATGAACTGGCTCTTGCCAGATTTTTTCCAAAATCCAATAAAAATGCACAATTTTATTATAATGACGACATAGCAAATTTCATTCTTCTTGCACATTCTAGCACATTTCATTGTTTTATCATGTTCCCAGAGAGACTAATGCATATAAAGATATAAACACAATGATGTTCTTTTTTGTTATATTATAATACTAAATATAGAGACAAAATCTTTTTAATGATTACAATGCTTTCTATATTTCACATATGAGAAAAGAAAATGGCGATTTTGCAGCGCAAGGAACTTGGCTTATAGTTTGATATGGCAATTAGTTTTTGCTTATCATTACATTTTAAATTAATCTGTAGCATTTCAGTAAAAATACGTCAAGTTTATTTTTAGTAAATTTGTTTTATTTGCAATGTTGTATTTTCATTACAGGAATGCTGTTATTTGGGTTGACCGTCCTCTGACACTGTGGATTTTTCAAGTAAGTCGTTCTTTTAAAAGTTTTTCAACGAACATACAAATGTTATACAAATATACTTTTCAACTTCAATAAATTATGGTTTTTTTTTTTTTAATTGAGTCCTCTAAATATTACAATTTTAATACTGCCTTATGCATTGGGGATTTATTTTCTTAATCAAATATATTTACTTGAATTTCTTTTGAAAAATCTCTATCTTGAAATACGAAAAAAAAAGCTACTGTAATTTTTGAGTTTTAAATTTGATGTTTATATTGAATTAAGTTTAACTATTTATTTTTAAACTCAACAATTGTTTTATAAAATCCTTTATAGAAACATAAAGAAGCCCATGATGGTTTAAAATTATTAAGGTGAAAATTACAAAGATACTTGCAAGAATATAGAGTTATTTTTGTAATTTTTACAAAAATAGTTAAAGTAAATACAGTGATTTTATTAAAAATATCATAAACAGAAAATAAAATGTATAAGTACTAGTCTAAATTTTCTTATTTGTAGCAAAAATTATTCGATAATATAACAAAATCCCCATGGTATGCTCAATTGTTACACCCTTTCATCAAAATAATTTATATATAACATTTTCATCCGTATATTTCACTTGTGAATGTAAAATAAAATTTTGCCTTATTATTATAACTGAAATACACGCTGTGGCAATGAATGCAAAGATATGATGGAATGCATGAAATAATCAATGAAAAAATTAATTGCAAAATGGTTTAAGATTATATATGTATAAATATGCATAAATATTAAATTTATACTTTTTCATAAAATTTTATAAATTATATAATTTTATAGTTTTATTTTTAATTATTAAAATTCATAGAATTTTAGTATTTATTTTAGTATATTTTCTTATTGTATCACATTGGTCTTCCTTTTTATAGCCGTTTATAAAAAGAATAATTTTAAAATTTACATATATCTACAAATAAATCATTTTATAATTAACTTCACCCTCATATATTGAATAATTTCAAGAAATTTCTCTCACTGGCTTATTTAAACAGTTATGTAGTGTTAAAGAAAACTCGTCAATCTAATAATTCCTTAAACTTTTGCACTCTTTGGAAGATAATTCAAAACTTCATCAAACTAGGAAGTTGATTTCTGCAACAAATGCTCTTTTTTAACAAATTTATTTGATTTAGGTATACGAAATGTAAATAATTTAATTACTCTACTCTCTGACTTTGTAAGAATTTTAGCAGCAGTTTAAATATGAATTCTACATTAATTCATCTTCTCACAATTAATTCCGAAACAATTTAATCCAAATTCCTGGAATGTAGTTTCAGGATTCATTTCTAGTTGAAATTCGACCATTTTCTGTACAACTAAAGACAATAAATCTTAAACAGTTTCCAACTTTATTTTTCAATTTTTTTTAAAATTTTGTTACAAAACTGCGTTTGAAATCCCGTTTCATTAGCTAGGACATAATGAATTGGAATTAACAATGGTACCCCATTTTCTCCCCTCTTTTATCTCAACCATCGGAAACAGATAAATTAATCTAGTTAAGTTGGATTTATGGCTTTTATTAGGACAGAAATACGTTTTTAATTCTTGAAGAAATACCGATTTAAATTCTCGATTTGGCATTCAATTTGATTCTTTTATTTAAAGTTAAATTTATATGTGAAATAATACGTCTGAAAAACGAATTGGTTCAAAAATCTGCAATTTCAGATTTTTGAAGAAAATCATAACTTTTATAAAATAAATAATCATAAAATCTTAATCAAGCCTTAACATAATTTAATATATAATTTTTAATCCAGTGAAATTAATTTAACTAAAATTACATTTTATCAGAGCATCCAGTTTTATTTAATTTTTTGTGAGAAGCAAGTAAAAAGCATTTTTATGTATTCTTAAACGTTTCTCAAGATGTAATTTTCATATTTTTTTTACTAATAGAAACTTAAAGTTTAATTAACTGTGGTAATATCTTCCTTAAAATTTTGATTATGCTATAATATTTCTGAGCAAAATTTTATTATTGCATCCTAAGCAAAAAAACAAATAAAATCTATTTCAAATTAGCAATTGACAGAAATACAAAGTGTCTATAAGCAAATACTTTTAAAATAATTCCTTTTTAATGCAAAAACTCATATTGTATAAAATATTATAGAATACTAAATCTATCTATAGTCTGCGATTTTATTTTTAATAAATAGATATTAGAATTTTTTTAATTAATAAAAATTGCTTACAAATTTAAAAACACAATTCAAAATATCAAAAAGAGAAAAATTTGAAATGGTTTAGAATCTTATAGCAATCTAACACTGGCGTATTTATTAATTTCTTTCTTTCAAAATCGTCTGCTTGAATTCAATCATTTAACAAATATTGAAAAATTAATAAAAATTGTAGTAAGAGTTGGATAGAAATGAAACAAATACTATAGATAAAAAGGCAAAATTTGGAATTTTAAGATGGTATGAAAATACTCCTTATCGAGGGTAAGTTATTCTTAAAAATCTGTAAAATTGTGGTTTATTTCTATTTAATTGAATATTTACCTAACTTTCGCATTTTGGAAAGTTGAAAATAATCTTTCTCTGTTCTTCTCTACTAATTATAAAGATAAATGTGTGTCTGTGTGTGCATGTGTATGTTATAGGTCAGGAGTCTGACCTAGAGCATCAGACATAGTATATGTATGTTGGAGGTGGAAAATGTACAGTGGCTCCCAAAAGTGTTCGTACACCAACAAGAATCAATTAAAAACCTCATTATTTACCCTTATATATTCTTATTTTTACATGAAAATTTTTTCATAGCATATTTTTACAGTTCTTAATAAAGCAGTGAAGAATAAATTTTAATTACGATGCAAATTATTTTTTTAAAAATGACAATAAATAAAATTGCACAAAAATAGAACACAAAAGTGATCATACACTTTAAAAAAACATCACTAAATATGAAATTTTCTAAATTTTTTATAAATGTTTAGTATTTAGTAGGATATCCTTTATTCTTTATAACAGCTTTTAAACGTTTGGGCATAGATTTAACTAAACGGTCGGTTACTTCTGCACCGATCTTGTTCCATTCTTCGATCATTACTGCTTTCAGTTGAATTTTCGATTTAATGTCGTGACTTCTTATTCGCACCTCTAATTCTTTCCAAATATGTTCTATAGGGTTTAAATCCGATAATTGAGCTGGTGTTTTAAGGGTTTGAGGGCAATGATAGAGGCAAAAAAGACGAACATTCATGGCCGTGTGCTTAGGATCGTTGTCTTGGAAATACACAAAGTTGTTTAAAATGCCCAATTTTTGTGCTGACACTTTTAAATTATTATTGAGAATATTTATATAAACTCTATGATCCATTATACCATCAATAAATACTAAATTGCCTACTCCAGCCGCTGACATACACCCCCAAACCATGACACCTCCACCGTCATGTTTTACTGTTCCAACTAAATTCTTGGGATTAAGTTCTTCGGGTTTTTTTTTTTTCTCCATACAATGATTCTCCCATCCGACCCAAAGATGTTAAACTTACTTTCATCTGCAAATAAGACTCGATTCCAATAGCTCTCTGGCTGGTTTATCATAGATTTGGCAAATTTAAGCCTAGCAATTCTATTCTTCTGACTTACAAAGAATTTTCTTCGTGCAGAGCGGCCATGTATACCAGCATTCCGAAGAATTCTACGAATAGTTTCACAGGAAATAGATGTTCCATTTGATTCATTATATTGTGAAGTAAACTTTATTGCACTCAGACGTGGATTTCTTAGAAAATTACTCACAATATTTCTTTGACTTCTAGCTGACAGAATTTGAGGGCGACCATTACGAGGCTTGTTTGCAATCCTTTTTCCCTCTCTGTAACGTTTTATTATGCTTTGCACAGGTGAATTAGGTAGATTAGTTATAGTTGCAATGCCTCTAATTGATTTTCCAGCTTTAAAATGAAATATAATTAATTTTCGTACATCTAAACTCGTTTCTTTACGAATGCGCGTCATATCTAAGAATAAAGTAAATAGAATAAATAATTGTGATATTAAATACTGAAATCAACCGATTTTAGTGTATTTTTTAATTAGAAGAAAAATAAGCCGCAAAAGATATTTTTATGATGAATTTAAATAAATAATGTTTGGATGTACGAAGACTTTTGTGTTCTAATTTTGTGACTTTATTTATTTATTTATTTTTTAGAACAATACTACTTGATTTTTTATAAAAATATTTGCTCAGTTTTATTAAGAACTATTTAAAGATGCTAATTAAGAAAAACCAACTAATTAAATGCTTTATTAAGAAGTATAGAACACAATTTCTGCAAATTTCTTTAGTGTACGAACACTTTTGGGAGCCACTGTACATCTTAGATTCATTTAAAAAATGTTAATTAATTAAGAGAAATTTTGATTTTTTTTTCGAAACAACTCCCGTAAGTATTTGTACAAAATTGAATGTTGCTACAAAATTGAATGTTGCATCATTTAAAAATATAGTATTTTTACCATAGATATTTAACTACCCATTTGAAACTATACCACCTGATTTGAGTTATCTATTTATTTCGCATTTCTTGATTTTTAAAATTATGTAAAATGTCTTTTTTTTTTTGAAATTTGCTATTGAGAAATAAAGAAATAAAATTATGGCGCTCTGAAAGTTTGAAGATAGATTCTTCTGAAAGTTATATTTTTAATAGTCATCTTGCGATTCGACTCTAATTGGAAGATTTATATTCACAATGACTAGATCATCTGAAATACTTTTAAAATGATACTGCTTTGGTGTCTACGACATTTTGATGATTAAAAATATTTTCTTAGTAGAAATCTTAAATTATGAATTGTATTTAATTGAAATCAAACATAACCATTACTACCGGCGAATCAGCTGGTTTCTAAAGGCGATTAGTTAAAAATAATTGTGCAAAGTTTAACTGAATTTTACCTAAAAGTTTAGCTGGATGATGTGTAACATTGAAATCCACAATGACTGTTACTTCTATTAAAATAACACATACCAAATTTATTTTATTGCTGAAATACTGCTGAAAGTTGTAAATGCAGTGCAATATTGTGTTGCATGTTTTTATGCAATATGCAGATAAATTCGTTATGCAAACTGACTTCACTGGTAAAACAGATGCTTCATTTTCTCATATTTGTCTCAAAACTATTTCCAACAAGTCCTGTTTAATTAAAGATATATCACAAATGTGCGAGTTCTACAACGAGTTGAGAACCGTCACGAAATAAAACGATTCCGTTTAAGCTGTCGATCTAACGATAATAATTCTATCGATTTGGTTGTGTGAGAATGGCAGCAGTGATGAAGTTTGAATGATGAGCTTACATCGATATATAATTTATTGTGTCTGCTTTTGTAGGATTTAACAAGAGTTTTACTCAGGACAAATAAAGCAGGTGCGTTTTGAGGATTATTTGAAATATTCAACGATTACTTCTAACAATGAAGCCTTTGTAGCTTTCCAGGTTTAAATCTTACTCTAAAAAAAAACTGAGGATTTTTTTAATAAATCCTGCAGAATTCACAATACAGTAATAAATGTGGTTCATTATGCTATCACGCAATACACGTCAATGCAAAGCGTCAATTAAATTTAAGAATCTGTTGTGGATCTTGCTGTCAATGTTAGCTGTCATGCGCATGCGCTGCTGTGTCATCATGGGGAATTGACTGTATTACATTCAAGATTTTAAAGAATATCAGATTTCTCTTCTCTTTTAGATCGTTAAAGTTCTGAAATTATTATTAGTTATGTATTAAAATGAACTAAGGAATGAGCTATATAACTCAAATTTGGTATGTATTCACATAGAAACTGAAGATCTAGTTAGAAATCCATTTCTTTAAACAATTACATATGAACATGGCAATTCAACCTGCGGGAGTTGTCTTCCCGAAACTTTCTCGCATACTCTCTATTAAACGTGTCATGCCAAAAAACGTCTTACATGGTATTGGCGTACAATAGTTATGAAATATTAAATCTTCGAATGAATTTAGCACTTTTACTGAATCTATAGTGTCACCTTTGGCGATTCATTCTTGGCATGCGTTAATAGTATCTGTAAATCGAATCTGTGTTTTAGACGCATTTTTCTCAACCATCTAAAAACTAAATTTGATAAAAGAAATTATAATTGTAGTTACGAAATCTCATACTAAATTTGGTATATTTAAGTCATTGCGTTTTTGTATCATCGCATTACATGTTTTTAAAAGTACAGATACTCAACCTGTCTTTGAATTTGGCTCAAAAATTGACAGGCCTTTACAGCATAGATATTAGGACTGTGTACCGAATTGTATCTATCTAGTTCTCTTAATTTGTAATTGTCGTGCTAATTTATGTTCGAACAGGCGGGCAGATAACCATATTTAAGAATCTGTATATAACTTTTTGATAAATTTTCTGTTGTTTTTTAATTGTTGATTTATTTATACATGTGTAAAGAAACTCAGTAATTCTGAAACTCAACAAACTAAATCAATGAAATTTGACTTGTAATTTTAAACGTGACACTCTAGATATTTATCAAACTTTCAGCCCAATCAATAAATGAGGAGTAGTCAATATGCATACTCGAATTTTTTCAATATACGGCGAAGATAAATATAATTATATAAAGCTTATTATATAAATAAGCTAATATAAAATTTTCCATGTATTAAAAGCTAACGAAAAAATCGGACAGGGGGAGCAATCCCATTATTGGATCAAAACCTTTACTTTATGTTAATGGGCAGAAGATTAAACATAAGATATATGTAAAAAATAATCCTTCGCCATATTTATTAACCCATATAAAGATTTTATACATTCGAAATAAACTATTGTCCATTTAATATCATTAGCATATTATTCCAATTACTGATTATGATAATTTATAAATGCTCAACTATCCTAAAAACATGTATTGATAACTCCTTATACAAAACCATGTAAAATAATATTTGATGCATGCATACAACACCATAAATTCTGTCATGCTATATTATTATTTGAACAAGAATTTACGTCCGATTTGACCTTTTTGCCATTAAAAATCTATTCATTAAATTAGCTATTGTCGATACGACGTAAGCGAATTTAATATATCATCACAGAAACTGTATTGGAATTTAGGACATCTCGTTAAGGAATTTTACAGCTATTAAACAATACTAATATGCCACATTAATTTAAATTTGTAATTATCGATAATTTATTTCGATCCATTATTCTTATGATGATAACAATATTCTTCACGATTCTTCTTCTAATATTTGGCATTTCTCGGCCAATTAATTTAAATTTGTAATTATCGATTATTTATTTCATTTCACCAACTATATTCTTTCAGTTTTTCGTTTAATATTTGGTAATTCTAAGTTTATTAAGTAATGTATCATGATAAATACTTCTTTATATTAGATCCAAAGTGTTCAAATGGACTTGTATTTTATAAAATAACATAGTATTTTGTAACATAATACCATAAAATTTCGTTCCATAATATCAATACCAATCTTTTCTCAATTCCATTCAATTACGTTTCGTAAGTTTCTAGTAGGATTTAAGCATTCTTTCATTCAATATATCAATAAAAAACTCCAGATGTTATAATAGTTAATTTCTGCTTATTCCAGTAACATTCTTTACCTTTGCTGTAAATAATACATTCTGAATAGGGACGGGTATTTTAAAAAATCCGAAAGATTTAACCTATTAATACAGCAATACTTTAATTTTATGACTAGATGGATTTCAAAAGAACCAAAATTCTAACAAAATAAAATAAAGCTATAAAAAGAAGTAGGACATATTGATATTGTTTATTTTTATAACATTTAGTTATATAACATTGATATTGTTTATTTTTTTTCGTCTTAACGATAATTATAAAAAGATAATTAAAAAGAAGACGCGGTGAAAAGAGAAAGAGAAATACAATGAGATTAAAAAGTTTGTTGCAAACGGTGCTATCAGAATATTAATTACATAAAAATTATTTTCGTGAATCTTCATAATTAATTTGGCTCCTTGCCAAATCAGAGGAAACATAAATTTCTTCCGCTGTTATAAGCCGACATTTTTTGCTACGGATCAGCGATGAAATTCTTTGAACTTTAGAGAAGAACGATTAAATAAAAATCAATGAAAGAAAATATTTGATAGTTCTTTTATTGAATTAGAAAAAAAAATATTCGAATAATGACATCAAAACTTTTTTTTAAAAATAGAATTAAAACAATGAAGGCAGTACTTTCAGTTTTGCTTCTTAATATTTTTCGGAAAAAATGGACAGTCTTTGAAAAATAAACAAAATTTATTAAATGATGTGAGAGAGTTAAAAGTTTTTTTAGTTAGATAATTTGAATTCTCTTAAACGGTGAATTTCTTTTTTAATTTAAAGATTTTGAAATCTTAAAATGGAATTGAAATAATGGGCGTTGGGTTTTCAGTTTTGATTTTTAATATTTAAAAAAAAAAGGTACAATTCTTTGAAAATTTATCAAAATTTATCAAATGATGTCCGAGATTCAAAAGAATTTTAGCACGACAATTGGCATTCGCTTTAATGATGAATTTCTTTTTAATAAAATTAACTTAACAATACTTCCTTTTATCAATATTTCCGCTTAAATATTCTGTATATACAGTTGAAAATAAAAGTAATTTTCCAAACTTTGTCGTTAGGACAGACTTATAGATACAAATCCTTTTTACAATACGCTTCTATAAATATTCCTGTTATTATGAATAAATACTTCTACATGCCTTAAAACAACTTATCAAAGGGTTATAGGAATATTTACTCAGAATGCTACGAATTAATGATACTTAAATTAACTTAGTTAAATTTTTATTGTCGTAAAACATACTAAAACGGTAAATGACCTCTAATGCATTCTCTTCTGTTAGATGATGTGGAGTTATTGAGAGACACTTACTAAATGGTTAAATTTGCATTTAATTTTTGTGTCTATGATTCTTAGAATGAAGCATGCCAAAAATATTAGCATTATGTAAAAAAAAAAATGCAGTTTACTATATAATAAAAAGATAAAAATTATTATACTTGTAATTTGAGATTTTTACTATTAGTATTATATAATATAATTAATTTAATAACAAATTTTATATATATATATATTAGTACTTATCGTTTAAATTTGAAAAATTGAATTTCTTGAATGGAATTATTTACCAGGTCCATTATTTCTCATATAAATTTAAGACAGATTTTAATCAAATTAAAGGCGAAACTCAAAGCCTCAAGTGGTATTTCTTAAGGAATTAAAGCAATATTTTTCCCAATTAAAACCACAGATCCAACTTAACCGGATTAGTTTCAAATTTTTCCAGTGGCTGAGACGACACAGAGGACAAATTGGAATCCAGTGTTTGCACCTATTTATCATGTTCAAATTAATGAAAAGGAACTTTAAATGCTATTTGTCTGCAAAAAAGAAAAACGACTGAAAGGAAAAGTTTGAGGTTGTTTCGGATTTATTGTCGCCGTTGAGTTGGAAATGGAGAACTTTCAATTTGAAATAAATAGGGAAACTGCATTTCGGCAACTCAAAATTAATTGAGTTTTGGAATTAATGTAGAGATAAATAAGTTGCTGTAAAATATTTAGGAAACAAGACGAAAATCTTGTTAAATATTTCACATCTCGTAAAGCAAATCTGTTGAATGAGAACATTAGTTTATCGATTTGGCACAGATTTAAATCTACCTTATATGATATTATAGTTTGCACTATCATGTTATAAATTTAGGTAATTTTTTATCATGTGAGAACATATGCTATTTTGGTTTGGAATTTTTAAACTTCAAAATTCACGGGCAGAAAATTGCCAATTTATCGCTTTTTAGGAATCAATTTTTCACTTTTAGGGGTATTAGAAAATGATAAAGAAGTTACAATTTGGCGTGAATATCGATCATGTACTCAATTCTCCCCTCTGGCCAATAATTTTGAGATGGTCAAAAATCGTCGCTTTTCTAAATATGCAAAGTACCTTTTCTAGCTGTTTTATTGCTTTAATTGCATTTCGGATTGCTTTAATATTGTACAAATTGTATTATTTTATCAGACCTACCTAATTTGAATCAAAAATATATATTAGCTAACTTAACATGTAATAAACTTTTAAAACTATACCTTGATGTTCAAAATACTTTGTGTATTATTAAGCCATTAATGAATAATAGTAATGAAAGAAACTATTAGCTTGAGGTATTTGGCGATTATTTTTGGCGATTAATAACTAGAAATAGCTTAACACACAAATATCAGAAAACCGAATAAGTATTTTGAGCACCTTTTTTTAGCACCAATAGAACCTTAAGTTTAGCACATATCTTCAATTATAGATACAAGATGGCATATTAAATTTCATTAATTTAGTTCAGTGCGTTTTAAAGTTTTCACATTAACATCAATACAAAAGTGCAAGTCAATAAATATGCGTCTCTTTGACGGACTTAACTCAAAATTAGCTACTGATACACATTTAAATTGCTAAACTGTACACTCAAATTTCACCCATGTAGCTCAAGGCGTTTTTGAATGACCACTTTTATATAAATATAAAAGTGCAAACCGACAGACGTTCACCCTTTTGGTGAACTTGACACAAAATTAGCTACTGATCAACATGTAGACCAAATTTCATCTAGATAGTTCAAGGTATTTTGTGTTTTATTTCTCACAGTCAGACGCAATTCCAAAAATGTGTTTTCCTGATTCAGGTGATTAAAGGTGGAGATTCATCAAAACCTCCAGTTCGATTTTTTTAACGATTACGATACTTTCCTTTTTTAATATTTCGTGTAGGAAAAATTAAAAATGAGAGAAAGAAAATTTTAAATATCTTTCAGTAAAAAGGTTAAATTATATTTCCCTATGTAATAATTCTCTTAAGTTACTTCCCTTTGTCACATGGGCATCATTTTTGCCACAGTCCCATTCACTGCTTGACCGCGGTTCAAAATTACGAGGTCCGTCCCAAGATAGCCCTAGTGTTGCTGCAAACGGGACGTTAATATAACCAAACCAAACCACACCCATTCACTGCTATGTAAACAATTCTTTATATTATTTTCGACTTGTTCACCGGAGTAAAGAAGGCATTAAGATAGAAAATATCGCAATGAAACGTAAACAGAAGAAATAATTTTAGAAGGTTTAAATTACCCTTTACAGAATTGAGTTAGATTGCCGCATGCCACATTAAGTTGCCATATGCGATATGTGGCTATCGAAAGCGTACCAAGAATGGCAAAATTCTTCTAAGTGTCGTCACAAAATGGAATGCAGCATAAGTGTTCTTCATTTAGCTCCCGAAAAAAGTAACATAGGGCAATGTTTATGTGCACAAATAAAGCTTCTTTGTATTAAATGAGTTTTATGTTCATCATTGCTTATAATGTAGTTATA
>JAPMOR010090523.1:0-37356 GCA_026543865.1 Argiope aurantia | reverse complement strand
TGTATTAAATGAGTTTTATGTTCATCATTGCTTATAATGTAGTTATAGACATTTTTATTCTTTGTAAATGTATTAAATGATTTTTATGATTATCATCAAAGGATTCAATCTCAAATTTGAAGAGCATCTCTAACTAACGACGAATGAATTTCCAAGTATTGTGCCTAACTAAGTTCAAAAGAATCATTTTTACTTTCTGGTATACAAAGTATAAAGAAAATATTGCAATCGCCAAAAAATACTCTAAATTTTGACGGATCTTCTCGTTTTAGACCTCTCTGAGTTCGAAAAATGTATATTTGAAAGATGTCCGTCTGTGTGTCTGTCACAAAGATAACTCAAAAACGCTTTAATCTAGACGAATGAAATTTGGCATATGGTCTTAACACCAAATTTGTACATTTCTATCAAATTGTGAGTACAATCTATTCAGAGGACAGTCTGTCCGATTGTTCGAATATAAGTTAAAGCGATAACTACAAAACGAAGAGAGCTAGATAGATAAAATTCGGTCCACATATTTAACATCTGTAGAATGACAACTATCAAATTTTGCTCCAAGGTTTGAACGTTTATCAGATTTTTTTTAAAAATTTGATAGAAATATGTAAAGCCGTTGACTCAAAAATGCAATGATTTAGATATATCGAATCTAGCATGTGACTTTGCGACTGCAATCGTAGTTAGGTGTAAAATTTTTGTTTCAATCGGTTGGAAAGACGAATCTAAAACACAAATTTGATTTTTTGATACTATTAATCTCTTGCCAGGATTTAATCGCAAAAAAATCGCCTAGAATCACACGATAGATTCAATAAAAGTGCTAAATCCACTTTAAAGGTTAATAGTTAAATACTATACGGCGTCATTGACATGTAAAGCGTTCATTGAGCTAGCATCTTTATTACAGAGTATGCGAGAAAATTTCAGAGGGACCTCTAGTTGAACATACATCTACCTGTAAATAAGATTACTCAAAATCGCTACTTATAATTATAATTCATAATCATTTGGAACTGTGGTAGTTGCTTTAAGCAGCCCTGTACATTAAACCAATTTAAAGCAATAGCTTTTATCTGAAAACTTGACAACTTTCCAGAGATAAATCGTTTCCCATAGGTTTGCTTCCTACATAAATATAAAACCAAGTATGGCAATCGAATTAAATATCAGGTTGCAAACTTAAAGTAGTCTTTCTTCGGGAATTAAAACAGCATTTCTGTCTTAATAAAAGCCACAAATCTAACTTAAAACTAGATTAGTTTTATCTGTTTCCAATGGCTGAGACAATAGAGAGAACAGATGGGATTCCATTGTTAATGCCAATTTATCATGTCCTAGTTAATGAAACGGGACTTTGAGCTCGGATCGGCGGTAAAAAAGAAAGTTATTCAAGGTTAATTGTTGTTTGTTGTACAGAAAATGGTTGAATCTCAAGTAGAAATAAATAAAGAAAACAAAATATTGAAATGAATTGTGTTTTGAATTAATTGCGAGAAAATGAATTAATGTGTTATTCACAAATAAATTAATGTAAAATCTCCAAAAGCAATTTTTTCACATTTCCTGTGATGAAAACCATTAAACTTATTGAAAGAGAACCTTTGTGGGTGATATGAGGAACAGAATAAAATCGATTTTGTAGTTCGATGGAATTTCAAATTTTCTTTCACTTAAAAGCATTATGATTCTATGAATTTGTGAACCCATGATGATTTTACCATTATAAAACTGCGTAATTGTAAGGAGATTTTTTGCAGATAATGTAGCATTAAAATTTTATAGTCGCCATAACCAGTAGTGAAGTATTTAAACTTTTGGAAAAATATTTATGTAATTGAAATCGGAAATTCATTTTTAGCAATAAATACTAAATTGTGCTGAGAGTTTATTGTTATCATGAGAAAAAGATTTGCTAGATTGATATAAAGAAATTCTAACTATTCAATAATTTTCTTCCAATTTGTCTACTTCTGCATAACAAAAAGGAATTTTACAGAACATCTGGTGACAATTAATTAATGTTAATTTTTTTTAGTTAAAAATTTTGTCAGTCATGAAATGGTCTGCTGCATGGATGTTTTTCATTTAACCAAAATTTTTAGATTTTTTTTTATTTTATTCAAAATTTATTAATATTAATTTTTTTATTATTTAAAGCATTATTTTTATTATTATTTCCACATATAGTTAAAGTTCATTTTACATTTAGATTTTCTGTTCTTCTTGAGTTAAAAAATTGTAGATTATTTTATTTTTTATTGCACTGTTACTATTTACCTTGCTAATTAAGTTTGGTTATCCTTTTATAAAAATAATTTATAACTTATGAGAAAAAAAATAGTTTTAAGCTGTTTTTTTTTCTAAGGGAAAAAACAAACAGTGGATACAGTTTAAAAATTTTAAAAATTTATGAAATTTAAAAATTACTTGGAGAAACTGATATTTTCATTTTTATTAAATATAAAGTTATTAAACTATAAGAAGACAATTTATAGTTACATTTTGTCGGAAAATTTTTTCTCTTATATTTAAAGTATTATATATGTATATATTAAACACATTGTGTATTGACATTGTGCATTATTACGATATTATGCATATGAAAGCTTGGAAGAATAATACTATTTTGGTGGGGAAAAAACTAGAAGAATTTAGACCTTTATTTAATTTTTTTTTCCTTTCACTAAGTTTCAATCTATACCAAAATGTTTCAGTTTAACTTCAAAACTTGTTTTAGAATGGAAGGGAAATTATTTTTCTTTAAATAAAATGTATCTTCAAAACTGTACGTCGTTTTAATTGTCTAATAAATAATTCGAAAGTAAGTTACACAGTAAACCATTATTTCTTCCAATGCTACTAAATATAGAGATTTCTTTGATTGCTACTTTTCGAGTACGAAGTATGATCGTGTAAAATTTATAAATTTTACTCAACCATGCTTCAAATAAGGCAAAAAAGAAGGGGGAAAAATTACAATATACGTAACACAAATATAATTTATTTAGTGTGATTGGTAAAGCTTCTTTAAATTATAAATGGCGTCCCGTATAGCCAAGGAAGTAATGTGTACGTGCTGGACTTAATGAGGCTGGTAACAGTGACAAAATAAAGAAGTTACAAAAAAACCCTCAAAAATAAAAGAGATCGGACAAAAGCCCAGTTAGAAAAAAAGTGCTTTATACCATAATGAAATGAGAGGAAGAAGTTTAATCGAGTTAACTGTAAAATTGGCGAAGATTGGCGATTAAAATTATGAACTTTCCGTGACTTGAAAAAGGGTTAGTTTTAAAATAGAAAAACATTTCCTCAGAACCTTCTCTTCCGAGTGCATCTTTCAAAATTTTTATTTTTATTATATTGTGTTTACTTTCTTCGTTGCTTAACTCGAAAAAATTGTTGATATAACGTGGAATACATTTTTTAAATTTAATAATGAATCGTTTATCAAATAACGGAATGTTCACCATTTTAAGTGCAAATATCTACACCAACATTACAGATGAAATTTTTGAATAACTTACTATGAAACTTTTACTTTTGTTTTTTAATTATGGTTTGGCGTACATTTTTCTTGGACGTTTCAGCAGATACCTGCTAGTTATTTTTTGTAACTTCCTCGTTTCGCCGCGAGGAGCGCTAAAACCCATTTCAACATATTCAGCATAATTATTTTTACCATTGGTACACGTTACTTTCTTGGCTATACGAGAGAACATTTTGAATGTAGTGGACTTTAAAGGACTTTATAGATAAACTTTACAAATGTATGGCATTTTTTTTTTCCCCCCCCCCCCCCAAAAAAATGTGTTTTGAATAGCTGCATATAATTCAGAAAAATTATTTAAAAATATTTTTAATTATTTTTTCGCAAAATTAAAAAGAAATTAAAATGTGTTAAAGGATGCATTATGAATTAAGTAATATCCCATTCCAATATATAGTATTTTTAATAGTAGAACTATTCATTCTGCATTTGTATTTTCTCAAATTTCCAGTTTAAATTTTAGTACCATTATTGTCATGTATACATGTATACTTTTTTACAAATATTTATCAAAAATCATTTGAAAAAAAAAAAGGTTTCCAAACATTCATAGTTGCTTTGTGTAACAGTCATGTGAAGCTTATAAATCTAAATAAATGGAAATAATCTTGTATAAATGGAATGGAATAATCTTGATAAATGGAAATAAATCTTGTATAATAAATTAGTACATTGCATCTTGTAGCCAAATGGCTACAAGATGCAATGTACTAATATATTTAATGGAAACTATTCAAATATTTTCAAAAATACATATTTATAATTTGTATGTTTACTGAGAGGGCGGAGTTATGAAACCAAATATTTCTGCATACATAGAATTTTAAACATTTGCTGTAAAATGAAAGTTGTTTCAGAACTGAAATTATCAATTTTCTTCAAAATATCAATCATCCAAATATCAAAAAATCATTTTTTTTCAAATGAATTAAAAAATCGTAATTTTTAATTAGTTATTAGGAAATTTTTTTTGAATAGTTGTAAATGTAAAATGTGTAATATGTTAATATGCTTTAATTTATAAATATATATTTTAATTGTGCTATTTTCTCCTTTTTAGACGGTGCTAGCCATTGTGAGTCTATCAGAAGCCTTACTTCTAGTGTATTTAGGTTACAAAGTGAGTATGAAACGATCATTAATTATTAAATGCTAACAGCTATTAATAAACTGTATTAACCAGTTAACTGTTTGGACAAATATACTCGTCATGGTAAAGGTATAACGTTTTGCGGTATGACGAATTTATTTAATAACACTTATTATATTTATATATTAATTGTCTAATTATTATATTTATAATCAATTATTTATTATATTTTCACATTATTTATACAATGTATTTATTTTTAAGGCAATTTAGATACGTATTTTCGGAAGAAGTTGGAAACAGTTAACTGGTTAAAAATTCATTAATTTTTTTTTCTGAAAAGGACATTTTTTCAATTAAATTATAAAAAAGAAATTTCTTATAAGAATTATCATTTGTAAAAATAATTTTATCAAAAAAAATTATTTAATGACAACTAATCATAGTAATAAGTATAAATACATATTAATGTTATTTTTGTCTTCATATATTTTATTATCTCGTACATAGAAGATAATTATTCAAATGAATGTCTATAATTTTATAAAATAAAAGCAAGATTATTTTATAAATAATATAAATAATAAGCAAATTGCATTAGTTATTAAAAAATTAATTACTTTTGAAAAAGTTATTAAAATTAGATGAAAAATTTACAAGCATGAAATTGGTCAGACTGAAATTCTCTCTCTCTATATATATATACTTTAAAATTAAACACCCTTTCGAAGTGAGTATTATAGCACCGAAAAGAAACATGAAAATTTTATTGCTTTAGCTCAAAGATTTAACCCTCTGACTGCGTAATTTTTTAATATCGTTATTTAGATGCGTTGTTTGCAAATAAGTTCAAATATCTTTCAAATCCATTCACGGAACAACGCACGGAATACGCAACTAGAAGTTTAACCTTTCGAACGATATTTTTTATCATGCAATTTACAGAAAATGCATTAATCTGAAAAAATTCCAATAAACAATTTTAGTGTGAAATCTTTACTTACAAATAAAAACGAAAAAAAGGAGGGAATTTTTTTTCACCCCCCCCCCCCCCCACTAAAAACTCAAAAACTCGGTTTGTCCTGGCTAACTGGAAATATCCATAATCCATAACCAGTTGTTTCACCAAACCAACTAGGTGTGTGTCAGGTTATTTTCTAATTAGTAGTAAATTCCGCTACTTATAAGGTACAAAACATTAAAAATAATAATAATAATAATAAAAAATTATGTTCGCAAACAATTTTAAGAGGGAACAATTTAAAAAAATTTAAAAGAGTCTATAATCACAGGACAAAAATAGCATAGTATATCATCTAACATCCAACCACACTTTATATAATATGTGAATGCATTTCGTTACTTCTATTATTGAATCGAAGAAGAAACTGCATTTTCCTTTAGTCTTTTCGATTACACAGACAATTTAGCATCTTCTTTTCTCCTACTTCTACTTCTATTCTTCTCTGTATTTCTTGAACGTATAAAGTGGGAAGAAGGCAAGGCAGGAAATCTTTCGAAGATCGAGGTAGTCGTGACTGCCTCCCGTTTTTCGATTTCGGCGAGTTATCATTCTGAATGGAAAGTTTTGTGCTCTAAAATATAAAAAAAAGGAAACTGAATATACAATTTAGATGCCTTTTTTCGCTGTGATTGAATCCAAAATTCGACGCAAGTCTTCAGTTTTGGTTGCAGAATCGCATTCGAAATTTTATTTTTAGTTACTATATTTTTGAGTTAACAAGTTGACATATATGAAATATATAATCCAACAAATGCCTTCCACCCTTCACAGATTTGGTGCAAAATTTAATATTCATCTGCAATTCTATTGTTAAATCTATATACCAAATTCCGTTTATATTTTTTGTATTTTAAAGGACAGACTTCCGTTTATGTGTTTTGTATTTTAACGACAGAAATCTGTCACAGATTTTATTTTATTTCTTCAAAGTTTTGATAGAAACCTACAAATTGGGTGCTGAGATTTCATGTCAAATTCCATCGTTTCAGTTCAATGCGCTTTTATGCTATTGTGTTGAAAAAAGAGACAAACAATATAAATTCCAAAAATATATTACTTTTTTCGGTTTCAGGTAGGTCTAAAACAAGAATATTTGTTGAAAAAATCTCGGCATTTTTTTTTTTTTTTAGAATTATACTTTTTTGTATTGTTATGAATTTCTAATATTTCTTCGAAGTGCAGCTAGTCTTATAGTAAGATAAAGAGTTTGACAGATATTTTAATGAATATTGAAGGAATACCAGGTTCGGCCATGATGACGAATTTAATGAAAAAAAATGAAGATACTAGAGAATACAATAATTATTACGATATCTCTATTAGAATTCAAGTTCCGGAGATCCTTGACAATTTTTTGATATTCCGTTAAAAATCTATATAAAGAGAGAAACTAAAGCAAATCACGTGAATTCTGATTTGCTTTATCTTCCGTTTTTTGCTTTAGCTTAACTCTTTTGAAGTGTTGATCACGGTGTGAGCTCTCTAGCTGCACTCTGAGTTCTTTATGCTGTTGTGATTATTTACTAAAGATTTACTGTTTGCCTGTGTGTTATTCGTTTCTGCAAAAATGTCTTGTATACTCTTCTGCTAATTTTACTACATGTATTTTATAGTCTTTTGTAGAATAAAACATTGTGATCAGTTAATGAAGTTGGAGCTTCTCACCATACATGCATTGTAAAATATTAGTAACAAGTATTTGAGAATATCTGTAATAGATAGATAGAATTTGTAAAAGAAAAACACTTTAAAAAGCTCTGAAAGGGTGAATTTTCGGATATTGTAGAAATAACCTGAATTTATAATCATAAGCTGTTACGTAATTATTGGAAATTCTCTCTTTCATTTAATGCATATTTGTCAATAATAATAGGGTGGAACTTCGGGTTTTAAATGATAATGGGAGTTAATTTTTAGCCACAGCTGCTCCCTCGTTAACTAAACAGCCTGGAATTGAAATTTCAGTGTTTAAAACAACCAATAATTAGTTTCACGAACAAAGTAATATTTTCTATCCAATTTGAAACAAATGTTTTCCCATTTCCCAAATCCTATTCAAAATGAATTATTTGAAACACTCAGTGTTAGAATTTGGGTTTATTTAGTTTATCTCTCACGCAATTTTTGCATTAAGTTTCATTATTTACACTGCAAACTGGATATTGAAAAACAATACACCAGAAGTCGTTCATTATTTAAATTTCAGGACCATTTTGCTGTTAAAAAACATTGATTGCGAGCCATTTAAAACAACCTTTTAAATTTTGTGTCCTATTGAGATGATCTACATTCAGTTTTTCACCGATTTAAATATTTATTATGTGGCCCCAGTGGATAATTCCTGTTATAATTTCAAATTCATTTATGTGTCTCTAATAGCTGTTTCTAAATATAGAAATTAAATTGCTCTCTATGGTGATCCAAAATTCAGCGTACCACCTGTTAGGGGAGGTAAAACCACACAAACAAACCAGAATCACTCAAGAAAACATGACCGGTTGAGCTAGGAGTGCAATTTTACGGTCCACTATGAATATATTTACGGTTCAGTAAACATAACAATATTTTAAATGCAAATACAATATTTTAAATAAAAGTAACCTACATCCAGTTTTTTAGCTTGTTCTCTATGCCAAAGTTTAAATTTGTGATATATTTATTGCACAGCAAGCTTAGCAATATTATAAATACAAATACAGTGTTTCAAATAAAAGGTTATTATAGATGCATTTGTTTAGGACTGTGTCAAAGTTTTATTTTGTACTATCTTTCAGCCCAGCAAGCTTAACAATTTATAACAAGCTTAACACTTTTAAATACAAATGCAATGTTTCAAATAAAAGGTTATTATAAATCCACTTGAGGACTGTATCAAAGTTTTATTTTGTAATATCCTTCCGGCTCAGTAAACATAGCAATATTTAAATACAAATACAATATTTTAAATAAAATATTGATCCCATTGTTGAAATTTAGGACTTTCAAAATTTTATTTCAAGATGTCAAAGCTTGAAGTAAAGTATAGACCACCATTGATGACGTACCTAAGGCTCATAAGTATTCTTATGAAAAAAAAATTTGAAATCGATTCATAGTGATGGTTAGGGACCTCTGTAACTGGTCTTTCCCATGCAGAATATAGATAGAAGTAATTTTTTTTTATCAATTTCTTTGAAAAATGGATGACGGAAGAAGTTAGGCTACTCTAGATGACATATCTAAAGGTGCCTGAGAATTAATGCAAGATTGAATTTGTCATAATTCGTACAGTAAAATGTTTGTAGCCCTTTTAAGAAACCATTTGACAGCTAATGGTTTAGAGTTCGTAAAAATGGAGCATTACATGACAGAACAGCATGTTCTCATTGTTGAACAATATTTCAAAAGTCATGAAAGTCTGTTGGCAACAGTTAGAAAATTTGAGAATTGGTCCCCTAGATAGCGGGATTTAGCACCATTGGATTTCTTTTTATGGGATTATTTGAAGTCAAAGATTTATTCCAACAAGCCCACACAGCGCGTGTGCACTCAGGAGGAAATTCAACTGTGAATCAACGAAATTCAGCCTCATTTGTGTAAAAGGGTCATGGAAAAAATTTCGACAAAATAGTGAGTATGTGCCAGCAAAGTCATGGAGATCATTTCTCTATATGTTATTCCACACGTAACCCTATCCTGTGTACTTTACTGTGTTTTTTATTCAATTCAAATCTCGCGTTAACACGTTGTTCTATCGTGTAACGCTTCATTTTTACTAACCCTAAACTATCAGCTGTCAAATGATTTTTTTTAATAGGGTTTCCAACACTTTAATACACGAGTGGTGGCAAATTCAAATCTTGCCTTAATTTTGAAATGTGGAGGATCTTTTAGATGTCACAAACTTCTATATGGGGAAAAAATGGCAAAATTAAACCAGTAGCTGGGGCTGATCTACTTTCATTGATTTCCCTTATTATTCTGAAAATATAGATGATTGAATAGTATATAAAACTAGAATACTACAGGGAAAATTAAATTAAGTGCAGTTAAGGTTCGGCAGCAATGCCTAATGTCATCTATTCTAATCTAATGGTGCTGCAAGCTATCGAACAATAGAGTTTACATTAGAAGGCTATTTGTTTGCAATGCTCTCAAGCCTGTCTATTATGGGATATGCTGAATTTCACGTCGCGATTATTGCATGCAAAGTCAAGATGATGCCTTCTTTTCACAAATATATGATAGTGTTGGAATGACTTGCAAAAATAGAAATAAATTGCATTCAATTCTGGAAGAAATAATGTTAGAACTGTTAGAAACGAAAAAAAAAAATGCAATTTATTGCGGATTATGAAACACCAATTTATTATTTGATATGAGAGTAGTTGAATTTATATTTTCATACAAATTCGAATTTGTTTTGATCGAAATTGTTTTGTTTGCCATCAGATATTTTAATCGCTTAATTTTTTCATATTGTTTATTGTTAAAGAAGAAAAATTATGTCTCTTATTTGGTGAATTTAAATGGAACAAGAAAGTGAAGTACCAGTACCTCAAAAGACAACTAGCAATTAGAAGATAGATGACCCTAATAATTAAGTTTTTTTATATAAAGCTTTGTGTCATCATAATGCTTTATCCCAGTAGAGAGATTCATTTATATATATAAACAATAGAAGTACAATACTTTAACGTATAAGTCGATTTAATGCTTAAAATTACTCTCTTGAGAGAATAATTAACATAAATGTATGTTTAAAAATTTAATTTAAATTTAATCAATCAATATTTTCAGCGAAACTCGTGGCTTGTATAAAAAAATCCAAAATTTCTGTGATAGCAGGCGTTATAAATGAAATATCCAAAACTGGAAATAAAATATTTTAATAAAAATATGTTCAATTAATTCAAATGTCTCGAAAAAACAAAGAGCTTGATTCTATAACTAGAAGTTCTAAAAAAGGTTCAAATTATCATTGAACCTTATTTTCTTGCGTAGATTGTTTAGAAGGATAATTATACTGTTATTCTACACCTGACCAACAGTATTATGTTAACAAATTTTTTGATTGAAGAATTTCGATAACATGTATGTATTTAGGATACATTATTCATGCAAAAAACAAAAAAAATATCCTTCCCTATATGAACTGTGTGACATTTTATTAAACTAAACTTTCACAGACGAGTGGGAGATCAATCGATGTTTTGCAATAGCTTGGTCTCTTCATTTACCTGATCTCATGCCATGTGATTTCAGATGATAGTGTTTCTTAAAAAAATTATCATAAACAAATCCTGTTTTTAATTTTATTCTTTGTTTTTATTTATTTGTTCCTTCAATATTTTTTGTACTATTTTTCATTTAAGAGGAAGCATCATCTGAAATTTCTGTTTCTAATTTCGTATCATTCGGAATGTATACATTCGTATGATTTAAAAAAATGTCTTCCACATTCCTAAAAGTTGATTAAATATAATTTGAACAACTATATACTAAGAGAAAATATTCTTACCTTGCATAATTTCACAGTGTTGTTGTTACTTATGCATTTTACAACCCGCCGACAGTTTCAGTGATTTAAGACTAGTGAGCGTCTCTTGGCTTTTCAGTAGCGCAAACTAGGGCCAAGCGTACGACTTAGCTACTTCATGCGTCACATTCGCTTGCACAACCCCCTTTTACAGGGGGAGGGGCACATTCACACACCTCACAGATAGAACAAAGAAGAAGAAGAACCATGCTCGAACCCGGGACTCCCAGATCACGGGGGAGACGCAATTTCACAGTATATGATCTATATAGGCAGTTTTTTAATATTTAATTCTTGGGAATTTTAATAGACCTAACCTTTGTACTTTTTCAGATTTACAACATTTATCAAACACATCATAACTATAGATGGTAACTTTATAACACTTACATAACTCTATCTTTCTTTTTCTCTTTCCAGGGAAATATTTGGCACCATCTTTTTTCTTTCAACTTTACCCTAGAACTAGTGAATAATGTACCTTTTATAGCTACCGTAAGTATGAATGATTCTTATCATAATTATTGTATTTCTTTCAGCTTCTTAAATGCATTTGTTTTGCTGTTAAAAGTCACAAGTCGTTTTAATAAAATTAGTCTCAGAATAATATACATTATATAAATATTCCGGATCTTTATTAATCTTGGTCCAATAGCTAGTTTCCAATAAATGACAGGTATCTGTCGAAAATTGAAAAAATGTTTTAAAGGGCGCAAGGAATAATTATGGTTCCGTAAGCGTCTGTTGAAAGGAATTTCGAAATTTGAATTTTTATACATTTACCTATCTTATATGTTATATTTAGTAAAATATTCTTAACGAACTTGCATTTTAAAGGGAAAAAATGTACTTCTCTACGATTAAAATTAATGGATTTGTGTTGCTAAGAAAATCACTATTTTAGACGATTCTATGACATTTCAAGGGCACCTTGAGTACAGAAACCTTGTGTGTTCGTCGTTGGTTCCTCCTTGAGGTAAAAAACAACTATGAGTATACAACGTTCTCTTAATTCTCTTCTCTCTCGTTCTCTTCTCTCTCGCCATTAAAATAAAGAAATTCAAAACCTCATAATTAGATCAGTTTTAATCGCAGAATTGTGGAACTTTTATTGTTTAAAATGCTAATGTGTCAAAACTATTTTATTAAAGATAAACCCCATAAAACGCATAAAACATCAATAAACACCAGTATAACTGGTGTTTATTGATGTTTTATGCGTTTTTTTGAATATTTATTGCTTTATTATTCTGAATATACCTTCGTATGTCACCGCTAAAGTACATAAATTGGTTATATTATAAAATGCATATCTACTTCATAAAATGAAGTGAGAAAAAATTAACTTTTATAATAAATTAATTACCTCGTTGTTTTACAAATTGTAGAATAAAAAGGTAATTTTTTATAGGTAAGTATATAAGCGTTTGTTTTATTTATTACCAAGGACTAGAAGTTTCCTTTAGAAAAGAATTTTTTTACTAAATCATAAAAGTATTCATTGTTAAATCAATGTCATAATTTTGAACTTAATTAATGTTAGTTGACGTAACTTAGTTAATTTAACATTAAAAAAATGCTTTGTCATTTTATTTCATGTTTATTTTTTAAGTTTTAATGAGATGCAGTTATTCTATGAAGTAACTAGCTAATTTAATGAAGATAAATTAGCTTATTTAATATTTTAACAGACTTTCTCTGTCAGCTTATAAATTATGTAGGTACTTCATTAAATATTTGATTTACATATTTTGAGGGATTTTATATGCATTGTTCCGTCAACATTGCACTCCTTACAATTATTTAATACAATGCTGATAGTTACTGAAAGTAACGCAGTAGAGCGTGTTTTTTTTATTTTTTGTTAATGAATTCCTGTATTAAAACATAGATAAACGTGAATTAATTATTTCATTTACTTTTGAACAAGAAAAGAATTTCATGTGATCGACTAGTCAGACTGGTTTCACACAGTTCAAGTGCATACATCAGTACTCGTAGCTCTTGATTACAGCCATACAAAACTTCTCGTCGCAATTAAAATATGCAAATTTTGGATTACATTCAAGTATAAAATTTTTAAGTTCTTAGAATTTTCCTGAATCTTTTAAGATAATTAAGTCAACTTAAAGTTAAACAGCAGTGAATCGAACTAGATTTTATGACTCGTCTTAACAAATATAGACAAAATATATATAAGACGCTGAGTGGTCATCAATAAACGTAATGGATGAGCAATCACGAATGTCAAAGATGCTCAAGTCATGCAAAATCGTGACAATGCATCAAATGACAGGTGAAGAACTTATAAACAGAAAAATTATACGAAAAACACTACAATTTAATACTTCCATAGCATGATTATTTTCCTAGTTTCGCCCCTTATGACCTTTTTCTCTTTCCTCGAATGAAAAACTTACTTAAAGAATAACAATTCTCAAGTTCTGAAGAAGTGTAACCAGTAGTGACGAAATCATTGAACTGCGTGACGGAAGAAGACTGACAATTTGCATTTATATCTTTGTATGAACAACTGCAAAAATGTATAATAGCTGAGTGGTGTTTTCTACATGTACTAAATATTTTGTGATAAAAATAAATTTCGAAACTTTTTGAATGTAGCAGTACAAATAAATTAATATACAGGATACTACTTCATTGAAGTTCGTAAATAATTTTAAAATTCATAAAATTGGAAGGATTTTTGTTTTTTAATAAGATTTCCGGTTGGAATTTTTTGGTTTCAACTTTTTGTCGAGAGATGTCAAAGAATTTCAAATAAAAACTACATTTAGTTGAGTACAGTCAGATGCTTGCAATCATATCACAGCACTGAGATATTGGTTTGGTGTATCCGTCATCAACAAAATTCATAGTTAGGAAATGAATGACTACACTATTATGAGTGACTACCGAATCAAAGCAAGAAATTTAGTGGTGAAAGGAGTTTTTTTTTTAAATACTCTAAAGACAAACTATTCTTGTACACTCAAGGTTTAATGCAATTTGAAATCTAAAAACCAACAGATATTAAGTCTTGTGAGCAATGACATCTTTCTCATTGACAGTGATAATTAATTAGTCGTTCTTCAAAGAAGATTCTTCTCACCAACTTCGTCAATTTGATTTCATACGTGGAAGTGACCCATCTTGAAGGAATATCACTGTTGATTATTAATGTTCCAACACATGCGATATCACTTTCTACCCTAGCACTAATTTCATTAATTGAGCACTCCTTAAAGCGGGCTTTTATATAAGGGTCTTCAAAGAAAACTTTTATATAAGGGTCCACAATAAAGAACGAAGTGATACCACATACCAATGTATGGTGAACATAGAAAATCCTCAGTGCACGCATGTGTGCTTTCCTTTGCCCAGATTCTATGGTTATGTGTGTTGATTACTCCATGCAATCAAAGATGAACCATGATATATTGAGCACAAATTGTGGTACTTGTGGTCGATTTTCGGCAACGTTCGATTAGCAAATTCCTTTCGCTTAGTTGGATTATTTAATAAGGATTTGTGCACTGTCTTCAATTTTTATAAGTACATTTTAACATGCCATGAAAGAAGCCAGCTGCATACCATTTCTTTCCACTCCTCTTGAACTACTATTTGTATTCGCTGAATGTTCCTTTAAAGCATTCATTAATGGAATAACCACATAAATAAAGAGAAGAGATAAACGTGTCATGCCTCTATAAGACCAGCTGCAAAAACTTCTTATTTCTTCGAAGCATCATAGCAAAGACATCTATCAGGTAGAGATGAGTGGACCTAAACTGTTCTTCAATGTCATCTGTATTCGAAAGATTTATAATAAAAAAAATCTATTTCTTCAGAAAATTATAGCAAAGACTGCTATCTGGCAAAGATGATTGGACCTAAACTTTTCTTCAATGTCATCTATATTCGAAGCGTTTATAAAACTTCTGCTGAAGAAACGGAGCTCAGATAAAAATAACTTAACTAATAGAGTTTTATCCATTAAAGTCACTATTACAATAAAAGCTTTATGTGTCAAAACAATCAGAAACGAGCTATTGTTCGTACACCCAGCATTCTATAACCCTCTGATTTATAATTTTTTTAAAAGAAAATTTTACTATTTCGTCTTTTTTCTTTAACAAAAAATTACCTCTTTGTAAAAATGACTTTGAGGTAAACTGCGTTCAAATATATTATAATCTTCAGCGTCAACTATATCATTTTAATATATTAACTTCTAATTAAGTGAATTTTTTAATTATTTATGACAACTTGTACACGATACTGTATTTCGGAAATTTAATATATGAATGCAAGAATAAAGCCATATCAACTATACCGATACTATACCGCAAAAGAATATGACATTAACTCTCACATGTTATTGAAATAATTGTGAAATCGATACTATACTGCGTATACTATACGAATCGGTATTTCATGTCATGTACTGTCAAATAATAAAAAGCAACAAAGTGCATATTTCGTCAACAATATTTAAAAAATGTTCAATGTTATTCTGATGATATGATCAAATATGATTCGTTTAAGGCTTGCTGCCTGATCCATTGAAATCTATTATCTTGGATAAAATGTCTTAAATTTTGATATAGCATGGGAATTTGGTGATTTAATTACCAGTTTCTGTATTATCCTCGTTTCCTGGTAGTGGCACGATAGATCTAAAATGCGATGTTAAAAAAAAATTATATTAATCTTAAAATGTTCTTAAACAAAATAATATATAATTCCTTTTTAACAAAAAGAATATATTCACTCAAACATCGAAAATTCCATTATAATTTAGACATTTACACTATCAGATTTGGTTGTGAAGTATTGCAATTTTTCATTTAGAACAAAGTATTTTTCATTTGTATTATCTTTCATAAAAAAAATGTAATTTAACTAACATGATATTGTCATGAAGAAAATACTTTAATTTTTTTTTCTTTAAACCTAATTATATTTCCAAGAGAAATGGATGGAGATGTTCTTTAAATAACAGCTTACTCTGACATTAATAAAGGTCTTTCGAAAACAATTTAAAAAGTATTCACTGAAAAATATTTAAAAATAGCAAAAGAATGTTTTTAGTCACAAAATACCTGAATGCTTTTTTATGCATAGAAAAACTTCTCTTTCCTGTTCGAAATTGATATTCAATATGAAAATAATTCGAAAGAACGAATAAAATGATCTTCCTTGTTAGAAATTCCGTTAAATTAAATTTCCTACCTCCTTACTTGTTTCAATCGGATTAAAGAATTTTTTTATGATACGAAAGTATTCTAACCTTGTTATAAGATGGTACTTTTTTTATTGTGGCATAAAATAATAGCAGTTTCCGCATATTTGATTTGCGATGTTCGATCATTTTTCTATATCGGAAGGCCGCGGAATGAGATTTATTAATTCAGTTTTATTTTACATTTTACTTAGTTACTAAGAGTCTTTGTTTTGCTACAAATAACTTTGGAATAAGTTTCATTTATAATGATAATGCTTTTCGAAAAGAGTTCCTTTATACTGAAGGAATTATGAGAAAAAGGTTGCTGAATTATTGTGCAGAAAAACAGCTGAGCTATTATAAAAAAAAACTTGTACGTGAGAATTTTAATGCTTTGTTCTTATAATTTTTAATTATTATAACAAAGGATAAAAAAATTCATCCATAATTTTTTAAGTAGAATTTTTCTTTCCTCTGAAAATAAATTATCGGTTGCACAATATGTCTTTTTTTAATGGCAATTCTCCCATTAAAAATAATCGTGTTTCTGTATAGTTAATTATCGTTTGCACATTTTTGTTTTCTTTTTAAAAACATATTATGATTCTATGTATTTGGTTGGCTTTATATTTGAATCTTAATCAATCTTTTTCACGAAAAAGCGTTAAATAATTAAATCTATGGTTTATTATACAAAAGAATAAATATGTATTCAGTTATACACAAAAAAAATTTATTAAATTTTTTCACATTTATATCAGAGGATATAGTTATGAAGAATAATAACTTGTTTTTTTATATTTAAAATAAAATCTTATTCAATTTCATTATCTTATATAATAAAAGGATTATTAGCAGCTAAGATTTTATCACACAGAAAATATACTTAAAATTCCATTTTTCGAATTTAATCATATTTACGCAAGAAATTTCTGGAAATCTTATTTTTTAAAGAAAAACAATTATTAAGATAAATAGTGATGTGTTTCGGAAACAAACTGAATAAGTGATCTTCAAAATATATTTTTTTAATTAATGTTTTTTATCGTTACACAATTTTTAAATGTCTTTTATGAATAGAGATACCTCTCGCAATTCGAAATTGATCTCGAGTATGAAAATTCTTCAATAACAACAAAAGAATAAAGTAATCTCGCCTCTTCGTATTTTCCTTAAATTAAATTTTCTTTATCCATACTTGTTTCAATTGGATTAGAATGCCTTTTTAAGACATCAAAGTGTTCTAATCTTGTTATAGGATGATATGTTTTTATTGTGGTGTAAAATAACACGAAGAACGCTCTTTGCATATTTGATTTTCAATGTTTTATCTTTCTTCAATGCTGGATGGCTAAAGAATGAGCATTATCAATTTGTTTTTATATCACATCGTAACATGCTGCGAAATATTCTTGTGATGCCAAATAAAAATTAGAAATATTTTTCATTTTAAGTGATAGCGTTTTTGTGAAAATGATTTCATTTCTTTGATGGAACAATGTTGAGGAGAAAATATATTTCAGTCTGACAGTTGAGTTTCCGCTAAGGAAACTAAGGCTTAAGCTTGATTTTTTTTTCAAAGAATCGTTTGTTATCAGTATAGAAAATAATTCTTATTAAAAGAAAGTGGGATTTTTATATTTGTTATCGGTTGTATATTATTTTTAAAGTAATTCACTTTAAAACAATATCTATTGCAAGAAAAAAAATATTCTTTGCAAGTAGAATTAATTATTGTTTGCACATTTTTCTTTCTCTAAGGGGATATGTTATGGCCCATGTATTTATTCAGTTGACTTGTGGTTTGAACTTTCTTGAATCTTTTCTATAAATCTAAACATAAAAAATAATCTTAAATTTAAAACTGTTAATACAGAATTTTTAGCGTAATGTATTAATTACTATTAACTGCTAATTTCTTGTGTAATTTAATAGTTTTAATAAATTATTATTATTTCTTATTATTCTTTCGTTTTCAGTTTGTTCATCCATTTTGTTTGCTTATTTTTAAGATTAATAAAAGTTATTTTTATTTAAATATTAATTTATTTTTTAAATATCATTCTTAGCGAGAAACGAATGATACCATAGGTATATGTGTAAGGATTTTAAAGGTTAAATGTTTTGTTAAAATACAGTTTCTTTAAATAACATTCTGATTAGGTTTCTTAAACATTTAAATAAAGTATGGCACGAAAATGAAACTTTTAAAGATGCACAAGTAATAAAATAAAATTTCATATTATTTAATTTAAATACATTACGTCTTAAGAATCATATCGTTGCTTAACAACCTTTTTAATATTTACAAACAAACCAAATGAAATGTAACTCTGAAAAACTTTGTACATAAAATACTTTTTATTCCAAAATATAAACAAAAAAAAAAGATCTTTAAAAATTCACAATCTAATAATTTAAATTTAAATTCTTTGTTATAGAAATTAAAATTCATTCTTATTTAAAATTCCTGTTGTTGCTTATAGACCTTCTACATGGAAACTAGCTCACAAGGATTAATTGGTGCTTTTTGAAGGTGTTAAATAATGTACTCTGAATAAAATTGTAATTTGTAATTAAATATAGATCCATGAAATTAATTAAATTTTAAATACATATTTTTTATGTTATTTGTTTTACGAAGTGGGTAAAAACATTCTTTAAAAACTAATTAAATTTTTTTAAAATTATTCTTATATTATATAGCTATAAGTAGCAGGCTAGATCAATATTTTGAAACTATTTAATTAAATATCCTGTTTCATTAAAAAAATATTTATGAAGACTTCATTCGTTTTCTTTTACCGTACCTAAAGAAATTCTTCTAATTAAGAAAAATTGATCGTACAAAAATCTGAACTAGTAAAAGAAATATTCTTTTTATTATTGTTATTATTATTGAAGATAATGTTCAATTAAGCTCTCTTTATTTCATGGTAATTTTCAAAATATTCCTTTTTCTAAAGATAAAAGGTCTTTTAAGAAATATGCAATTAAATATTTTTTTGCTATTCTAAATAGTTTAGCTTAAGTATCAGTAATATTTCAAAGAACATCTAACAGAATATTTTTAATTATCCTATTTACCATCAAAACGACTTTTTTTCTCTTTTTTTTTCGTCTCGTAAACGAAGTGTACAAAAAGGAAGCACTGTAAATTGATTTTTAAAAAAACTTAAAAGCGAGATTATGGTATATCTTTACATTTCAGACAGCTCTAATTTAGAAGAATACATTTCTGAAATTATGCTTGTCCGTTTATCGATTTGTCTGCGTGTGAACATGATAACGCAAAAATGATTTGAGCTAGACGGATAAAAATTGTTATGTGACCGATACACGAATTTTTTTTTTTAAATTTTTGCCAAAATTTGTGCAAAATACATTCAGAGAAAATCTGGTTGCAAAAAGTAAAGATCCATACAGATAAAATTTGGTTCATAGATTTAGATATGGCAATAGTTCAAAAACTTAATTAATTAGGTAAATGGAATTTGGAAGATAATCGTATTAAAAAACAACAACTATGTGTGAAAAAAGGCGTCTAAGCTGCATAATGTTTTTACTATACAATGAATCGAAATTGAATACGCATATGAGGAATACTTTTACTGTACTGAATACTCCTGTGAGGGACTCTGAAAATAAAAATCTGAGCACTCGTGCATTCAATGCCTTGCTCAAAAGCTGTAATTTCATGAGAAGGAAGGATATTACCATCTTTATTTGATAGTAAGCGAGAAAATTTCAGGAAGACCACTCTCGCTATTTTATTTTCTGTATGCGAAATATACATAGAGAAAGTAATATAATCCTCCAAAAATTCATTTTCGGAATTTTGTTGAATTTTCCTGTTTTAGATTTTACCCGAGTCCAAAAAAAAAAAAAAAATAGTTTTGGGAATTGTGTCTTTTTATTTATCTATCGTTGTTTAAATATAATAACTTTAAAAAACAATGAGATACAAGCAACAAATTTAGTGCTTAATCTGCCTTTGCATCAAAATTGCGAATTTCTGTAAAATCTTATAATGATAATGAAAAGAAACCAGATTGTCTGTGAAATTTCGAGTTATAATAATTATACAAAATATTTGTCAGTATATGTCACTTCCATGACTATGTGAACACTATAATTTATAAATGTAATTAACTAGATTAATAAAATTTGCATGTGATTTTACCTTTAGACTTTTATATCCGTACCAAAATTTGAGCCAATTTCATCAAAGAGCTTAACGTATTTCGATATGCCTATTTGCTTGTGTATAAACAGTATTTATAAATGTAATAACATAGACAAAGTAAAACTGGTACACGATCTTGTCACTAAAATTATAAATCTAAATAACATAACATAACGCCATCCTGTGCCCCCGGTGCTTTTAACACTAATTTATCTAATCAGTTGGATGAGCACAAGATGGAAGGGGGGAAAAAAGAAAGAAAGAAAATTTTTGGTAGAAAGAAAGAGACGACAGACTATCCAGGGTTCTCCAGAGAGAATCCCATTGGTGTCAAATCCTTCATGACTGTATTCAATTTTTGGTGATGTAATAACTGGATAGAGGGGACAAGAATACTTAAACAAATGGGGACTTTGAGTTTGGCGTACAGGGAAATCAGATTACTAATTGAAAAATTGATAAATTACATTGAGAATATAAGCATATAAATAATCATTGAAGAGTCAGAAATCTGTAGCGTCCGTCTGAATCCTGTGGTTTTGATTTCCTTCGTGAGAACTGCATTTTGGAGGGACTTTTGCAGTTATAATTTCGGCTGATTTTGACAAGTGGCATTTTTGTCTCAGCTATTGTGTAGTCTTGAAGAGGTCTTGGTATTTATGAATATGATTTACTATGGAGTGGATCTTGCCGCGTGAAAGGGTATTCGATGCAACTCTCCTGTACCATTCTTCCTCGAGACTTGTTTCTGGCTTTCTCATGTACCATGAGAGAGTCAGTTTGCATTCGGTGGCGTAGTGAATTGGGTATCCTATCTCCCCACAGCTGCAGTAAGGAGAGTTGGCCAGATGGAATCTGTGTTGGTATATCGGGAATGGGCCGTGTCCAGTGAAGAAAAGGACATCCACTCTGTTCTAGTTGGCCGCGTAGACAGAAACTTACGGTATTATATTGAATGTGGAGCGGCCTGTATTGTCTTCTTCCCATTCCTTTTGCCATATTGTCATCATATCGGTTTGGAGGATGTTCTTCAGATGGCATCTTGGGAGCTTCATTACATTCCGATCTTGATCAGCTGTTTTCCGC
This sequence comes from Argiope aurantia, assembly GCA_026543865.1. Classification (NCBI taxonomy): domain Eukaryota; kingdom Metazoa; phylum Arthropoda; class Arachnida; order Araneae; family Araneidae; genus Argiope; species Argiope aurantia. The sequence goes on along the minus strand of JAPMOR010090523.1, from coordinate 15,678 downwards.
TGTTTCGGCTAGTTTGTCCGCCGCTTCATTCCCTTCTAAATCTAAATAACAGTGACAACTAATCTAACATTAATGGCAACAAATTTTATTTAAGATAATGGCATCACTTTTTAAAGTGAATTCAGAATTTATATAAATGTTTCTAACGTCAATTATTTTTAAAGTTTTAAACACTGACTCATATTTTTTTTTCTGAATGGAACCGTCGCGACTTTAACATGGTGATTCATTTTTAAAGAAATAGATTTACTCAATAAATTCTGGTTGTTAATAAATGAGTGCCTTTTTAAAAAAGAATACTTTTCGATTATGTTATTGATAAGTTAAACTCTTTATTAGCCATCTTTGACGACCAATTCTTTAACCAAACTGTTTTTATTTAAAATAATCGGCATAACTAAAGCCAGTTCAGTATTCAGAATCATTGCACCGATTTTGTCACTTTTTAGTTCATATGGAAATCGAATGATACTTAGTTACGTCATCACTGATTTTCTATTTTTAATCAACATCCATTTTTCAGAAACATTCAAGAACACTACTTCACTTTTCCTGTGAGGAAAAATCTTGACAGAGTTTCCCAGTCATAAGTATTAAATAAAATATATAAAGTTCAAATTTCACCAATTTCATTTCTAGTGAAAGCTTATGACCAGTAAATACATCATCAAGGATCGTATTCCCTCTTCGCCTCAATTTTCGAAAGATATTGCAAAATATAATTTAGACAGAGCCCTCAACAAATGGACTGTTTCCGCCAACTTTTGCCGCCAATTTATAAGCACAGCTAACTAATCAGAATGCTTTGATTAGTGAGGATAGGGGATAGGGTTTTTTTAAAAAAGTTTTTTATGACATTAAATATATAAATTCTCTTTTGAAGCTACATTCTTGTAAAACAAACACACAACAAGCTCGACATTATCATTTCAGAAATCTGCAGAAAACGTTCCTTTACCAAATGTCACAAAAAGTGTCTAGTAAGTACTAAAAACGATGCGGTTGTTATATATTAAAAAATTAATATAAAATTTTGCCAACAGATGGCATTGTGGTGGCAGAAATTTAAAGACTGGAAATAAATTATTTTTTAACCGACAGTTTAAATTTATACACGTGCGACCAAATCACTCGTGAGACAAAAGGGAAATGAAAGTCCGAAAAATTTTTTAGCTTTTTAAAGACTGAAACATGTTCTACTACCTAATAATTTTTATAGAAAGAAATTTTCACTTTGTGGAAATTGAGACAATACTGTTACTTGACAATATATGCAATAAAAATTCGTTTTGTAAAGATTGAAACTTGTTGTGTTACTTGACAATATTTGCAAAAAGGTCCGCTTTGTAGAGATAGAAACCTGTCCTGTTACTTAACAACGTATATGACGGGTTGACAAGTTTTGTTATTCCAGGGTTTTAACAACTTCGTTGCATTCCGAACACAGTACTCATGCAAAATGTTGCATTTCCACGCACATGTCGAAGTGTTTGACATTTGTAGTTACTAACTTTCATAAACCAACAGGTGATAAACATTATTTCTCAAAAGCTTGTCTCTTTAATATCCTGATATCAGTCTCCATGTGACATGGATATAATATTTGTTAAAAAGCTAAATTTGCCATGAAAAATGCTATCTTTATTTTATTTCTTTTTTCTATTATCATTTTTTGAAATGTTGATTTATTTACCATTTAGTAAATGCGAACACATTATTTGAAATATTTATTGTTCAACTTCTTTATCACTTGGAAAATTATCGCCATCTACTCCCTTCCAACGTAGTGAAATTTAATTTGAATATCACTATTTATTCAGATGAATATTCCGTTTAAGGAACAAGGATGAAAGTTATTTAAATTCTCCATCATTGATTTTAAGTAGAGTAAATAATTGTTTCAAAATTACCAATTAATACTTGCGTTTCAAAAATATACATGCAAAATTCTCTGTTCAAATTCAAACTTATCACTGTAGATTTTCATTTGAAAAAAGTTTCTACTCGTGCGAATTTACCTAATTTTAATGAATCGTCAAAACTTTCAAGAAAATTAAAGACCATTAAAAAAAAGACTTCAGTTATTTTTTTAACTATCTTTCTTTTAGAATTTCCAATAAAAAAAAAGAATTATTCAGACCATTAATATCGAACTGCTAAGCGATGTTTTAACTTTCTAGTTAAAAGAAATATATTTTTTTCAATTCAATTAGAATTCCTTTTTGCTATCGTTTGAAGATATTTTTATCTTTTTATTTCGAAAAGATTTGAACTGAATTATATTTTTCTTATATTTCCATATGAAACATCTAAAATCAATCTCAAAACGTTATAAAACTTTCTTCAGAAATTTCTTTTGAATTCATTCAGAAATGTCTTTCAACTTTCCTCCGAAATTTCTTTTGAATTTTTTTCTGAATTGATTACTTCAAGTTTGATGCATAACTAAATGAAAAAAAAATCGTCATGAATTTTGAATTCATTTATGTAACGAAAATAAAATGGAATAAATTTCATATCTTTTGGCATTCTTATATTGTCTTCAACAAAAACAGATTTGAATTTATGCATTCACTAAAATAACAAATAATTATAGTGGACAATTGAAAAAAAGTGAAGTAAATGGAAATGCAAATGCGTTTACAAAATTCAATCTTTCATACAAACATCTTTTTAAAAGATTCAAAATTGTTTTTAAACTCAACATCGCCATCTCTCTTGAAAAAATAGAAAACCGTCAACTTTAACTTATGAAAAACAATATCTGGAAATCTGAAACAGTCGGGCTGAAGATAATTTAAAATAACATAAACTATAGAGAAAACTTATTAAAAAGTTGAAAATAAGTATGAATTTGAAAGTACTGATGCAGTAAGTGGGTATCACAGTTTCCTTTCCGTACTTATATCAACTAAGTAGTGTGTCACTTAATTTATAAATTAATTAATAACAATTATATAATTAATTAGCTAATTTAGTATGTAAATGAAGGCAAAACATTTTCGTTCCTTATCTCTGCTTATAATATATGGGGGGGGGGGAGTGTATAATTAAAGGGCCCATACTCAAACCCACGCACAGCCTTTTGTAATTGACATATTTCATTGAAATGTGATTTATGCATTGCGCAGACCACGTAGAAAGAAAGGAAAGCAGCAAAAAATAATAGTTTAAATTTTGATCACTAGATGGTGCTTTTCGTGCATTGTTTTTGCTCTATTCGATTAGGTTTTAGGTTTTTATATAGTGCAAGAACCGTTATCTAGATAATACTGAGAAAAATAAATTGATTATTCTAAACCAATTTCCAGTTAAAATTTTTTCGGAAATATTACAGCATTAAATTGATTTTTACATTGCTTTAAAATTATATATATATATAATATCTTTTCATATATATATTAATTATATCTTTGTTAATATATATCTTTCTTTTTAATATCCATTTTTCCAGTTGAATTTTTTTTTTATTTTTAATTAATTTTCAAAAATATTTTAAGCATATTTCTCAACAATATATTTCATATGAAAAAAATTTTACTTGCTCGAGCGCTTTATGCATGCATGAGAAAAATTAACTTTTATCAATATATTGTCATTACATTGACAAAAGCCCAACAGATCAAGTTGACTCGCTCTACAAACTCTATCTAGTAATTTTCAGCACACGTCTGCATGAAATGAAAAAATATGAAGCATGATAATTTCTAGAAAAAGAAATCCAAGAAAAATATCTATGTTATTTAATAATTGTGCATTATTTAAGCCAAGCGTGGTTTTTATGTTTAAGATGATATCTATGCTAACTAAGGCCCAAAAATTAATTTTTAAGCTGTTGATATAAGGCATATAGATCTGATAAGTCTGTATAAAAATGTTCTAAATGAAGTAAAGATTTATTTTATTTATAATATGTAGTTTAAATTAATAATTGTTCTGATGAATTACGAATTTTAAATTTTTATACAAACCTTCGGTCCAATGAATGACCTTTAATAAAACATTTTTCAGAAGCTAACATTTCAAATAAAAATAAGCTAAACTCTTTTACGACTAAAACTCATGAATATTTAAATATCTCTATTTTATAATAATAATAATAAAAACATGTGATTTTACACCACTCTATTAGCCTTCTCAAGAAGAATTCACCGAAGAATGGAATCTAGAGTTTCCCAAAGCTGTTTAGCCGAAAATAGTATAACTGTTGATTATTTTAAAATAGAGATATTGAAAGCCTCTTTATTGTCAGATTTTGTAACAGAAGATAAAAAAGGTTTTTGATTTAAAAGTAGCAGTGCCAAAAATATTTTGCTGAATATGATTTCTTAGAACCAAAAGATTATTAGATTTTTTACTTCATAATTTTGTCAATAAATTTATTGAGTGAAACAAAACAAAATTTTACTATTTACGTCACATATACTCTTTTGAAAGTAAAATTAAAAGCTAAATTTATGATGAATCAGAAATTTTTATTAAATAATCTTTTGAGGTATTTTATAAATTACAAAAAAAATTATTTAGTAGTGCTATAAGGCTTCAGTGCTTAATTATTCTGATTTATGCACTCATTTTTTTAAAAATGCATTCAAAGATTGGGGAAGATCACAAGAAATTATGACAAAATTATGAGGCTTCTAAAATAGTATGAGTAAAGATTTATAAATATTAAATATGTTTTGAATTATTGCAAGTATAGTAATTAATTTTCAAAATCTGTGTCCAAAGATGATTTAATAAATCTATCCAAAGATAAAATAGCATGAGTTACATGAAAAACAAAATTTAAAGCTTAAAAATATTTCGTTTCATTTTTTTTCGATAAAACCAAGTTACATAAAATATTTAATTGAATATTTTAGTAACCATTGATACTTGCGAAACAACTGGTTGTCAAAGATGACTTGTATTAAATATAAATCTTGAAAATGGACTTCTCTTTGAATATAACATTGAAATATAAAATTGCGAGTGTTGAATATGCTTATATTAATATTGGAAATTGTTAAAAGGATATTTATAAGATGTTAAATTAATGAAATTTAAAATATGTTTTCAATTATTGCAAGTATAGTAATTACTTGTCAAAATCTGTATCCAAAAATGTCTTAAAAATAACGCGCAACACTTTCCAGGAGAATTGTGAGATAAGTCATAAATTTCATTCCAAAATCAATCTGTAAAAAATGCTCTTTATCTTATATTTATCAGAATAAATCTTTATTGCTATTTATATTAAAAGTGTAAGAAAAAATATTATAATAAAAAAAAATGTGTTGAGTTCAAAGAAAATACTTAAATGATTGAATGTATGTCTGATGATTGTCGGAATGTAGATCTATACGAATTTTCAACTAAATCTGTCAAATGGTAGATTGGACTTCAATCTGCTTGTATTGTGTATACGAATGTGACAAGCCAAGAATACAAGAAACTAGATGGCGGAAGTTTGGTACGTTGTTTTTGACACGAAAAGTGCAAAATAAATCTAAAAATCACGGAACAAATTTTACAAACCTTTATTGGATTATAGTATATCTGACTGCAACCATAACCACAAAAAGTTATCCTCGCCTTTCTTTAGTATTCGGCGTAATCTGAATGACCAAGTCACTATGAAGATTAAAATAGTCATTGTATTGTATTTATCATAACTCTCACTATACCATGGCTCATGCGCTTATCCCTCAAATATAATACGACGCATTATCGGATTGGGGGTAATAACCCCTTTATTTTTATTATACCAATCAGGGATAAAAAACAACCATCATACCCTGATAGGATTATATCTAAAGACATGCTCGATATATTCTATATTCTTATTTAACAGCAATCAAAGCTTCCGACGCTTAATCGCAATTGATTATTTAAAGCATCATTTTCAAACTCTTTTGGTAAAAAATAAGCAATATTTATGTATTTCCCTAACAGCACATTTTATGTCATTTTTTTACTGTTATTTCTAAATTGCGCAGTGACTAACAAATAAATTAAAATAGAAACATGTTGATCTTTTCATAATATTATCGTTTCTCAGATGAAACGCACGGAAAATCGATTGTATTTTATTTATTCTTTACCCGTTTAGTAAACTATTTCGATGAATAAATTTTCTATCTTTTTTTAATGTATTTAATTTTTGTTGGAAATAAATAATGTGCTTGAAATCATTAGCATGCACGCTATAAACATAGATTTTTCTAGCGTTTTAGTCTATAAACAAATTTGCTCGCTTTAAGAGTTTAAAAGAATTTTTTTTTTGGAACTTCGCAAATTGCACGTACAAAATATTGAACTAATGCTTTAGTTTCCGAGATGAATATTTCTCGAATCGTTCATTTGAAGTTTTCTCATAAAGATAATTAACTTATCAAAATATTATACTTAATACTTACAAAAACCCATAACTGATTTTTTTATATAACTTCCCCATATTTTAGATAAATTTGATGAAAAAAATTGATTTCCTCTGAATAATTTTATATTAGATTAAACCGAAAACTGCATTATTAATTTACACTTAATTTTCTATTGATCTGGAAGACCAAGCTTCACTCAGCAATCTTTATTTTTTTTTTACTGCAAAATCGACTTTTTTTCGGAGAAATTATTTAGATACGAATCACATACTGATTACATATGAATATTTTTCAATATCTCCTACATATGAACTGGTCTTTTGAATAAAAAAAATGACGAATGCACTGTTTAACATGTAATTCGAAGCAATCTGCTATATTACAATATTCATTTTACAGTTTATCTATCACTACTGACATTTTTTGAAATTACACTCAGTTTTACCTTGATGAAATCGGGTCCAAGAAGCTATGCGCCATTGTCAGCAAGAGAGCAGATAGAAAAAAAGGCTCTAATTGTTAGTTACAAAAAAATGTTTTTTTGTGAGTAAAATCGTGTTTTTCCCGGAAAGTTGAAAGACACCTATATAGATACACTTAAAAAGCAAAAATATTAAATATAAACATATAAGTAAAAAAAATAAAGCAAAAGGTGTAAGTCGAACCGAGGGTCCGCACCACACGCGTCCTTCATTCTGCATTGCCCACGCTTAGAAGCGGAAGTTGAATATATTTTTTCTATTCGTTATTTATAAAAGAAAAGGCCTTTTATGTGTAAAATAACTTTTTTTATGAAAGGCACATATACGAACATATTTAAATATAAAATACGCCTTATTTAAATATAAATTTTATCCAAATCGTTAGATCAGTTTCCAAGATACACGATATATATACACTGGTGTGCAAAACTTAAGCAACAGGTATGTTTTTTGCTATAACTTCACGAGAAATCATCTGAGAGACATGAAATTCAGAAATGAGATACAGCATTTTGTTCTGAAAGAATGACGAAAGCATAGTTGCGCAGAAATGAATACAATGCATACAGTATGGAATCAAACAAAAAAAGGCTTTATTGAACTCATAGTATCGTTGCAAAGGTTGCTTCGCACCGTCTCCCCATACTCAGCACCAGATTGTCCAACAGTTCTTGAGGTAAGAGATGTTACTGGGATGAAACCGTGTCCCGACCTCTCTCCAAATCAACTGACGTTTGGAATCGATTGTAACATCACGGAAAGAGACCGTTTCGGTGGTCCTGGAGTTGTCGTCTGGGGAGGCATTATGATGAACGGGCGGTCTGAGCTCCACGAAAAAAAAACGGGCGGTCTGAGCTCCAGAGGTTCTGTAATTGGAGATCGCTATTGTTAGGAGGTGACCCTTCCCCATGTGCGTCTGTTCCGAGGTACCATTGGATCAGACTTCGTTTTTATGGATGACAATGCACGGCCACACAGGACTCATGCTGTTGAGGAGCTCCTGGAAAGTGAAGATATCACTCGAATGGATTGGCCGGCGTGCTCCCCTGATTTAAATCCGATAGAACATTTGTGGGATGCTTTGGGGAGACGCCTTGAGGCACGATTACATTCTCCTGGGAGCACCCGACAACCTAAACAGATGCTCATTGAGGAATGGGCACTCTTACTTCAAAAACTGTTGGACAATCTGGTGCTGAGTAAGGGGAGACGGTGCGAAGCAACCTTTGCATTAAGGGGAGGGCATATCCCATACTAAGGAACATCTGCTTGCTGTTCTTCCTCTTGGACAGACAATCATGTGTAACAATTCTATGAGTTCAATAAAGCCTTTTTTTTGTTTGATTCCATACTGTATGCATTGTATTCATTTCTGCGCAACTATGCTTTCGTCATTCTTTCAGAACAAAATGCTGTATCTCATTTCTGAATTTCATGTCTCTCAGATGATTTCTAGTGAAGTTACGTCAATAAACATACCTGTTGCTTAAGTTTTGCACACCAGTGTATATATATATATTCTGAAAGATAATTTACTTTGAAGAATTTTATGTCAGATTAAACATAAAACTGCATTATTAATGTACAATTAATTTTTCTATTGATACAGATGATTAGAAATTTCCTTTCGATAATATTTAGAAATATTTTACAATACTTGTACTTTTTATTTCTAAGAACTTTAGAAAAAAATTCACTATATGATTTGGAAACAATTTTGCTGTAAACAAAATACCACAACCATCCTTTTTTAAAATTCCGGTTAAGCTCAATAGAATTCAAGAATAGAGATGAATTTATTTCCCAAAGTTATCAACAAACATAATCGCCATTTAGTGTCATAAATAAAACCATAATCGCCATTATATTCATGATGATTTCGACGTAATCGATGCCTTAATCTTCATGGCGATTTCGACGTAATCACCATGAAGATTCATTCAGACATTTGTCATATCAGTGAATAATGGTAGCGATTCCATCTTCGAAGAAATTCGCTCTTAATGCAAAATGGACCTTAACTTTTCTTCGCAGCTCTTGATTAGTTTCCTTTGGCCTTCTAGTTGGTAAGAAAAACTCACTTAACAAGAGTACATCTCATAACGAATGATTCCCATAACGAGAAAAACGAAATGGGGAAAAAAAGAAACTCGCTTAACGAGCGATGTTTCGCAGAACGAGTGACAAAGTGATGTCATGACGTTACATTCAGAATCATGCCTATAATTGGACAACAAATCTGTGTTTACTCCTTGTTTGTTAATGTTTTATTTTTTCAAATTAAAAACAGAATACTTAAAAAGTGGGGTATGTTTGGTTTAGGCGTCATTGTTTTATATAGCTATATATGAAGGAGAAGTATTTCAATAGCATGCGAGCACAAATACGGACTTAGCTAGCACCGGCATTCTGACAATCTTCTCCACCATCAAGATGTTGTGGAGAAGATTCCGTGAGCAGAGGTGGATATAACTGTCTCAATACTGTTGTATCATATGTTGAGAAGCATTAATTTAATAAGACAGTAGCTAAGCTGATTACAAATTTATTCAACAATAATGATGTATATCATTTTCATCAAATTTTGAAACACAGACAAAAACAAATAACTTTAGATAAATTTCTTGTAAAAAAACCATGCATTATAAATAATAAATTGCATTATTATAAATTTGTTTAAATACTTTTTTATGGAGCATATTATCCTAATTTTTATTGATTCTATGAGAAAAATCGGCTCCACACTATTGGCGGGAACTGAGGTTGAGTCCTAAGGCTCATCACCGGCCACGGTACAACCTCTGCCGTTGGAGGAACGCCCCGTCATCGTAAGCATAGAGGGTAGCTTACTCCACACCATTTCTATACCCACCTCAGCGGCGAGAACCAACTACCATACTGGAAACTTTTCATTATTACATCTGAGGTACCTCTCCCAGTGGAATGCACTAAAATAATATAAGATTGTATGTGCATTTGCTGTAAAATTGCTGCATTTACTGTAGAAAATTAAGTTAGACTGATATGGTTTGCATAATGTTACATGAGAATACAACGGATTAAGAATATGTATAAAATAAATTTTCAGAGGAATGAATTCATAGGTGTATGTGTTCTGATATCCTTGCTGATTTTAGTTTTTATTAAATTCATGTTGAGTTTCCACAATTAGTGTGAGTCCACATGTTTTGAGAAAGGCAAAATTTCCATCGTGAAGCAAAACAAGTTAGATAAAAGATTATGCATAAAAATATTTGTGTAAAATTCTAATGATTAACGGTCAATTATTTTGAATTATGTTTAACAAAAAATAATTTCTCATTTCAGATAGAAGTTTCTAGCAATAGTTCTCAATGATAAGTAACGTTAAAACAATGTAACCTTTCAACAGTCTGATTTCTTTTCTTTCTGTGTGTCATTTTTTTAGAAAGTTGGCTCGGATCCAAAACTTTAGAGTTGGAATCCATCTCAAGATTTTGTTAAATAACTTTTTTTTTGGTGCAATGGTATATGTCAGGAGAAGGACAGTGTCTAGAAAATTTGATTATGACTAACAAATGAAATTTCAAAGAAGTGGACGAGTTTTTCTCTTCAATATTTTCTTTTTAGATGATATTTAAATCTATTGAAGCTTATTTTTATTTAATTCTGACATCGAATTTTCTTTATTTTTAATTGGCTAACCTAAATTTCAATAATTAATGGATGCAACGTAATCTTTATAGATAACATGAGCTCTAAATTGCATTTTCGGCTGTTTTGAAAATTACAATTAATTAAATTTTATTGTCGATGGTTTTGAAACTTAGAATTAATTAAATTACATTGGCAACTGTTTTGAAACTTATTATTAATTAAATAGCATTGTTGACTGTCTTGAAACAGAATTAATTAAATAGCATTGTTGACTGTCTTGAAACAGAATTAATTAAATTTCATTGTCGACTATTTTGAAACTTAGAATTAATTAAATGGCATTGTCGACTGTTTTGAAACATAAAATTAATTAAATTACATTGTGAATTGTTTTGAAACTTAGAATTAATTAAATTTTATTGTCGATTGTTTTGAAAATTAGAATTAATTTCATTTCTATTTTACGTTGATAAGAAAACAGAATTATAAAATTTTTGAAATTTGTAATTCTTAATTCAGTAAAAATACTGAAAATTTCTCCGCATCCTAAAGCTCCTAGGCAATTGAAATAAGCAATAAATGCTCCAAAATATACCGTTCTATCGCAGCAGTCGTTGGTTAGATTTAAGATAGGTAACTACATTAAAAAAATCGATTTTTTTTTTTTTGTTTTTAAAAAATGTGATTTTTTTTTATTAAATTATATTAATGTTTGAGCAGGGTTCTTTATAAAACTGTTAGAATTTTGTTTCTATTTTTTTGTTCTGTTACATTAATTCATAAACGTTTTAATTCTATTTTACATCTTTAAATGCGTTTTTCTTTTCTTTTCTTTTCTTTTTTTTTTCCAAATTCTAACCTTTATAGAATTTTCTTACAAGAAAACGTCATAAATTAAACTCTAATGCATATTTTTTGGTTCAAATTTAGTATCATAATTCTTCAATACGTTCTGTAGTTCCTGAAATAGAGAATAAGCACTCTGTTTATTTAGAAATATTTTATAGTTACTTTAGTGCTTCACAATGTGAATTTTTTTTAAAACATTTCTTGTTATTTATCAGTTGAACCTCGATATTTAAAGAATGGATAGAAATGCAACTTAGTTTTTAGTCCTGAAAATAGATAATATGTTTCTTAAGCCATCTGCAAACATTTAAGAGAATCATTCAATATAACTCTAAATTAAAATATTTTTATTTTATATCTCTTTCTAGCCAAAAAAAAATTTTTTTTTTGTTCAAATTCAAAATAATTGTCACTTAACCAGTACATTTTGGTTTTCATAGATGTTTATCCAATCTTTTTTTATTTAAATATTCAAACGTCGGGGCGCCTGGCATTCTATAAAATGCCTACTTATTTCACAGATTTGCATATATTGTCAGTAACATATATAACAGTTTAACCGGAGTTTCTTTTTTCCCTTTTATTCTGAATGATTGAGAGGGGTTTTTTTTTTTTTATCAATATGTCAAATTTACAAAGCCAAATGCCGGATTTCTCTTAGAAATCGTATTATGTCAACTATGAAATTCAAAAGATGAATTCGAATTTCCAAGGATTCGATTTCAGTCGTTATTTTTTTATTTATTTTTTTTTTTTTTTGTGAACGATTCTAACGTTGAAAGTTTTTTCAATCGATTGCTTCACATTGCTTCAAAAAGAAAAAAAATATGTCTATCTTTTATCTTCGAGTGCGCCATGGCCATATTCGCCAGCAAGTGCCAAGAAAGATTGGTTGGACGCGACTGATACCGGATGCATTTGCCTGATATTTACCAAAATACCATCCGTCGTCATCGATCACTTTACAAGAAAATCGAAACTCCGTTTTACAACTTCGGTCCAAAAACGAATCGCGTCTGCTCTTGTAACAGAAGGAAAGACAATTTTCAACAAAATTATTTTTGTCAAATGCAAATATGTGATGGTTCTTGGACTAGAATACATTTTCACGTCAGTTGCATTATTCTAGTTTGACTCTATATTACGATGTTTTATTTTATGTTTGTTTTGTTCGTTAAATTTGATCACTGATACCATGTGAATTTTTGGTGATTAGTAATAATAAATTTGATAATTTATAAAAGAGATCAAATATTTTTAGGTTTGCGATTACGAAATATGCCCTTTTTGGTGATTAATATTAATGAACCTAATAATTTATAAAAGGGAGCAAATATTTTTGGGTTTGGATTACGTAATTTTTGTGATAACAGTTAACGAATCTAATGTGAAATTTTAGTGATTAATTATAAGAAATCTAATAATTTATAAAATAGAGAGCAAACAACTTTGGGTTTGCGATTACGTAATACTTCTTTTTTAGTGATTAATAGAAATGAATTTAATAGTGAATTTTTGGTGATTAATAGTAATGAATCTAATAGTGAGTTTTTGGTGATTAATAGTAATGAATCTAATAATTTATAAAAGGGCGTAAAAATGTTTAGTTTTTCGATTAAGTAATACGCCTTTTTAATGATTAATAGTAATGAATCTAATAATTTATAAAAAGGAGCAAACATTTTTGGACACGTGATTACATAATACGCCTTGGGAAATTAGCTCGAAAAAAACGAAAAGGTTAACCCTTTGGTTAGCACTCTGTTTCATGTTATTTCAATACGAAAGAATATTAATAATAGTTATACTTATGAAACATTACAGTAAACTGGAAGACTGTCACGCTTAAATACTTTACTGAAGGGTAACATTTAATAGAAAAACTTAATAAACTGTAATTAATTTATGGTAGCAAAATGAAATGCTTTTCTCCAAAACAACTGAAAGAGATTGAGAGAAATTAAACAGCAGTTCAAATAATCTTTCTTCTAAGCAAGGTTAACTTAATTAGTTTTATTAGTCCGAAGTATTAATTATCATTAGTTTGAAGAATTAGTTTCATTCATTAATTCATTATCCTATTAAATTCATTAAAAAAATTTTAAGCACTTTTATTGTACTAATAAGTAGACACAATTTTATCAAAAATATGTTAAAAATTGAAAACGTAGGAGTCGTTGGAGCAACTATTTTCAAACAAATTAAAATATCATTTACTATGCATATTTTAGAATGTTAACTATATTTTTGATTTTTAATGACTATTTGGGGTTTTCTTTTTTTTATATTCATTGACGGTTAAGTTTCTAATACAATTACTTTCATCTCCTCACGTTTTTGACTTAATATTCATATTTTTATGGAATAAATGTGATTTTCTAATTTTAGTGAAATTTATAAAAGCACTCTTAAAAACTATTTTTATTATTTACTATATTTTATATATCATTACCATAATAATTTCATGCATAATATTAAGAAATCTTGAAATCATTTCCTTATAAAAATCACTGTCTAATGGCATCACTCAAATGGAATCAAAATTTAATGCAGAGATTTTTCGATTAACTCATAATTAAGTTCTATAATTATCAAAATATGGAGAATTACTCTGAGTTTCACAATTTTCGATTAAGGACATTCTTGGAAATGAGTAAAAGATTTTTCCAAATTTTCATGCTAATTAACTTGCTTTGATTTAAATTTCAAGACACAAATTAAATAAAGTATTCCAAAAAAGCAAACAAAGGTATTTAAAACAATTCTTCACATTCTTCGGTCGACATATTAAGTAAAAATACGCGTTACATTTCTTGATTGTATTGCATTGATTTTCTTGAATAGTGTCCATTATCCATGCGATGATTTTAATCCAAATAATGTTTTATTTTCTCTTTTCGTTTAGATTTTTTGGTCACCGCTGCGGAATCTTTTTATTCCGAGCTTCCTAAACTGTTGGTTAGCCAAATTCGCTCTAGAGCACATGTTTGTAAGTACATTAATTTATTTTTATGATTTTTTCTGATACTGTGTAATAATAAAAGCCAGTGAAACCGTCTATTGAAAAAAGGATTATTATTGTTAATGAAAGTATATTGCAATAAGTGATCATCCCTTCCTAACGTAACACTTCTGTGTATTTGAAGGAATAATATCACGGATACTGTTATCAATTAAAAAGTGATCACATCCTCGGCCCGTGGCATGGACAATGAATTTACTATTTTCGTTGTACCCCTAAGCGGAAACGAGAACCGTCGTATTGAGTCGAGATGATTCTCAGCAATTTACTCCTGGTTCCCTCCCTTTTGTTTAGACACTTACTGGAAATTTTTCGAGATTTTTGTAATTTTTTTTATTTTTAGTTATTAATTTTTAGACTAAATTTAATGTTAATAATAACACAATTAAATTTTTTGCATTTTTTGTTTTGCTATTATATTCAATATCCTAAAGATTTTTAGAATCCTTCTTAACATAATGTGATTCAACAATTTGCATTTGTTTGCAATAACTAAATTGCTTACAAAAAAATTTTAGAAATGGATATTAAAATGGTATTTTAAACAAAAATAATTTATTTATCAGAAATAATTAGGGATTTTTTTAGAATTGATATGCTTTTATTTATATACATATATATATATTGATTTTTTTTGCGCTTTATAAATTTTATGTATATAAACTTTTGTATAAGATGAGCAAAATAAATTTAGTAACGCTTCATTGAATCTGTGAATTTATTTTAAAGTTACATCTATAACTTTTAATTGGAAAAACCTTCATGGCTTTGATATTAACATAAAATAATATTTTTGTTCCAATTAAAGTAAAATCAAGGACTCTAAAATGATTTGTATCAATATTTTCGGTAATAATTATACATTCCCACTTTTCTAGTTAATTTTCATCTGAAAGAGATACTTTTCAATGACTCTCTAATATGGTTTCGAATATCCATCAAAATACAGCTATTAAATTACTGCTTTAGCTGTGGTCAGAAATTTTATTCTTTAAAACAGAAACTAGAAAATTCAGCAGCCATGATCATTGCACGGAAAACTGTACTTTTATGAGAAGAATTTTCTTTTGAGTCGCAAGTTTAATATTTTAGCTTTGCTAATATCAAATTTTAATAACTTAATAATAAGAAAAAGAACGAGAAATTTTAACTGATTATGTTAAAAACCTTTTGATTTACTTGATCGTGTTTGCTTGATCAAATTGCTTTAATATTTAAAGTGTAAAAGGTCAAGAAAGCGCATGTCTTTGTATACAGGGTGATTCAAAAGACCGTTAACATTTGAAAATTCAATAATTCGCGGAATAATGTTGGTAGAGTGGTA
>JAPMOR010090520.1:0-34835 GCA_026543865.1 Argiope aurantia | reverse complement strand
ATTTGCAGATTTCATTTCCAAAAAGATTTAATTTATTTTCAGTTAGAGCTTTAATCAATGTGATGGCAACACTTTGAAAAAAGCTATTTTTTTCTCATGAATGCGAAACGTGCTTAATCCTCATTTTTATTTTTGACGAAAAAAATTATTGAAAAACATAGTTAAAATATTTATTTAAAAATTCATTAAAAATAGAAATTTAATTTTAAGATTAAAACAGTAGTATCGTTTAAAAGATAAATTTTTGATCTTTAACTTGATGTAAAAATCTTTTTTGTGCGGTAATATTTTCGGAAGTTATAGCAGAAACACGCCAAAATTTCACTTAATTTTTAAATAAATAAAATTCTAATTAAAAATTCGAAAAAATAACCCCCAGGTGCACATTCCCGGCCTCCAAGGTATACACGTGCCAAATTTGGTAGCTGTAGGTTGAATGGTCTGGCCTATAGAGCGCCAACACACACACACACACACACACATTGAGCTTTATTATAAGTATAGATATAGATATATTATTAAATAGAAAAGCATCTATGTATTAAAATGAATTTGTAAAACTTATCAATACCAATATATTAAATTATTAGTTCCAAAGATGAAAGTTTAGAATAGATTCTATTTCACAAATCATTTTTATCCTATGAAAAAGTCTTTTATTCAAACCTGTTTACTATTGAACCGGTGAAATAATAAATTAAACAGAAAATCCCATTACATAAACAACATTTCACTATAATAAATTCTTAATAAATTAAAATGCTTATTTAAATTAAAACAGCTGCATAAGATAATTTACATGGAGACTGTATATATATTGCCATTTATTTTTGATAAGCAATCAAAATTGTTATGCGACGGCTGAAAGGAAAATAGCGAATTGAAGTGCAATTTATTATCGTTTGCATGATAAACGTTCTGAAAATCATGAACTGATGACGGAACTTCCTGCTATTGAGGAAATGAAACAGTTTTAGAATTGACGCATGAATGTGAATTAACTCTTTTACCATAAAGTATACATGATTTTCTAGCTTTGTTGTTATTATTTTCGTTGATATGTTTTAACGAAAGATTTCATATTCGGTTGCTAAAATACTTTTTTTAAAGTTGTGTTATGAAATTACTGCTCTATTATACTGCTCTATGAATGGTCTGGCCTGTAGAGCGCCAACACACACACACACACACAAACACACACACACACACACATTGAGCTTTATTATAAGTATAGATTATTTTTCCATACAATAAGTTCCAATTCATCCTAAAAGAAATTCATAAAAAACAAACTAGCAAATGGCGCATTGGAAGATAATTTGTCTGAAATATGGTGAGAATGATGCAGTGAATGCTGTTCTTTAAAAATAATGACGAGTGTTCCGGAAAGACTAAATGATCTCATTAAAAGAATGCAAAGCCCAAGAGTCTTTAGAAGCAGGGATAATAGTAGTATTTACTTTTTTTCTGCAAAACATTATCTGACGAGATGAAGGATTAATTATTAATTAATGAATGAAAAATATTGTGGACGCTTCTGCCCTTATTGATAGTGTTCTTTTGTGAATCCCAGCAAATTTTTGTAAGCCGATTAATTAACAAAAAAAAATAGAACTTATTAATGCTTTTATTCAAGTGAAATCCTTACCAGAATAATGCACAAAAATATTGCAGCTTTTCTAGCTACCTTTAATAAAGAATAATTCTTGAATATTGGAGTAAATACAATTCTTCAAATATATAGAAAATAATAAATAATTAAAAAAAGTTTCTGGTTTTATTGTGAAATCATATCAAATAATTTACTTCTGAAATATATTTTGTATAAAAATTTTATAGCAAATTATATAAAAACATAAAAATTTACTTTCAATTAATATGGTACATATGTTGTCTGTTAATATCAATGTTTTATAAAAAAAATGAAAATAATTAAAATAACAACATTCGTTTTATTTACTGTACGAAATCTTCAAATGATTTCTAGTGCCGAAAATGATGATAGTAAAATATGTTATTATTTTTGCTAAATGAAATGTATTATAACTAAATACCGAATCTTTTTAAAGCCTAGATAGATATTTGAAACAAAGATTAGTATTCTACCTTCTTTTTTTAAAAAAAACACATTTAAATAATTTAATACAGTTATGCATCGACTATTCAAAATGTATGGAAAAATAGGAAGCCCAAGAAAAAACATTCTGCATGCGAACGTAAATGAGTATAAAAAATATTTTAAAATAAATTTTTGCATGTTGCAGCATTTAATAAAAAGCTGCAACATGCAAAATTTGTTGAATTTGTTTGGTAGATTTCGCATGATTAATTTTTTTCAGGTTATTAGTGAGGTTCTTTTTTTTAGGAAAATATATATTTGATGTGTATTAACTTAGAACTGCGATTAAAGAATCTGTTTCAATGAAATCAATTTTCTTTTTTAATTCGTGGTTCAGTCTGTGTAGTCCGGTAAAAGCATGCTAGATTTCGTCAACTTTCAGATTTCATGTTCTAAATTATTTTCTTACTTCAACTAATCACGCATTATTTCCTCATGTACATTTTCACGTTCATCATGAATTCTGAAGTATTTGAGACTGCACTATTTCACGTGTCCGTGATTCGTTTGCTTGCAGTTTTCTATATGCATTGAGATAATTTTCCCACTAGCTTTTATAAATAATTTACATTTCCCTTTTATTCATTGTTTTGAAGAATGTGGAAAATTTAAAATTAAATCTGTCCGATACGTCAATTTTCATTTGATTATTAAGTGATCATGATTCAATAAAATATTGAAATTTATGCAACATTTTAAATTGAAGGGATTTTAAAATATAAATTTTGATAAATAGTGTATAAAAGTTATAAATTATAATTAATCATCTAGAGAATGATATACTCAAATACAAATCAATTAATAAAATAATCTGTGACTAAGGGTTCAATTTTTTGTCTTACCATTTGCAAAACACATTTTAAAATGCTGAAATGTTCAAAAACAGAACAGAATTTTAATCATTGAACAAGCAAATTTACAAAGTTAAATGATTATTGTAAGCAATAAATAAAGCTTAACAAACAAAAAAGCACTAAAAAACGTAATACCACCATCATGAAATAGGATAATGCTTCAGCGTTATTTATTTTGTATGGTTCTTTTGGTATTAGTAAAGATTATTCATTCGTCTACTTTAATCTAACGAAATATGAATTGAATATCAAATGTTAGATAGAAAGAGGACTTTTCACATCTGTAAAATTTAACACATATGCATTATGGAAATAGCGCGAAGACTCCAATTGACATTATTCTAATTAACAGGTATCACATGAATGTATGATAGAAAACTGTTAATTATCATCACATCATTGGTACCATATGAATGCATGATAGAAAACCGTTAATTATCATCACATCATTGGTATCACATGAATGCAATAACTACTTTATTCATAAACTCATATATTTCGGCATGTGATGGAAAAGTATGTGATGTTCATTTGAACTTGGAGAATTTTGATTGTTAAAGTCGGTCCTAGTAACTGGAGAAGGATCCGTTACATTCAGGATTATGTAGCGCATTCAGAAATGTCAGAGTGACGGAATCCATTGTGTGTGGTCTTAGAGATAGAAGGATCTCTACTTTATTCAATGCCCTTGTCATCTGAATGGTTGCTTTGAAATGGTAACAAGAAATTTTGAAATTTATTTGGTTGAAATTTGAAGTATTTCAGAATATTATTCTTAATTCAAACTATTATTGAGTACTCGAAATCAAATATTTCCAATGTTATTTCATAATGTCGCACATCACATTTGCTCGAAAATTTTGATTATGTAAAAGAGATCAGAAATTTGCATTGAATTTTGTATAAACTAGCTACATTATCTCAGACAAGAAGTAATCTTCCGATATGACATTACATCAAAATTTTTGTTTTACTATGTGTAGATTTATACATGGCGCATTTTAATATAGATATGAATGCATGTATATCTTCTACAATGCAAAATGTTTTACTTGAATTTACGAGAATTTTAATTGTTGATCTGTTCACTAAATCTCTATTTTTGAGGATTCATAATTGTTTAAGTTCGAATACGTAGCTTGATGTTATAAGACATTTACGGCAACAAACGATAACAATTGAAATATTTTAAGAGAAGTAAAAATTTAAATCTGATTAAAAATGAAGACAATTCAAGCGAGTATTTTAAAACATATTGAAAGAAAGAAAAACGTTTCATATTGGATAGAGAATTTTTGATTCGTATAAAAACATACCCTTGGAAACAACATAAAATATCATGATATACATTAAATGAAGTCTCCAGTATTTCTAATAATATCAAAAGTTTTAAAGAACAACGTTCTAACTTAAATCAGCATCGAAATGTTATATTTTAAGCCATTACTATTTTGAGAAAGTTACTACTTAAAAACTTCTGTGTATTCATTGCATATTTTATGTATTAAATTATATAAGTCCGACATTTGATAAATTTAAATCATACGTCTTGATTGAAAAGTTCTTAACTTATACACAAACATCCACAATTCCATTGTTATATTAGTTGAAACATTATTCGGCTGTTCAAATTAGTTAATAAGACTATTATTTTTTATTTGGTATTATTACATGAAAAAATCCTGTACCGTCCCATTTGTAAGTAGTGGGTAATCTACGAATTATAATAATAATTCTTAAAAATTCCAACTCGGGTATTTTAACTTAAACAATCTCTTATTTTAATTCCGTTTTCGATTTCGTATCATTTATCAAAATAAACAACACACTGTTTGACATTTTAGTTGAGTATTTTATTCATTTAATATTTTATCTATTGTTTCCTGTCAGTTTTGTGAAAATGCTTGGTATTAAAACAAGTAATTTGGCAGCAACGGATTTTCGAATGTTATTTGAGAAATTACTTTTAAATAAACTGATCATTATTCGCTAAATTTTGAGGAAAGGCTTTTAATCCATGTCAAGCAGCTAATACGGCAAATAGCTGAAATGCAGTAAGCTGATCTGTTTGTAAACTTACTCTACCAATATTAACTTATTAATTGTTGCTTCCGTTTGAATGTTGCTTTGTGTAGATACTTAATGAGATGATGAATTATTGTAGTTTTCCTTTCAAATGCTATGAATTAGCCGTTCTTGTGACAAATCATGCTTTAATAAATTAAAATAGAGAATTCGTAATATCGCTTGTGAGATTCATGCTATGAATGTAACCATTTATTAATTACAAATACAGGCAGATCTCGTTTATATTTAAATGAAATGAATACTAAAAGACATATCCAATGAAAATGCATTGTGTTAAGTTTGTGTTAGATTTGAACATTGGAATATCTAAAATTAAAGCTTAACTATATATGAAAAGAAATACAGATCTATTAATAAAGACGGGATTTGCAATTAAAATTTTAATATTAATAATTATCAATTTCAAAAAAAAATTAACTTAACTCTTCGTTAATAACTTGTTATATAATAGTTACTAATAAAATATCTATGCTTAATTATAAATGTTTTGAAAGAAGATTCTATTTTATACAATCCATTTTATAAATTCAATTGCAAATTTCTTTGCATTTGAATTAATAAAATAAAACGCTTCCATTGCATTCCGTATCGTCAATTTAATAAAATACTTTCCTTAAAATTTAATAAATATACTTCTTGAGTACCGAAATGACACAAATTTAATAAATTAAAAGTAATGACTATAAAATTATTATATTAAAATATTGTAAAATGTATAAGATATGATATATTTTATCATAAAAATCCTATTTTTAATTCAAGAAAAATTATTATAATATCTTCGATCTTTAATTAAATGTAATTATGAATATTAAATTATAATAATAAGGTCATAATTTAAAAATTGAAAACATATAAAACCTAGAGGAGATGATAATATTTTACAGTGCACTAAAAACTCGGTTTCTTTTATGCCTCTATGTGTTTAATAACGATTTTAATTGAATTAACTAATTATTGAGATATTATGCTTTCAATCATTCTGCATTCATATTTACAGTTAATTTACTATCTATTCAATCCTGAATTCTGAATAATATATATTTCAGTTTGAAATAAGATACACAAAATGTACTTTGCCTAATTCATTAGAAAAATGCTCTAGTAGATATTTTCAAAATTATACAATATTTCATCGTCGCTCCCACGCAATTTCTAATAATATGATCTGAGGTTTCTTCTTTGTCGATAATTATAAGTTAATCTGCCATTATTACTATAAAGAATTTAACGATTCTAATAATATTTTGTCCTTTTTTCCTTTGTTTTAATTTAGAAAAATATTAGTACCTGAGCAAAGTCACATGGATTTCTATTGTTCTTTTATTAATTGGTATTTTATTCTTCTAAAGGACAGTGCACTTTTCCCAACTGTTAATTCTTCATGTTAATACTCTTGCTTTTCCTATATAATATTCAACGTGGGTAAAATGTAATATGATCAATAAACATGAGTATTCTACCACTCAGACAGTCTATAAATTGCTATATTCCTTAACTATGAGTGCGAATTGCGGTTTTCTTGAAATTCCGTTCCCAAATTAGATTAAAATTGATAACACCAAATTTCATGATCCCCATGCTTGATCTTTTTATTATAAGCGGTTGAAAGATGATCAATTAATTGAAACCAATGAGAGAAGAACACATTCGAGGCTAGATAATGTAGCAAGTATGTTTATCTAATATCTGTGAATTATTCATAACAGATTATTATGAAAAGGAACAATTTTCACTTCTTCCATTACTTTAATGGAAGAAACATCTAACGAATTGCGATAAATTTGGGAAATGAATCATAATTTAGAAATAAAGATAATAGTGAAATAAGAATTCAAGTAGTATAGATTAATAATAATAATATTCGGATTAATGCAGTTAATATTTATTTTCAGATAAAGAAAGAAAAAACGTTAATTGTCTTAAGCCATTAAAAGAAAGTTGTGTTTTGTATTTATTGAATTAATGTCTATAGCTAAAGTTTTGATTTCATAAATTTAAAATCTTGATTTTATTATTAAGTTTATCCTTTTTTGTTTAAATCATTGAATAAATTATTATAGTAGGAAAGAAAAAAATTAAATTCCATAGTTTTAAAATCATATTTATAATAAATAACAATTACGATAATGCAAAATAATTATTGCTACTTTCTACAATTTACTAATTGCAAAAGAATTTAACTATAAAAATGCATTCAATGTATTCAAATTAATTTATTGAATCAAACTGTAAGCAAAGAAAGATTAGCTGTAATCACCTTGTAGAATTTTTTTGTGAAAAAAAAATGTCTTTAACTCGCTTATCATAGAAGAGGTGTCTAGAGAAAATAATTGAGTAAATTTCAAGTCCTTACATTTCACGCACACGTTCCCTTTCTCTTCCCATTAGCATACATTGAAGACCCTTTCTGATTGGCGAAAAAGAAATTATAAAGGCTTTGATAGCCACTAATACATGTAATGTTAATGATTTCCACATAAATAATTGATTTTGGGGTGGGACGATTTACAGACTTTACGCATGCATTGATTGTCATTTATGGGAAAGTTTCCGGCCTAACAAAAAAAATAAAATGATTCAATTTAATGATTGCTTTATTTTTTTTCATAGTCCTCTTCCAAAGATATACACTTCCTCCAGCGGTGCGGTATCCTTTCTCTGTAAGAGCTTTCGACTAAGGCCTCAAAGTAGGCATTCGTCGCTGAGATGATTTCGGTGTCCAAGTAGAATATCCTTCCAACTAGAAATTTTGCAGATTGGGGGAGGCTGTAGTCCAAATGAGCCATATCTGAAGAATAGAGTGCATGAGGGGGAATTTCAAACTTCAGTTCGAAAAGTTTTGCCTTTAAAATGACAGCCTTGTGGACAGGAGCATTGTCCTAGTGAAAGAGGACTTTCTTCTAGACCAAACCTGGTTTTTTTTTTCTTTGATTTTGGAATGCAATTTATCCAAAAGATTTGCATAATATTCTGTATTTATGTTTCTCTATAATGGAATATGTGAAATATAAGTTATTTGGAATTATTACTTATATGGAATATAAGTTTGCATTCTCATTTGTTTAAACTTATATAGCGACATACTTAGCAAAAGAAAAATTGAAATTAATACTTCTGGCATAAACGCATTTTCTCAAATATTCTGTAAAGAAATTTTGTTTCTTTAAGCCTGCCTAATGCTTTAAAAAATTGAAGAAGAACTTTTTCCTTCCAACTTTGACTTCGGATTGATGTTTAGTATTTTCAATTTTTACAAGTAATAATAGTGAATGTGTTATTTTTCTTTGTAAGTCTGTGCATGTGTGTGTTAAAAGGCAACAAGACAGGTTTACAAGGATTTATTACATACTAGCCGCCTTTCGCTACCAGCCGGTTCGCCAGTATTACCGCTCGCTACAATTTTCAATTAAATATTTTAAGTAACTGGTCTCTTAAAGGATTCTCAAACAAAACATTTTTCATATTCAAATTTTGATAGTCATACCAAACTTATACTGTTTAGATCGTTTCGTTCAATTTACTATATATATTTTGGTAATTTGTTGTCATTTCCGGTAAAACTTTAACTTTAATTTAAAATGGAAATGATAAAATTGCAATTAATATAAACATATTTTTTAATAAAACCAAGCGTTTTATTTTATTTATCATCTTTATTTGTAATTATTTATTATTATTATTATTGAATATGAGTATTGCAAACAGAATCGCTCGGTATTTAAGTCTTATGTTAACTACAAAATATTTTTTATAATTTATGTAATATATCAAACAATAATTCAACAAAAATTTCTGAGATTCAGCATAAAATTCAGTTTTTAGTTTTGCTTTCAAAAGGATTGAAATTAAATCAATAATAATATTTTGTTCCTGCCTATAAATATATTTCAAAAATTATGAAGTCTAAATTTAATACAGTAAAGTATCTTATTCTGAGAAATATTCTGGACACACCAAATTTTAAATTAATGAATGAATGTTTCTATTTCCCACGATCAACCAAGACTTATTTATGAAGTTTTAAATGTTAAAAATTTAGAAAAACTCAACATTTTCATAATCTTAGGCCAATTAATCTTGACAAACCTGCACGCCGATTGGCGTATATTCTTTGAAGCGATCGATGGAAAATCTAAAATTTTCCTTTTTTTATTGAATAGTGATATTCAAATTTTCATAAATCAGTCAGATTACGTGATTGTAAATTAACTCTTAAAAGTCAGTGATTTAGTTGATTGGAAATTAACTCTATGACCACCATAAAATCTGTGCTTTCTATTATGGCGTATGCATTCTCCTTAATATCCGCTCGAATAAAACATCACATACAAAAGTACTACATAGAACAAACACATCAAAAGTAAACATAACATTTCAATAGTAGCAAAAAACAAAAGAGAGAAAAATGCAATTAATAAGCAGACGATATTTAGAAAAGTACAGATATTTAGACTGGAAAATGAAATTATCTGAAATTAACCACCCGCGCAGACGATATTTACAAAAGTAAAAATATTCAAACCTGAAAAAGAAAATATATGAGTTATTCCATCAATAAATGCCATAAGTTTGTTTATGTCTTCATTATTTTATGAGTCATTAAACATCAAAATGGGTCCGGGACTAAATAAACACCCTGTATAGAGAGTGTAAAAGATTATAAAATAATTTTTCTTGAATTTATATTTTAGAAAAATAATATTTCATATTTGTTTCATTTCCTACAAACACGTGCCGAAAATTATATTTTTGCAGATTTCATTTCCAAAAAGATTTCATTTATTTTTAATTGAAGCTTTAATCAATGGATGGCAACACTTTGAAAAAAGCTAATTTTTCCACATAAATGCGAAACGTGCTTAATTTTAATTTTTATTTTTTACGAAAAAAAATTATTGAAAAACATAGTTAAAATATTTATTTGAAAATTCATTAAAAATAGAAATTTAATTTTAAGAATAAAACATTAATATCATTTTAACGATAAATTTTTGATCTTTAATTTCATGGAAAAATCTTTTTTGTGCGGTAATATTTTCGGAAGTTATACCTGAAAAACGCCAAAATTTCGCTAATTTTTAAATAAATAAAATTCTAGTTACAAATTCGAAAAAATAACCCCCAGGTGCACATTCCCGGCCTCCAAGGTATACACGTGCCAAATGTGGTAGCTGTAGGTTGAATGGTCTGGCCTTTAGAGCGCCAACACACACAAACACACACACACACACACACACACACATTGAGCTTTATTATAAGTAATAGATTACAAATATATATTTTAAGAAGTGATTATAAGCGTCTACAGCCACTTTTCGAATTTTTAATTAGTATTGTAATTAATTAAAAATAATTTAGGTACACGGTGAGCAAAATATGTGTAAGTTGTATATTCAGAATAAAACGGTTTTAATATCAGTGGTAATTTGATGCTTAAAAATGATTTGCTGACTTTAACACGGATGCGATATTTCGAGTAAGTAATTAAATAGAAAAATTAAGGTTTATATATAAGTAATTTAATATGTATGAAGATCTTTTCGGTGAACCAGCTTATCGTCAAAGGTGGCTTTTTATAAAAAGAATAATTGAAATTTCAGATATAAAAGTAGGAACGACGAACTACACATTACCTACAACTCTCTCTTCTGTTGCATTCGGCCGGAAGTGAAGAATTATAGAAGAAGTGGAAAAGATTTTCTATAAACAGAAGTAAACCAAGATCACATAAAAGCACAGTGTTTTTTCTTCCAGTTTTGGAAATTTGGTTGATAATGAAAAATTCAAATATAATTAATAAGGCAGACGTATAGTGCAACGATGCGATCGCTGCAATGCATATTCGTATTCAGAATCTTTATCCTAAATAAAACCCCCCGGGGGGCACCTCGAAATGAGGATGAGAGGCTTCCGACATGGTGGTTGGATCTCGCCACCTTGGAGGGAACACTAATAGGTGGGGGATTTGACTCCTCCCATCGATGACGGGACGTACTTCCTTCGGGAAGGGTTGTACCGTGGTCGGTGATGGCCCTTAGGACTCAAGCACAGTTCCCGCCAATTGCTGTTCCGCTCATTCAGTTTTATGGTTTAAATCCGTGTGCCTTCGGCAGGGTCGGAGAATTAGATGGTTGACTTATTCTAAATAAACAAAGACGAAATTTCGAAAGAATGCACAAGTGAAATAATTTGATAATCTGGAAATATTTGGTAACAAGTTTCATAGCAATCACTTTTAAATAATTTTGATTGTTTTCCGAAATTAATCTCTTAGTTATAGTAAAGATGAATATGCTTGTATATCTGAGTGTGTGTTCTGGAGCTCTGCAAGCTAAACCATTTGATGTAGAGTTACCAAATTCGGTACTTAGGATGTTTAAAATGTTCATCTGGAAGTAATAATGTTTGTAATTTTAATTACTATTTTAACATCTTCGTCGTCCGTAATGCGTCGAACGCGTTCAAGTGGCAAATTCTGCTTTTTAAAACTTTTAAATGTTTAAAACACTTTTAAAATGTTTACTTGCTTGGGTTTTTATTTTTGTTCTGTGTTATTTTTGGTCTGTGTTTTTATTTTGTTCTAATGCGGAGAAAAACAGAAATTTTCGAGGGCAGGAGAGGACGGCGAAAGGGTTAATTAATTAAAAATAAGCTAATTATTTTTTCTTAGTTTCCAAAGATATTTCTGCCCCAATCTGATATTTACAGTGTTTTAAAGTACAAAAAATATTGACTTCAATTATACAAAATTTTAAAAATTCTGGTCTATTAAATTCAATACTTCCAATTGGAGATTGAAAATGTAGATCTTGAAGCGATGCTCTTTGTAATTTTAATTAATTAAAAAACAAGCAAAATTTTGTTTCTCCCAATTTTCAAAGATATTCCTCTCTCGAATTGATTCTTACAGAGTTTTTAAATTAAAAAAAATATTGCCTTCAATGACGCAAATTTTTGAAATTCTGGTTTATAAATCTAGACTAAAGAATTTTAGATAGAATCTAGTCAAACAACATTTAGCTCTAGATTTAATTAAATTTTATACATATTTTTAAATATGTTTCCCAAGAATATTTTCATTAATGTAAATGAAATCGATATCATTTCCATTGCTTTGTTAAATATAAAATTGTTAAAAGTTAAGAAAGGATACTGTTGAATATTCATATAGTTTAGAGGTCGAATAGGAAGTTACAATACCGCTAAATTTTGAAGATAGATAAACTGGTCATAACAGCTCTATGATATCTTACAACTGGTCTTCATTAGAAAAGTTCATTTGTAATTCAAATATGAAAGAATATTAAAATAGCTCGACCTTCATTTCTGACAATTTGACGGAATCAGGATGCGAAATTTAATCTAAGCGGTATAAATAAAATTAAATGTAATTTCGATAGTATATTCGATTAGCCAGACAGACGGACTTTCTTAGAACAGACTTCACTCAACAGTTTATAGAGATCTGGAAATTTTGTATAAGGACCGTTTCAATTGTGTTATTCAAAACATTTTTGAGCTATCTTTGTCACAGACAGACTGATAATTTCTAAAAATGTGTTTTTCGAATTCAGGGGATCATAAAACTTAAAAACAAAACTTCAGAGCAATTGTAGTTAAGACTGTATATATATTAGAGTTCGAAGAGGCGCACTTGTCCTTTTCTTTTGGCATCTAAAAAGAGTAAAATTAAATATTTAAAATTTTGAATTATTGCATAAGTAGCAATTAAGACAATACTTGACAGTAATTGTGTTCAGATTTATGTAGTTGCAAATTTATTTATTTTTTAAATTCTCGATATTTTGTTTAATTTATTCAGATTATTTTCCATAAAAAATGAATATTTCTCTTAATTTGTGTTCCAGGAAGTAACTATTACATTATATAATTTGTTTTTACCAACAAGTCATATTCTTTCTTGGCATAGATGAAATGCTCTTGCATTTCCATTGCTCAAAACAGAGTAAGACAAGATAAAAGCAATTTTAATTTTTATTTTCGACTAGCCGCCTTTGGCGTCCAGCCGGTTCGCCAGTATTACCGCTCGCTACAATTTATAATTAAATATTTTAAGTAACTGGTCTCTTAATAGATTCTCAAATAAAACATTTTTAATCTTCAAATTTTGATAGTCATACTGTTTAGATCGTTTCGTTCAATTTAATATGTATATTTTGCTAATTTGTTGTCATTTCCGGCAAAACTTCAACTTTAATTTAAAATGTAAATGACGAAATTGCAATTAATATTAAGATATTTTTTTAATAAAACCAAGCGCTTTATTTTATTTATCATCTTTATTGTTATTTATTAATTATTATTATTATTGAATATAAGTATTGCAAACAGAATCGCTCGGTATTTATGTCTTATGTTAACTACAAAATATTTTTCATAGTTTTCATCAAACAATAATTCAACAAAATTTCTGAGATTCAGTATAAAATTCAGTTTTTAGTTTTGCTTTCAAAAGGATTGAAATGAAATCAATAATAATATTTTGTTCCTGCTTATAAATATATTTCAAAAATTATGAAGTCTAAATTTCATGCAGTAAGGTATCATATTCTAATAAATATTCTGGACACACCAAATTTTAAATAAATAAATTAATGTTTCTATTTTACACGATCAACTAAGACTTATTTATGAAGTTTTAAATGTTAAAAATTTAGAAAAACTCACCATTTTCATAATCTTAGGCCAATTAATCTTTAGAAACCTGCGCGCTGATTGGCGTATTTTCTTTGAAGCAATCGATGGAAAATCTAAAATTATCCTTTTTTTATTGAATAGTGATATTCAAATCTTCATAAATCAGTCAGTTTAAGTGATTAGAGATTAACTCATAAAAGTCAGTGATTTAGTTGATTGGAAATTAATTCTATGACCACCATAAAATCTGTGCTTTCTCTCGTGGTGTATGCAATCTCCTTAATATCCGCTCGAATAAAATATCACATACAAAAGTACTACATAGAACAAACTCATCAAAAGTAAACATAACATTTCAATAGTTGCCAAAAACAAAAGAGAGAAAAATGCAATTAATAAGCAGACGATATTTAGAAAAGTACAGATATTTAGACTGGAAAATTAAATTATCTGAAATTAAAAACACGCGCAGACGATATTTACAAAAGTAAAAATATTCAAACCTGAAAAGGAAAATATATGAGTTATTCCATCAATAAATGCCATAAGTTTGTTTATATCTTCATTATTTTATGAGTCATTAAATATCAAAATGGATCCGGGACTGAATAAACACACTGTATAGAGAGTGTAAAAGATCATAAAATAATTTTTCTTGAATTTATTTTTTAGAAAAAATAATATTTCATATTTGTTTCATTTCCTACAGTCACGTGCCGAAAATTATATTTTTGCAGATTTCATTTCCAAAAAGATTTAATTTATTTTCAGTTAGAGCTTTAATCAATGTGATGTCAACACTTTGAAAAAAGCTATTTTTTTCCCATGAATGCGAAACGTGCTTAATCTTAATTTTTATTTTTGACGAAAAAAATTATTGAAAAACATAGTTAAAATATTAATTTAAATATTCATGAAAAATAGAAATTTAATTTTAGGATTAAAACAGTAGTATCATTTAAAAGATAAATATTTGATCTTTAACTTCATGTAAAAATCGTTTTTGTGGGGTAAAATTTTCGGAAGTTATAGCAGAAACACGTCAAAATTTCGCTTAATTTTTAAATAAATAAAATTCTAATTAAAAATTCGAAAAAATAACCCCGAGGTGCACATTCCCGGCCTCCAAGGTATACACGTGCCAAATGTGGTAGCTGTAGGTTGAATGGTCTGGTCTGTAGAGCGCCAACACACACACACACACACACACACACACACATTGAGCTTTATTATAAGTATAGATTTAAATAGAACTATGCTGAAATAAGAGAATAAGATACAATGAAGGAATGTCCTGTAAATGATTTTCATGCACTCAAAAGTTCTAAATTACTAATATCTTTTTTTCTTTTATTTCAAACGTATAAGCATCTTTCAGAATTATTTATTCAAATCTTAGCCGATTTCATAACAAAAAATCATATAAACCAAGAAGACTGAGATGAACATCAAAAATAATTTCAATTTATATGCTAGAAAAAACACTACGGCATAAATAGACAAGTGGCTTTAAGCTAATATAATATTTTTCGCTTTGATATTTATCTATACTTATATAAAGCTCAATGTGTGTGTGTAGGTGCACTACAGGCCAGATCGTTCTACCTACAAATACCAAATTTGGCATATGCATACCTTGGAGGTTGGGAATGTGCACTTTTTTCCCGACTATTTCAAACGATTCTGTTTATTTTCTTAGTGTTTGATGCCTTTAAAGTGAAACATTGTTAATTAATCGATCTTTCAGATTCGTTCTGAAGTACTTTTGAATTAAAATAAACAGAATAAAGGAAATTAAAAATTTCTAATCTGTGTAACGTTACCCTAATTGGCGTAGAAAATTCACACATTGAGTTACCATAACTGGCGTTGAAAATTCACGCATGCGCATTGTGTTCTGATAGTTGATAAACTCTATTTTCAATGGATTTGGACTTGGTTTTGAAGGCTCAATGTGTTTCCGACCGATTATTTCAAACGACTCTGTTAATTTTCTTAGAGTTTGATGCATTAACAACTAAACATTGTTAATTAATTGATCTATTCATGATGAATCTGTGAAAATTTTGTTGACAAATTCTTGAGATATTACATAAATTAAGAAAGATGTTCTTTAGTGTCCATAAGGTTTAAATACTCAGTGACTCTGATTTCAGTATTCATATTAAAAAAATGCTTCGTCTCAGTAAAAAATGTTCTTATATTAATTGCAATTTAACCATTTCCAATTTAATTTAAAGCATAAATTCTACGGGAGCTAACAGAAAAGTAGAGAGATTCATATTACCTTATGGCTGAAGGCCTTTATAATTTTATGAATGAATTATATGACTATCAAAATTTGAAGCTTTAAAATATTTTGATGAAGAACCTTTTAAAATAGGAGTTACATAAAACATTTAATTATAAAAATTTTATTAATTAATTACTAAAATTTAATTATTAAAATTTAGATTCTAGAACCGGCTGGTCACCAAAGGCGGCTAGTAAGTAATATTTGTATTTTTATTTCAAATTTGCAAAGATAAAGAAATTAACAATACATTTTATAGTCGATTATATATTATATGAAGAGCATGTCTTAATTCCCTCATAGAATGAATTATTAAATCAAATGGTATGGTTGCTATGATATGTGTTTTCTTTATTAGATAGCGGGTCCATTTTGAAAGAAATAATAAAGAAAACACATATCATAGCAACCATACCATTTGATTTAATAATTCATTCTATGAGGGAATTAAGACATGCACAGCTTCAATACGTTTGTTCACTGACTTAGAAATATCTGAAGAAATATATAAAGAAAATATCTTAAGAAATATCTAAATTCTCCTTTATATAATAAAAGTTTAAGTGCAATGACGAGACGATACAAATATGTTTATTGATGTTTGTATTTTTGAAAGCATTGGAATAAATTATTTATTATTTAAATTGCGCATGCTTAGTGGTAAATTACCAAAAAACAATCGCCAAAGATATCTTGATGCTTTATTAGCAATATTTACTAATGGCAGATAAATGGCATGATAGATATTAGATGTTATGGTAGATATTATCAATAGTGCTGTTTGAATTAAATGGAGACTATAGATTATTACTTTTAAGGAAAAATTATCTTTTAAAACCTTTCTGATAATATATTACTGTCTTCAGAACATATTACAGAAAAGAGAGTTCAATGCTCATTAAAAAAATATCAAAGCATATTTTTGATGCATGTGTTACAAGTTAATATGTCCTTACTAAAAGAAATGACAGACTCAGGTTTTTTCGTGTATATTTATTATACACCAACATTACAAAAATATACGTTATAAAACGTAAATGCATACATTTTTTTTTCAATTTTTTTAACATTTTTTTCATTTATATTTTTATATTTTAAATTTTTTTTCGACATATCATTTTGTATTTTAAACATTTTTAATATTTTTAAATTTTGAGTTTTAATATTTTTTATGGACTTATTTAAATAAATTTTATAATTTTTTAATTATTTTATTTTAATTCTTATAAATATTTTTATATTTTCGTAAAATAATATATAAACTAAGAAATAAAAATATTTACATATATACAAAATTCCGAAACATATTTACAAATATTTACATATATACAAATTTCACAAACATATTTACAAATATTTACGTATATACAAAATTCACTAACATATTTACAAATATTTACATTGATACAAACACATTTACAATTATTTATATATATATATACAATTATTTACATATATAGAAAGATATTTACATATATACAAACGTATTTACAAATATTTACATATATACAGACATATACATATACACAAGCGTATTTACAAATATTTACACTATATACACTATTTACAATGAACTTTCTTAGCATAACGTAGCTGCTGAAATTTTTTTTGTCCATTTCAGTTTTTTTTTTTGGGGGGGGGGCTGTTTTTGTGGCTTTGGTAAGAGCTGCTAAATTTTGGAAGGTTATTTTGTGGACTTTAATTCTCAATAAATAATTTTTTTGATGTTGCGGCTCCTGTAAAAAAAATATTTTCTGTTTCTTTTTCTTTTCTTTTTTTCTTCATCTCATTTCTCTGAAAAGCTGATGATTTGCTTATAATTTTGCCAATATTGATGCCTTGATGTTCGAAATCTTTGTTCATTAAATAATCTATTGAAACTGTTCTGTAATCTGTTAAATCTGAATTTTCTTCTTTATCTTGAATTTTTTCAGTTGATGATGAATTTGCTTTAATTTTGAGGTCAATTGTGTGTTCAATCTGCTCCTTGTTTATGTTCTTGAACTGTCTATCTATAGCTATTATAAGAGCCAAAAAGTATATTGTGTCGAAATAACTGAAGAAAAAGAATCTGATGGCATACCAGACCCACAGAAGCAGCATAATCTTTTCGAGAGTTTCTTCTTTCATTTTGATAGATTTTGTAGATAATAATGCAGGTAAAATAAATTCAAAAATAAGATGAGAAATACTACGTTCTGATCAGGTAAATGAATTTTTACATTCTGATTTTTTTTTCATTCTTGCAAAACTAACAACTCCAATCTGTAAGAGTGCATTTAAGTTAAATAATTGAAACAATTAGAAACTACTTTTGGCCATTAACAGGTCAGTCCCTGTTAAAGGATTTTAACTGTTTCAATGATTTTTCTCTTCGCTGCTATGTATTATTCCCAATTTAAACAATGTCTGTAATGATAATAGAAATGTGTCGTGTGGTATACCATATTTAAATTGTCTTAAAACTATTTTCTTATTAATAAGATATATATTATAAATAAAAATGTTTTTATCTAAATAATTTCTGAAATTTTCAAATCATCAAAAATGTATTCCTTATTCCTGTGGAGAGTGGAAATCGTGGATCAAATGTGTCCTTATTTCCTTTGTTTCATTCGTATTCAAGTCTGGCACTTGTAACTACGTGATTATAGAATATTACATAATTAAATCATATAATTCTTCCCAAATTCAATTTTATCAGTGCGGTTATTATATCATTATTTCGTGTCTCCAGATTTTCACCCCATTTTTGACATTTGATTTTAAATTCCTATTAATACCACTTAAAAAAATTCCTTTCTTTCTGACTTCTTAGGATTTTTTTAAAATCATGGAACATTGACTCTTAATTTCGTTGGAATTTAGAATTCAATGACACAACTGAACTTTTTTCTTTGATTAATTCGAATTAAGATTTTGGATTTAAACAGTGGTTTTGTGCAACTATCACAAATAAAAATTCATATATTACATCTTTAAATCGCATGCATCAATGAAAACATATGCGTTAATTATCGCTTACTTTCATAACTTTACAGGAAAAGATCTCCAGAGTGTCAAGCTACTTATAAGATTTTATTTTAAATTTACAAAAGAAGTTTACATAATTTAGCAATTAGATCCTGTTAAAGGATTTTAATTGTTCTCTTCTCTATTACTGAGAATTATAGTTGGCAAGGGAAACAATACCTGTAATGATTATAGAAAAGTTTTGCATGATAAGGTGTGTTTCAATTTTTTAGGGACACCAGTAAAAATAAAAAGAAAAGCGTAAATAATAAATATTTGACATTTATTTCTGAAGCAAGTTAGATAAATAAAAAAATAAATATTGTAAGATAATTTAGATTAAACAAATAAATTTCAACTTTGAAATAACTAAACAAAAGAGTAGCACAAATTTTGTGATTCAAATTTTTAGGGACAGTGGAATGAAAAGCTTCAAAACTTCAAATTAAACTTTTTTACCGTTCAATATTCGCCCCATTTTTTCTGATGACATCATATATTCTGTTTGGCATGGAATATATTAGGTTCTGAAGAAGTGTTGGATCCAGAGAATACCAGCATCCATTATTGCTTTTTGAAGTTGCATTTTCGAATGAAATTGGCACCCTTCTTCATAAACTGTTCTTGCCAAAAGACCCCATAGATTTTCAATATGTTTAGATCGGGACTTCTAGCTGGCCAACCCATAACTTTCACATTGTTATCTCTAAACCACTTTTTTGTTTATTTTGAGCTGTGGATAGATGCATTATCCTGTTGAAAAGTCCAATTTGGACGACATATTTCAGGTCCTGCATTAAGTAAATGTGTTTGTAACATTTCTTGGTATCGATCAGAATCCATTCTTTCATTCACAAATGTCAGTTCGAATGTACCATTGAAGCTAAAAGCTCCCCAAATCATAACAGATACACCGCCCATTTGCCTTTTGGAGAAAATCTCTGGTTCTTTTCTTAGATCATGCCAGTAATATCTCCAACTGTCTGGCCCATCTAGATTAAACTTCTCGTGGCTGAACATGACTTCTATCCACTCATCTTTGAAATGCATGTATTCCTTTGTCCAGGATAAACGTTGTAATTTGTGTTGTTTGGCAAGTGGTGGTTTGCAAGCCTTTTTTGCATATTTCATGTTTTTATTGCTCTTGATTGACCTCCAAACAGAAGTGTAAGAACATCCCATTTGCAATTCTTTTGTTACTTTTCGTACTGATGATTTTCCATTTACACATTTCTGAATAATTCTCCTTACACACTTCTGAATAATTACACATTTCTGAATGAATCGAGCTTTGGCTTAGGTCCTCGCTTTTGAATGGCAGCTTGATTTCCCATTTAACTGCTTCACATAATTTTCCACAGCACGTTTTGAACGTTTTATGAGGGCTGCAATATTTCTCAAAGCCGTTTTTTCGTTGTAATAAGCTTTCATTTCGCCTTTTTCAAGATCTGATAATCATTTACCTTTAGCCATATTTCTTCGGCAAAAAATAGAGTACTAACGTGGACGTTTTCAATATAAGCGTTTTAAGTTATTAAAACCGCTGGTAGTAAATGAAAATGAGCAATAATAAAGATTTAACTTGAATTTATATACCATCTCATCTAGTTGTCCCTAAAAATTTGAAAAAAATTTGGCATTTTTTTCTATTTTCTTCTTTTATTAGCATTGATATTTATTTAATTATTTTAGATTTTTTTATTATATTTAATTTGTCATGTTTTTCAAAGAAGTTTTAATAGATATTAGGTAAAAATTATTCCAAATTTTATGTTTTTAGATGGTGTCCCTAAAAATTTGAAACACACCTTATGCCACATTCAAATATAAATAAATGTATTTACTTAGTAATAAGACATATGCCACTAGTAAAAGTGCTATTTCCTTAATATTTTCTGAAATTTTCAAATCATGAAAAATATATTCCTTCTTTATTTCTTCGGACAGGGGAAATCAAGGAAACAATGTGTACTTCTTTCCTTTAATTCATTGGAATTCAAATTTAGCATTTGAAACTGCGTGTGTGTGTGTTTTTTTTCCAAATATTATCACATAATAAATTCTTATATTACTTCTCAACATTCATCATGGACAGCATTTCCTTTTATTATATAATACTTTCATAACTTAAATGAAAAGATTTCCAGATTATAGGGAGTGATAAACTTTGAGATTTGATTTTTAAGTATTGCATATACTGATTATTACAAATACCACTAGTAAAAATTCTTTTCACTCTATTTTTTCTGGATTTTTTCAAATCATGTAAAATTGATTCTTATTTTCGTTGGACTATGGGCATCTACGAAGCAGTTTAACTTTTGCCCTTAGATTAATTCGAATTAAAATTTGCATTTTAATAGCTGGTTTTATGCAAATATCACTTATATAAATTCATAAATTATTTCTAAAAATCTCGGGCCTCATTTATCATTTGTTTATGTGTGTGTGATTTATTTATGCATGCACGGTATTTTTGTACGCTGCGGTTGCGATCTCATCCCATATTTCGTGCTTTATAAAGAAAAAATCAACCTTTCTTATTATGGAATTTGCTGGACCATATTGGAAATGCTTCTTATTAATTCTAACTGTGAACTCGAAATTACTGCAAAATTGATGCATTTTTCTGTAAAATTTTAAAAACTGGTGATTTATTGAAAACAATTAATTATATAAAAAGAGTAATAATTATATTTTTAATCATTGGTTCTTTTTTTTGTTATATAAAGATTTAGTACATAATTAATAATTGAATGGATCATTAAATATTGAAATGCCGAAAATGTAGCTTATATATTCTTTTAATAACGCCTCTGTACTTCCTTAATTTATTTTCAGAAACAATAAGGCATCTTAGAAGATCAGATATTTCAATTTCCATATATGGGGAATACATAGAAGAGATATGATTACAATTTCTACGGCAAACAAGTACTCTTCAATTGAGTACTTGTTTGCCGTAGAAAACTACTCTAGTTTATGTATTATGTTAAAGTTAATATAAAGTAAAGGATTTATATAAAAGTATTCAATGGTAGAACATAAATACATGTTTCAGCAAATGGATTTAAAGGCATATACTTTATTCTAACTTTATTCAATCAATAGTTTGTATATTATAAATAGTAATACTTTAATAATCCATTGCGCTCAATATTGAAAATTCAATTTATCAGGCATAATCTTAATTAATCTTAATTAGGCAATTATCTTAATCCATTAATCGTAACTAGGCAATAAT
The DNA here is from genome assembly GCA_026543865.1 of Argiope aurantia. Lineage (NCBI taxonomy): Eukaryota > Metazoa > Arthropoda > Arachnida > Araneae > Araneidae > Argiope > Argiope aurantia. Next base: position 12,564 of record JAPMOR010090520.1, on the reverse strand, counting down.
CTTAATTAGCACAAAACGAATTAAATCTTCAAAGATTGCCATAATCAACTGAATGATGTCTTATTTAATAACTTCATCGTTATTTAGAATAAAAGTTCACTACTTATGGTTATTTGGCATGCTGCCCTATTCAATATCAAATTCCTGACGTCTTAGCTCTGTCTGGTTATTAGATAATATTCTAGCGCCAAATGGATCTTTTCGTAGTACAGTTGAACATATCTCTCACACAGTATAGAATACAGATTACAAAAACATAGATTAAAAGATTCACGTTATCAGAATGGAACATTAATTATCGTTATCATCGAATTAAGACAATTAGACCTTTACTTATGCTGTAAAAGAATTATTGAATATTGACTGAAAGTTCCTATGGTGAATGATAATTTCAAAAAGTGAAAAAAAACTTTTGTTTTTATATTTTTTTTAAATTACAAAGTTAGAATTGTCAGTGTTATTCCTGCTATTTTTAGTGCAATCACATTTCCATTGCTGAATGGGGTTGATTTTTGTTCAGACTTAATAATGTATTTGTCAAGATTATTTGTTTCTTATTTAATAATAGAACATTTTAAAATATGTATAAAGGGAGTTTAGGTTTACACAGTTTATTTTAAACAGCAAAACTTTGTAGAATACCAATATTTTTTTCGGCTTTAATCAGACTTATAGAAAAAATCCATCCATTAAATTCCTATGAGTTTAAAGTTCAAGTGAATAACCTTATAGTAAGAAAAGCTATGTTAAGAAATTAACATGGTCATGATAATTAAAAGGAATTAGAATTTCTAATTTCAATGAAACAATGTTGAATAGAGTAAAAGGATAACATGGGTGAAATGGAAAATCTTAAAAAGATAAAAACACTCTTTGAAATTTTGTTCTCTTGAAAAATATATTTATCTTAAATAATACTTACATTATTTAACATAATTTAAAAGCTACGTGGTAGATCGGTAGGTTCATCGGTAAATTCTAATAACAATTTCATTTTAAGAAAACGATTATTTTTAAATAATATATATTGAAATAATTTGATAATAATAAAGTCTTGCAATAAGATGATTATGTAAACAGCGGGAAATGTTCTGAAAAATTTTCACATACGTTTCTATAAAGGAATTTGATCCTTGCACTGAAACTGAGTTCAGCAAGGCCATGCCGAAAAGACCTAGTACAGATTTTATTTTTCAGCGCACTTTACATAAACGTTTATAATTTGAGTATTTATTATTGATAATATTTTCGAATGTTATCGCAGAAAACCACAAAAATCGTATTGATTAATTAAAATTTCCAAAAATGCTCAAAGGTGAACATTACCACATTTGAAGGAATATTGACACTTGATTTGGAAGCTATAGGTAAAACAGTTTGGCCTGCAGAGTACCTGCAAGTACGCACGCACACGCGTACACACACAAGCGCACTATTATAAGAAGAGGTAGAAATAGATATTAGTAATTATTACGATTTTTTGTCTTCTTCATGATTCGATTTAAGAGGATAAAAGGATTTTACAGATTTTTTCTATTATAATATTTGTACAATGAAATTAATCATGTGGATATATGTATGTCTCATAATAGATTTTTAGCTATGAGAAACCATTTTATACATCAAAATTTTCACATCTTGCCCCCTCCCCTGCTCTATTTTAATCCATTTATTTTTTTATATATATTGAGAGTTATTACATATAAGTAATAATTCTTGTAAAAAATTAAATTCAATTAACAGGATATATCTATTTGAAAAAAATCAATTCAATTGATTTAAAATTTATTTTACAGTTTCTAAAATAATAGGATTATACTATTCATAATTAATGCATCGTACGTAATTTATATTAATCCTCTTTGATAAATCTAATAATGCTTAACTTTTTTTCGATTTTTTTATATGTAGAAAATTATAGAGACTTTTTTTTTTTTTGCAAAGTAAAATGTTATTTTCTATAAATGCTTTATTATAGCTTCAGGCGTTAAATACCAACATAAAAAAAGGGGACTATTATGTTAATTTATTAAGAATGGCAACAAGGAAAATGTCGAAAAAAACTATAAGTTATACTAATCTAATTGGTATTATATTAAGAGAAATTTCAAAAGATTATGAAAAAAATTAACAGGTGATTTTATTTAAGATACTCTTTTGAAAATGAATTTTACTTTAATTTCTTTTCATTCGTTGCCAATAAAGGTAACAAAATGCAAATATATAAACTAAGCCATCATCTATTCATTGGGTGAATTGATAAGATTCTGCAGGCAGATTCAATTATATAGAGAAGACATCAAATTCGGTTATTGGTATGCCGATTGGATCTTCCATAAGAAGTTGAAATCAGATTGAAGATTGAGATTAAGATCATGGTTAAAATAAGGGATAAAGATTGATATTTGTTGGTCAAAAAGGAATCAAGTACATTTATCAATATATTTTTTAAGGATACAATGAATTAGTATTATGAAATTGAAAATTTTTAATTTCATAAGATGTAGCAAAAGAAAGCTAAATTTAAATAAATCATGCAAAATTATTTATTTTTAAGAAAAGGAGCATGAAGAAAATGTCAAAATGTTAGAAACGCAATTGATTAATATTGCTATAATTTGAAATTTTTTACTAATAAAATTATTAAGATATTGCTGCTAATGCTATTATTTATAACATTATTGTTTGTAATTGGGAAGTTTTACAAATCAAGGAAGAAAACAAAATTATTTATTAATCGTTACAAAGAAAATTTCTGCCAAATATCAATATGCAAATGCTTTTAACTAGAAGTCCCAGTTACAACTTTCTTCCCTACTTCATATCTTTCGTATTTATATGAATATAAGTTTTTATTATTACACAAGACATAAAAAAACATTTTACATAGAAGTTTAGATACTAATGCCATCAACAACCACAGATCTTTATTAATATATGAAAATATGTAAGTAAATTTACTTTTTAAATATAAGTGACTAAAATTACAGCATTTCCAATACATATTGTTACAAACCTGCAATTCGGCTTCCCAGCATAGTTTGTTCCACTATCAGAAAGACTGTTTTAAAGTCATCATTATTGGACGGATTCCGTGTGTCACATCGGAGGTCCCAGAGCTTGGCGACAAACTTGACGACCATTTGGCGACTTGGCGGCCAATTTAGCGACTTTGGCGCCAAAATAGATTATACCCGAAACTTCGAGAATATTTCCGATCCGTCCAGTAGGAACCGAGATGCGCCTCGAACGTTCCTGATTGGTTGAGAGGCTTCTAGCCCCTCTTCCTGAGACCTATAAAAGGGGCTGCAGCTGCCAGACAGAGTAGTCCGAGTTCGAGAGCAGCGAAGTCTGAGTAGCCGAAGTCGAAATAGACGAAGTCAGTCAGAGTGGACGGAGCGGAGTAGTCGGAAGCGACGGAGTCAAGCTAGTGCTCAACTGAGCTGTGCGCTACTGTCTGCAATAAATGCTGGTTGTATGCTACACGTCTCGGCTGAAGATAGTCGTCTCTGTGCTGTATATAGCTGTCGCTTTTGTGCTGTCCTGTGTGTCTTCGTGTAAATAAACGTCGTTGTTTTTATTCTACTGCTGCCTGCTGATTGAGTGTTCTTTACACCATATAACTTCCACTATTCAAACGAACCCCGGGAAAAATTCGTAACAATATCCATGAAAATGAAATTTATTTGATTAGTTTCATTCAGTTTTCTTGATGAGACTAATCAAATGTTTCTTAGTTTCATTTCATTTTCTTGTTTTTCGATTCTTTTTTTAATTATCATTTTGACTAAAATTAATATTACTTTCCATATATATCTATGAAAATGAAATTCACTTAATTAGTTCACGTGACAATATGTTTCTGTCTTTTTAAACCAATTGAAATTGTGACTACAATTACTGGAAATTTCATTCCAGTAATTCATTCGGAGAAATAATAGTTATCTCTCCGAAGCTCATAAACAGTCACTAATGAAAGCGAATTTATGTAATTATTGTTAAGAGAAAAGTAAATATACTCCAAGCTTGGAAATTATACTTTGCGGAAAAATTGTACGTTTATGGAACTTTTCGATGTTTTATTGCATAAATATACAAATTCTAACAATATTTTCAATAACATGCAACTTTACTTTCTATTACATGTTTAAAAATCTTAATCATGTGTTTTGTTAATTAGAATAGTAATGATTAAGCTTTACTGAATTCCTTATTTCTATAAAAAAAATAATATAAGTGCTTCATTCAGAGTTATTAAATATATTAAAACAGAAATTTAAGTGAAAAAAATTCTTTTCAAATTTAATTTTATTTAAAAATTTCATAAACATCAATACACTGTTTTCCGCTGCATTATATTATCTGAAAAAATGTTTAAAGTATTAAAATATAAACTTTATTTAAATTTTAATAAAGTTTTAAGGATGCCAATGGTTGCTCACTTTTAAGGACAATAATTTTTTCTTTAAATTTAAATAAAATAACGTTTTTTTTTGGAGGCAATTTTTTTAAATTTATTGGCTATGTTTTTTTTTTTTTTTTTTTTTTTTTTTTTTTTTTACTTGAACCAGTATAACGACTTAACTTAAGAATGAGAGCAAGGTCTGTATAATTCGTTTAAAAAAATGTCACCTTAAAAGGACAAAATAAAATAATTTCTAATTCACTAAACTGTTTCTTTATAAATGATTTCAAGCTTCTTAAAAACATCTTTCAAAAGTACGAAAGTATAGTTTAAAGCTTTTTTAAAATGAAATGGTAAATATTGGTTACTCAAAATTAGTGATATGTGACCAATAGAGACTAAATGATTTCATTAAACTCATGAAAAGCAGAAAAGCGTTCGGAAAGATAAGATAATAACAGTGTTTAATTTTTTCCACGAAAAGATTTCACCGATGACGGGAAGTATTAATAATTAATAACTAATGAATAGAAAAATTGTGAATATTAGTGACCTTATTAACATCGTTCTTTTTATAGGGTCTTCAAAAAAAAATTTCTACGAATAACCTAAAAAGGAAAATATTAATGCTATTACTCAAGAATAGAGCTTTAAATATCACAGTGCGGTTTTGTTTTGTTTTTTGTATTTTTCTGAAAAATTGACTATTTTTGTTCATCTTATATTGGCGTAAATGTATTTCAATATTATTTAAGGAATGGATTCCTTACTTCAATTAAATCGGCTATAAATGTTTTCAGTTTTAAATGGAATTGGCATAGTTTGGAATTAGCATTGAAATAAAGGTTTTCCTTAAAATAAAATAAAAGTAAAACTTCTCTAATCAAAGGATGCTTAATTTTTATTTCTATAAGAACTCCAAATTTTTTTAAAATCCTAAAGACATGAAATTGAAACAGTTTTCATTCTATTCCATGCATGAATCCTTTAAATCGTTTTTCTGTGAAATTGAAAAGGAAATAAAATTATAAATGTTGTAAGCTGAATCAAATATATTCTAAAAATTATTCATAAATTCTTTTTTATGAGAGGTATATTTTAGGAATTAACTAAATAATATTTTTATTTTCTCTTATATATCGAAATATTTTCTTTTTATAAAACTAAATTTTTCTTTCTTATGAAAGGTATTTTAAAAATTAACAGACTAATATTCTTAGTTTACCTTATATATCGAAATATGTTTTTTTTTTCTAAAACATAATTCTTAAGACGGAAAGATGAACTGAATGAAGTATTCAAATTCTATGTTATTATTATGGTAATTGGCTGCGCAGTTCTTATAAATAATCAGAAAGTGAACATATATTGCTTCAAAATACAGCTTGTAATTTAAATAGATACTTTAGTGTCATGGGATTCGAATCCATTATGAAGTTTCGTGCCCTTAATATACAAATCAAGAGTAAAACTGTTACAAGTGCCACAATTTACGTGTTCATTTAACGCATACAAAAATTTTGTTTGGTGAACCTTTAATGAAAAATTTTTCAAAAGAAATTTAATTGAAATTAAATTTAAATAAATACTTTCGGTAAAGCATCCAGTCACCAAATGAATCTAATTCAAGATATGATTCAGTTCTTGTAAAGGAATTAAAAATTTCTGTTTCCATATTTTGAAATTGTTGGGGCAATCATCAAAATTACGCAGTTAAGTTATTAAATGATTATTCCATTACTTACTAACTTTTAAATGAAAAAAAAAATCAAAGTTGAAACTGTATACACTTTTAAAAAAAGACTTTAAAGCACGTTGCTTGTTTTTTTGTAAAAAAATAACTTTTTTTTCCCAATTCAAACTTTAAATTTATAGAAAGCTTTTCGAAAACAAATTCTTAAATCTTTTATTCACAAAATGCTTTGAAAGTCTCTAGAGGAACACTTTAGTTAATAATTAATTAACAGCCAAACTAAATTTTTCAGAGGAGGTAGAACATGTTCGAAGAAGAAGTCCTTCAAAAAATTTGAACTTATTTTAAGTTTTAAAATTTTATTATGTATATATCTTCTTTAATCAAAATAATTATTTTTAGGAAATTTGTACTCAAAACTCATTTTAATTTCTGATACTTGTAAAAAAATTAAGGTGGAAAATTTGCCACTTTTAAGGCAATGATTATTTTATTGAGTAATTTAATATAATTGAAAGATACTGTATCTTATCAGCGAGATAATTTTAAATGTCGTATTTCATTATATTAAATTACAGAGATCCCTTATATTAACGTCCAATTTGGTATTAGGTATCAAGGCTATTAAGTGAAATTTGGAAACGTTGGTAAAAAAATGAATAGAGCGACTAAATTGAGGACTTTGTTTTAGCTGTTATTTTCTTTTCTTATTTCTTCGTATAAAATATAATTTGATGTTACATATGGAGTCCGATATAAAATAATTTCTCAAAACCAGTATACAAAAAGATTACTTAATGAAGTGATCATTATAGATCTAATTATAAGTTGAGGGTGGCATTCAAATTGTTAATTATTTTTTAATACGAATGTCGCTCCACTTACATACTGTAAGAGCTGATAAATAATCGTAAACTCCCTTTTCAAGTATTAGCGTCTCTTGGGGGAATATTACAACTTTATAAATTAAAATTTAGAATTCATAACATGGTGTGTATTATCGTCTGTAGATTCAGAGTAGCAATTATTTACTGCATACTTAATTAAGTAAAATTAATCTGAAAGGATAACTGAACATTGCGAATGAATAGAGAATTTATCCCAGCTGATGCTATGCATTCGCAAGCATACATACGATTAAGTGAAGCTTTAGATAAAACATTTCTGATATATAGTAGATGATTTTACTTAAGAAGAATTGAATCGTAATTAGTAACTTATAATTAAAATGTTTCTTTTGAAAAGTAACGAACAGAGGAAATTAGTTTTATAACTCTACTTAGTTACATATCTTTGAAATTATGTAAATAAAAATATTATTAAGGAAAGATAAATATAAATATAATTATGTAAAATCTGGATGCATTTAAAACAGCAGACATTGTAAATTTTTAATATTTGCTTGTTTTAATTTTTTACATATCTATGAGTTTTAGAGATTTATCTAAAATTGTTACATAAAGGTTTAATCTCTTTGAATGAAGATTTATTTATCTTATTTAAATGATTGACGTTTGCTGTTTAGAAACTCATTGTCTTATGTTATTGTGTTTTGTGTAACAATTTATATGTTCAGAGATTTAATATATAAGATCATCTTTTTAATTAATTAAAACTAATTAAAAGTTTTACAGCAAATCACGCATTTTTGGAGAAAATGTTCAAGATGTATCTTAATCATTTATAATATCTTGATAATTTTTGAGAATGTACTGTTTTACACTGAGAATACACTGTTTTAAGAATGTTTAATTCATCCTTCCACAATTATCCGAAAAGAATGGTTATTGCATAATTCTGTCAAATGAGTACGATATATTAGTTCCGCATGGCACGTATTCTAAATATGTTGCATTTTTAATCTTCCAATAAATCAGAAAAAAATTGAATTTTTAGTGGCTTTAAAAAACTTTAAGTCTCATCCTGTACTGGAAGAAAATGCGTTGATCAGAGCCAATACGCTTTTATAATCCATTCTTCCATAAAAGATGAATGGGCTTGAATTTTGAGTTGAAATTCCTCACAAATTTTGCATTAAAGGAAATGTTTGCAAGCAACTTTAACTGACTACTCGATGAAAAATATACGAGGTCGCTGCGATATTCTCAGTGATATAGATAATTCAGGAGCTTCTTCTGATGTCTTTCCCACTTTATGTCCATTACATTGTTTAAATAACCAATAGGTTATAGTTGCAGGGTCATGAGGCAGTGTTATTTATGAAGTACATGGTCTTTACATTTATCTCCAATTGAATTGCATTCAAACGGTCCAGTCAAAATATCAAGCAATGTGAGGTTGAAAAATCTTGAATAAAATTTGTTCTATAATGATTTGAAGCTCATAGAATAATATATTTTCCTTAGGAATAAAAAGTAAAAGTAATGGAAGCTACAAAGTTTTCGTGAATTTTTCTAATTGGTTTCTTTAAACTCTGAATAGGAAAATTAGACGTTCTAAAGCTATTCAATTATTAAAGAATTATTTATTCATTTCGAGATATTTTTTGTCAATAAATCAGTTATGCAGTATTCATTGAATTCTCAAAAAATTAACATGATTTATTGATCATGAATATTAAAAAAATTATATTTTTGACATCATACTAGTACACAAACTCTTGTGTAATAAAAGTAATATTAATATTATTTTTTATATTTAAATAGATGTAGATGAAGATAAATCTGCTAGTGATGAACATAATATTTTTATGGAAGATTTAGATGCATTTAAATTAGTTGACTATGGTCATTTACATTTTGAGGCATTTTTTTAAATATTTTACCTATGAAAGAGTTCATAAATTATATTTAAAACCGCAAAATATAAGCTTTCACCGTATCAAATTTAAATTTCTTTTACTCATTTAAATATTTTAACATCAATATGTGTATTTCCATTGCCTTAATTATTAAGTTCTCTTATATATTTCTTTTTGGTTTAAAGAAAAATGTCCTCCCATATTACCTTTACCGTGTTTGTTCTATCACAGAAACAAACGGAACATCTAACATTGGTAAAAAAATGTAAATAATTTTTCAATCTGTCATCTTACATACATTAAAGATCTTATTTCGTATGTTGAATGAGCTAACTTTTTATTTTTCATCAATTATTCAAACTTAATTCATTACTAATTAATTTGGTTTGCAATAAGTTATTTAATAAGATTTGAATCTTAAATATTCTATTTTTCATTTGCAATTAATAATGTTCTTAAACGAAATTGATTTTGAAAATATATTTTTAATTGTAACTTTAACCTGACTTTAATGATCATTAAGTTCGCAGAGAATATTGATCATGCTATCAAATCTTTCAAATCGAGCCTTTATTGAAAACATCTAAAAACTAAGCCTTCAAATATATGCAAGTAAATAACACAGCTTTATAAAAGCTGTGGTACTTCAGTAGCCATAAAATTGGTTTTATTTATTGTGTAAATCAATCTCAAAAATGTAGCTAAGTTTAATTGCATCATAAAGTTAATTAAGATGTACTTTTTCGATTTACATGTATAACATTCTTTCTTTCATCTTTCGAAATACTGTAAATTCTTATTCTACATTCAAATTGTGAACGTAGTAAACATGATTTATCCCAGAATTAAAAAAAAAAAAAAAAGAAACTCGCATAGCAAAAAAATTGATGAAAGAATACTTTGCATTTCCTTGAATTATAATAATATAACGTTGAAAAATATGTTAAAAAATATTATAATTCTGAAAAAAATTACTCAATAAAAAACTAGTATCCTTAAAGAACGTTTTTTTTATTATTTAAAAAAAGTATAAATACTTCAAAAATCATTTTAAAAAACGCACTCTTATACACAAGGTATATTTGATCTACCCTGCTTGCTTATATTATAGAATGTTAAACGCACGAATTCTCTTTTTTTTTTCTATGTACCTATAAAAATTGAAACTAATTATTCAATTATTAATAATTCTGAATATAAACGTAAATAACAATTGCATAATTCCCTAACAACCATTGTTCTTATTTCTTGTGTTAATTATTGAGCTGTTAATTTTTAAAATTAAAATTATCGTAAATGTGTTTAATTTATTCGAAATAATTATTGAACCAGGAGTAATTCTCTATTTTAATTTGCATTCAATGGACCAATTAATGTTATGTTTTTTTTTTTATTGAAGGCAAATTAGGCGTATATACCTTTGTATCTAAACGTATAAATACATACTTAAATATATAGATAAATATATATAAATATATAAATAGGTCTCTATTTATGTATTTAGATATATATATTTATATCTAAATACATAAATAGGCAGAGATTAAATGTCCTTCATTGTGATTGCTCAAGAGTGAGCAAGTGGCATGCATTTTTATTATCAGTCAAAGGAATAAATAGAACAATATTTTGATACAACTTGATTTAGAGAAGGAATAGTTATTATTAATTGTCATGTAGTAAAACAAAATTCTTCCAGAATTATTTTTAAAAATTTTGGCCCCTTTAAATAGTCTATCATTTTTTCTAAAAGGAAAATCTTATACAAAGCACTGAATATTTGAACGAAAACAAATATTATTTACAAAATTCATTGAATAAAACTTCAGCTACATTAATTAGTGTTTCTTTCAAGTATGCATTTAGAATCGTTTCAAAATAAATAACCATATACTCAGAGGAAGATAAAATATATATCGAAAATAATTATTGCTTATGTCTTGTCGAAAACATTTAAAGATTAAACAAATTTAGAGCTTATATGTAATTTTAATTTGGACTTAGAAGGACCTAAATGTTTTAATTTGATTCTTATCAAAATAATATTTTTTTTGTTTGATGTTTTTTATGATATTAGTAATATACGCCACGATCGAATATATTTTGAATCCAGAAGAGGAATTCTAAAAATTATAAAGAAATATATTTTTTTGAAACTTCAAATAAGATAATAAAAAATGTTACTTATATTCTCATTTTCTTATTTAAATTATCATAATAAATTAATGCGCTCACAAGATGATTGGATTTCATCGTTGGCTCTTCTAATCCTACTATAATAATAACTCTTCTTTTAATAAATTAATTATTTTTATGCCCAGTTCCATACTTTTTATATTTTTAAAATATTTGTATCGCGTTAAATATTCTTATTTAAGTACCGTCCTAGCCATTTAATCAAAATTCAAAATTTCGTGGTCCTGTTAGATATACAGGACCACGAAACTTACGTTATAACTTACGTCATTTTTAAAGGGAGATGTTTATCTAACTGGTATAAAATATATCACACCATCTGTATTAAGAATTCATTCTATAAATGAACTGAAAAATCCTCATCAACATGTGAGTATATTTCCATAAGATATATCTGAAGAATCTTTATTTCATACAATATTAATTGAAGTGCTGTGCCTCTGACTATCTTTATAGTAATAATACCTTTGGACGCATGAGAAAAAAGTTATTTATTTTTTTAAAGAATCTGTTGTGTCCATACCATTGATTAATTTCGTACTACCACCATACCATCGATTAATATCATACTAATCCACATACCATCCCTAATATCGTACTAACCTCATACCATTGATTAATATCTTACTAATCCCATACCATCGAATAATCAATAAAAATGACGTCATTAAAATTTATGGAATATATGCGCACATCAACTCAACCTAAAATATTTTGTTCAACCTAAAATTTATTAATGGCATACGGTTAAGAAAAAAAAATACATTTCATATCCAAGTATTCTGCAAAATAATAATGTATTTAAATTGTTAATATTGACGAAAAGGTGATTTCAAAACAATTTTCTGGTAATATAGCTATCAAAACGTATTATCGAGCGGAAAGTTTAAATTTTCATAAAAAAAATTGTAAACGCTGTTTAGTTCATGCATGTGTTATAAGTTATTATGTGCTTAATAAAATAAATGACAAACTCATGATTTTTCGTGTATATTTATTATACACCAACATTACATAAATATACGTTATAAAACGTAACTACATACAACGTTTTTTTTCAATTTTTTTTAATTTATAGTTTTTTTTTTAAATTTTGCGTTTTGTTAATTTTTATGAACTGATTTAAGTAAATTTTAAGTTTTTTTTATTATTTTATTTTAATTTTAATATTTTAAAGTTTCAATTCTTATGTATTTTTTTAAATTTTCCTAAAATATTTTATAAACTAAGAAACAAAAATAATTATATATACACAAAATATACAAACTTATTTACAAATATTTACATAGATACAAATATACAAACATATAAACAAAAGTACAAGCATATTTACATATACACAAATATACAAACATATAAACAAAAGTACAAGCATATTTACATATACACAAATATACAAACATATTTACAAATATATACATATATACAAATAGACAAACATATATACAAATCTATTTACAAGTATTTACATATATACAGTTATATTTACAGTTATTTACATATATACAG
>JAPMOR010090501.1:0-14439 GCA_026543865.1 Argiope aurantia | reverse complement strand
GTACATTCAAAAGCGAAGTCCCCCAGACCACCGCAGAATGGGCTGTTTATTATATGAAATCTATGTAAATATAAAAGAAAAGGACCATGCTAATATTGAGATACTATCATGTGCTTTAAAATGCATATATATGGTCTCTTCGTTTGGAATAATAATTTATTTTAAGATACATATTTTACATGCTCGTTGCAATGCACTGAAAATCTGTAATGATCTATCGATCATCTTTATTGAAAATGTAAAGTATATTTAACTTATTTTTAAATAAGCTGTAAGAAATTAATGGACACTTTTATACGTAAAAGTGGAAATGCTTTTTTTCCAAAAACCTTCCATGCTAATCAAATCTAATATAAAAAATAAATTTAAAATTATATTCTTTGGATTGCAAGCATGTTTTTTAATGCTTTGTAGGGAAACTTCATAATAAATAATATGTGCCTGCCGTTTGCCTACTTGTTGACTTTTTTCTATACAAATTAATTGGATTTTGGTATTCTGTTTTAGAATGTTTCATTGGCTCTTGGAATTATATTCCAAAAAATATTTTTCGTAAACCTCATTTCAGTGTTGCTCAGCCACCTATGACTTAATGGGTTAATAATGCAAAGGTGGAGACAGTTTGCAAATATCACATGCTTGAAAAGTGTGTTTTGAGGGCGATGACTACTTGCTCTCACACTTGGTGTCCGATTAGTCAGGTATCAATAAAAAACAAATGGATTAATGGTAGTTTTGGATTTCATTCACTATTATTAAGCTGATTAATGTAAATTTTCCACGAAGAGAACAATATTGTGAGCTAATATAGCCTTTCCTGGAGGCAATCTACTACATTAATTGGAACTCTGCCATTCCGTCTCAGGTTTACCTTATACATTATAAGATCAGTGTTTGACCAAAAATACATCAATTTTGGTCAAACTCAGCATCAAATTTGATTTCTGTACATCATTTTTAATCATCATTCTTGATCGTTCAAATTTGATTTCTGTAAATGGATATAAAAAATAGAAACACCATTTCGACACTTGGAATAATGAAAACGTGAAACAATGTTTGAAATTGTAGACTTTCAAATACAGCATAGGGACTGAACTGATCGAAATAACTATAATCTTAGTGAACCATTGTATTAGGATGTCGCAAAAGTTTCTTTCCCATTTCTAATATGAAATGAATACACAATATTTTACTGTTGAAGATATTATTTATTTTGTTATATAGGAACCCTTTTGCTCTATTACCTTCTTCTACCTCTCAGGAAGCCTCATTATGCCTTCATTCCAAACTGTTGTGTTTTGGACAAGAAATAATCTTCGAGGTGCGCTTTTATTTCGCTGATGGATTTAAAGCGCTTTTCACGAAGAGAATACTTTTAAGGACAGAAAAAAGTAATAATCAGATGCAGCGAGATCTGGAGAGTGTGCAGGATGCGGTAAAATATTCCAATCAAACTGTTAGAGCTTCTATCTTACGACTAATGCAATATGTGGTCTTGCGTTGTCAGGATGGAAAACAACGCCTCGTCGGTTCATTAATTCTGGCCTTTTTTTTTTGCTATGGCAACTTTTATTTGATCCAGTTGATGACAGTATTTCGTAGAATTTATTGTTTCACTTTGAGGAAAGAGCTCGTAGAAAATGACGCCTTTCCAATCCCACCAAATTGACAAAAGAGCTTTTTTTGGTTTGTAGTAGAGCTCTGGTTCGATTGAAACCGATGCCTTGGATGGCTAATAGATAAGCCCGCATGTTTGCACACGCAGAGCCGGATAAGGCCATTCATAGCGAGATGAGAAAGAAACCTTTGGAGTACCCTCATACATATATTTCTTCTTTATCATTCAACTTTGACAACTTCAGTATTTGGCTAGACACTATAAATTTTAGAAAATAGAAACACCATTTAGAAGTTTAAAATAATGAAAAAGTGGAACTGTGTCTGATATTGTAGGCATTCAAATACCACATAGAAAATGAACGGATCGAAATAACTATAATCTTAGTGATCCATTGTATAAATGTTTTTTCACTGGGATACAGAAATTGAGTAAATTCTCCTTAGATTCCTTTGCTTAAGCTATGCCACATGTTCTACACTATTAATCTATTGAATTGCTACTCCTTCCGTTTCACATGTCTAATATTTATTTTAAATTTGTAGATAGCATTTTTTCCCCACTCTACTATTCGACATGTATAAGAGCGATAAAGCGTTTAATGAAATAAGTACAAGAAAAAGAAAAGAAAAGAAGGACGCTACCCAACAAAATATTTCAGGGGATCATAGATACCATTTTGCAGTGATATGAAAATGGTTAAAATCCATGTTTTAAGCGAAAGTATGAGATTTCACTTAGCCACAATCTAAAACAAAATATCAAGTTTGCTTACAAAACTATTCAGATTCCAGATTAAAATTCTTTTTAGTCTTTTCATTCATATTTGAACAAATCTTTGTTTATAAAACTAATGAATTGATTCAATAAAAATCAATGCTCTCACTCTCATTTCATTCCTTTCTCGAATGGGATGATGATCTTTAGAAGGATCTATATATAGCATAAAATGAAGTCTCCTGAGAGTGTCTGTATGTTGAAACCCTAAAAACTCGAGAAATACTGAACTAATTTTGGAGATATTTCTATCATTTTGTAGGGCATTTATTGGGGTAGGTTTTAGTATATTGATGTCATATTAAAATAAAGAAAGGAGTTTTATAATTGCGATTTTAATTATTTTCTTACTACGATTCGCGCATGAGTAAAGCAGCAGTATCTGTGCTTCGCACTTATCCGCGCGTGAGCGGAAATCTCAAACTTCGCATCTGCAAATAGTAAGAGCTGTGGTATTCATATGCGATATATTTCTTTGTTTACGTCTGATTTTAAACAGCGATTCAAATCTCATTATGCCTCGAAAGAAGGAAATTCAACCTTGGCCGGAGCACATTAAATGTCTAAACGCTTCGTTTGTTGTGCGGTAGTGAAAATGCAGAAAGAAACTTTAGGTTATCGAAAAAGAGGTTAGGTTATCTATCAGAGAAAGAATGCCCACACTTTCTTCAAAAGAGAGTCTTCTGTTGAGCGAAGTAACCATCGCTCTTTAAATCGCACTGCAATTGAATGACAGAGACAGAATGAATCTCGCCGGTCTGTTGACAGAGAAAGACATTTAAATTTGAGACTCAGGAGAAGTGAAGGAACAAACGTTTCTGATATTTGGTCCGAAAAGGAGTACGCCGTTCGGAATTTTGAACAATGTGTAGATTACAGAAATGATGCTTCGATTTCAATAGGAACAATGTCTATTGTCTGTCCATATTGTTCAGCTTTAGGAACAGCTTTGATATACAATCATTTTCACCCAAAAAGTTGATCGCCAAATTTTGGCGAAATGGCTGAATGTGGCGCGAACGGCAGCAATAGCGTTTCCAATCTAAAGGTTCCGAGGAACGCTGCAGCAAATTAACGGAAATATAGAAAAAGAAGTCAATAAGTGCAGTAAAATAAAATGCATGCAAAAAATTTAATCGAAAATAAGGAAAGTAAGCAGAAGTATATGCAGCAGGAAAAAATCAAGGGAAATGAACAGGAAAGATCGAAATACTGTAACATACAGAAACTTTAAAAAAATGGCGGCCATGTAACCCCAAACAAAGCACCACCAAAAAATTGCCTACCTCGCAAGGCACCAAATGACTGTAAATCAAAGCTTAGTCCTAAATATTTCTGAATATGTGCTATAAAAAATTGTTCTGTAGTTATTTCTGATGATTTCTAAATATCGTTTTGATCCCACATGACATTCCTATGTCATATCGGGTGGAGGCTAGACTTTAAATCTAAAGTTAATTTTCTTCTTGGATGTTATGCCACGGGCAACGCTGAGCGGGTACTGTTAGTAAAACATAAAAGAAAAAAAATTCAATACAGAATCATGTCGAGATTATATTTTTACATATCGCAATGTACGCAATTTTTTTATCATCTTGTATCTCATATTCATATGTCGCTATGGAAAAATAAGCTGGTGATAGCGAGCTGTGTCGGAAATTGTCACGTGATTTGTCGTATAATGAACTGTGAGATTTTAAACTCAAACATGGTGCAATGTGATGCCTCCATTTATTTTACTTAATTCAATAGTAAATAGCCACCTTTTGTACTCATGCATGTAATATAATTTCGAGACATCTGAACATCAAATTATCTATTATGGTGATAGTAGAGAATATTTTGCATGATGTTTGAACTGCAGTTTATTGGACATTTATTTTTACAGCACGATCAAGCCGCTTTCTTATGAGATCACTTTCGAAAGCATCACAGGAATCCCATGATTCAACATTTAATTATATAATATTATTTTGTATCATAGCTATAAAACTTAGCAACAGCACGATGCAACCTTATGCAATGGACTTAGAGCTTTATATTGGCTTCATACGATACACTGTGTCCCTTTAAAACTCTGAAAAATGTACATAAGATATAGCCCATTGATCGTTTCAAGATCATCACTTTTCGATGATTCTACTTCTCTAAAAGGTGAGGCGCGAAGGAATGAGCGCATTTCTGGAATTTTTCGACCTTGATTTCCACTCCATTCGATACTTCTTTCTTCAATTTTTTCTCCACATAAATGTGCGCGTCGTGTCGCTTCTTACATTTCTTATTTTAACTCAAAATTGTGCATTGATTGCTTATATAGTAAGTTGAAGTAGAAAAAAAAGCTTTCAGAAGTGGTACAAAAAATATTTGAAACAATATCATTCACTGTGACCCTTATTATCTAGATTTGCTAATATCAAAAATGTTATCAAAAAATTCAATAACAAAAAAGGTGTCTAACTTAAATAAATATTATTATTTTGTACCAAATTTTAAGAATAGAAATCTTCTTTAAAATATAATATTAAACACATCATACAATACCAAAATAAGGAAACAAAAAAAAAGGGGGTGGATATGAAGAGAATTTCATAGAATACTGTTCCTCAGCCTGACACATTTCCAGCGGAGTTCCAAATTTGCATTTTTTTTTTATGTGCAAAGATCCACGAATAATGTTAAAAGTAGCCACCGTACTCCAAGAAACAACATCACGAAGAAATGAACAAAGATAAATTAAAAATATATGGGGGAGTTACATAACTGCCAATAATGGGTGATAGAAGAGCCCATGTTTGATCACACAACAAAAATGATCTCATAAAACGAGGGCAACAAACGAGATTATCATAAAACATTTTTACAATCCTGTCTACCCTATTTCTTACCATTTGCAAGTCACGGATGATAAAATGTTTATGCTACTTTGGGGGTCACGGTGGCCTGGTGGTAAGGTCTCAGGTTCTAAACTGGAGGGTTTAGATCGAGGCCCGATTCCACCGAAGAACCATCGCGTAAGTGGGTCTGGTGCACATAAAACTCAACTGGACAAACGTCCTCCCACTGGTATGATGTGGAAGTTTGGAGAAGAGAGGGTGGGGGATCTGCTTTCAAGAAATCTTCTTGAAATCACAAGTTTCTTTAAAAAGTAAATCTGCAAAATAAGCATTGCTGCACAAATAAGGATAATCAACAATCGTTGTTACTCAGCTAGAAGAGCATTTCCGTTCTGTTCGTGTGGAGTACGAATCCCAACCAAAGTATTTTAGCCAAAAAAAAAGAAATTCTTTTATTTAGATTATTTATTGTTGATCTAAAATTTGGAAGGCTCTAGATCTTTCTTAAATAGTCAAATTGGATTGTTCTCGAGCATTCTATATGTGTTTAAAAGGTGAGCTCAGTCAGTGATTGGTAAGCTCTCAGCTTGTGTTGTAGTGAGTTGCTTCGTTTTAATAAATCTAATTGTTTGTTTATACTAACGGCGTATTTCTTCATACCTACTTGACAATATTCTACCAAGCTCTATTAATATTCCTTTATTATTATTATATCTTCAATATTGCTTGAAGATATGAAAATTATATTTTTAAAGAAACTAGCCGCCTTTGGCGACCAGTTTGTTCGTCCAGATTATTAACTTTTTTAGGCTGTTTAATTATTTATAAGGGATACATTTCTTTAAAAATACATTGCATTTCGTAATTTGATACGATTAAAACGTATGAATTCGACTGAAATTGTTTATTGTAAATTAAAAAGATTATATATTACGAAATAAAAACTGAAAGGAAAATCCTATTACGGATTTAATATTTTGACGGACAGTTTGAATCCCATCGTAAAATTTTAAAACATTGTTTCGGTTAGTGTATCAAATTCAATTAAAAATATTATTAAACGTAAGAGAAATAGTGTACGGAAAAAAATTTATATTATTAAAAATAATTTTCAAACAATTATTATTTGTAAGATAATTGTTTTGAAAGATATGAGTATCAGTTCTTGTATCCAAGTCATTACATTTACGGCTTTCTTAAGATTAAAATCCAGGCGCCAAAATTGAAAAATTTTCGAACCGATTTCTCGCCAAATATAATCGTGACAATTTTTTATTGTAATTTTGAAAACCGTTTGTAAAAATTTCCTGAATCACCCAGGATTGCAGATTTTTTAGATAGTCTTTGAACGATGGGCATGATTTTGATATATTTGGCGAGAAACCGTACATTAAGCCTTTCTACGATTACTTATCTTGAAGCCTATTTACGGTGAAGCCTATTTTTGCATTTGATTGAACTTTTTATTTGAAGACTATTTTTTGATTTTTTTATATCTTTTTTCCTCTGACTGAATGCCGTATTTGATGACGGAGAATTATTTCCAGAACACTTTTAATAATATTTTGCAGCTCCGTTAATTAGCTAAGCGAAGCATTTGAGTCAGTACAGCTATAAAACGCAGTCGAAAATTCGTGTGATATTTTGCTTATATTTGACTGCTGCCATTCGAAAATTAGTAATAGGCCTGTTTTATGTGCCACATAAGTTAGCATTTTATATATACAGATGATGAAGAAAGTTAGAGGTAAAAGAAGAGAAATGAAAAGCTTGTGGAATAATCTGTATTTGCAGAATAACTAATAATTTCTTATGTAGTTATTTACATTAAAAAAAATTGCAGATTTAAAATTCAAAGGAAAAATATTTATATAGCCATAGTATTATGAGCTTTACCCCTTCCCATATTTTATATGAAAAAAATGAAATCATAAATTTCTATATGAATTAAATATTATTTATTTCTATGAATGAATTTCTTTACCGATTTTTCCAGTGTTCCTAATTGAAGTATGTTGTTCTAATAAGATAATATTACGCAATTAGTAGATTAAGAAATATGCAGCAAAGTTAGTTTCACATAGGAAAAAGATGCGCAAGTAATGTAACAATTGGTATGTTTGCGCAAGTAATTGATATGGTTTTGAGGAAATTGGTAATTGATAAGGATGCATGGAAAATTGAATTTAACCTCAGAATGATTGTAGTTATAGTCATGAAAATGATATTCAGAGGTAATAAAAACCTAATAATAGTATTTAAAGCAATATCTGGTAAAAACCCCGTATTAATTTTCCTATTTAGAAAATGGTACAAGATAGAGGGAGCATGTCACTTGCAGAGAACTACCGGTTTGGTAGAAACAGACAGTTTGTGCAATTAATGCTGAGCAAAAGGCCTTCAAATGGTTGTCCACATTTCCAGAAATTGTGACTTCCTTTGATACGGAAAAAAAAAAAAAAGAAAATGCTATTTTTATATTGTGACAATATTGTGCCACTAAACGGTTTTTCCTTGCCGGGACATCTCAAATAACTATTGCATGCGCCTTTTCTGTCAGCATTTCAGAATTTTCGATGCCATTCGATACCGTTTCGATGCTTGGTATATTGCATCGACTGATATTCTAAAAAGTGTGCATAGTGAAATTCAAATAAGAGTCCTGATTTGTATTGCATATAACGAACAATAGTTTGAATACCGAACATAAATGTATCTTAGGATAGCAAGTTATTTCCCTAAGATATACATTTTGTAACTTCAGAATTTCAGAAATAACGAAAAAAGAAAAGAAAAAAAAAAAAAACTGTGCATTTTGAGCATTTTGCTCTTAACATTAACGTACACTTTTGTACTATATTTATAACATTCTACAAGATTTTGTAACTGACATTTATCCCGTATTATACTATTTTCGATATAAACACAAAGGTGGACACTCGCATAGGTTTAAGTGTATTGGATGGTTATATTAGATAAAATGTACGACACATGTTTAATGGAATGCATGTGCAAGTCAACAGAATATTATTTTTGCCCGAATAACAGCATAAACTGTCGACTCAACTCGACATATACAGTAGGAAACAAGACATCATATTATGAACAAAACATGAATAATATTAAAGGAATTGTTCGATGGATGCCCTGTGTCAAGAAATGCGCATTTTTTCTTCTTATTACATATTAACTACGGTTATTAATGTCGTATTTTTGTTGCTGAACTGTTGTCTATTTATATCCTACTAGCCGCCTTTGGCGACCGGCCGGTTAGCCAGTATTACCGCTCACTACAATTTTCAATTAAATATTTTAAGTAACTGGTCTCTTAATAGATTCTCAAACAAAACATTTTTAATCTTCAAATTTTGATAGTCATACCAAACTTATACTATTGTTTAGATCGTTTCTTTCAATTTACTATATATACTTTGCTAATTTGTTGTCATTTCCGGTAAAACTTCAACTTTAATTAAAAATGTAAATGATGAAATTGCAATTAATATAAAGATATTTTTAAATAAAACCAAGCGTTTTATTTTATTTATCATCTTTATTGTTATTTATTTATTATTATTATTACTGAATATGAGTATTGCAAACAGAATCGCTCATTATTTAAGTCTTATGTGAACTACAAAATATTTTTCATAATTTATGCAATATCTAAAACAATAATTCAACAAAAATTTCTCAGATTCAGCATAAAATCCAGTTTTTAGTTTTGCTTTCAAAAGGATTGAAATGAAATCAATAATAATATTTTGTTCCAAACGATAAATATATTTCAAAAATTATGAAGTCTAAATTTCTGGACACACCAAATTTTAAATAAATGAATGAATGTTTCTATTTTCCACGATCAACTAAGACTTATTTATGAAGTTTTGAATGTTAAAAATATAGAAACAACTCAACATTTTCATAATCTTAGGTCAATTAATCTTGAGAAACCTGCGCGCTGATTGGCGTATTTTCTTTGAAACGATCGATGGAAAATCTAAAATTATCCTTTTTTTATTGAATAGTGATATTCAAATTTTCATAAATCAGTCAGTTTAAGTGATTGATTTAGTTGATTGGAAATTAACTCTTTTTATTTAAAATATTAGTGTTTCAAGAACATTTTGTTATTCGTGATTTCCACAGCAGAAGCTTTATGTAAAATCAAAAATTCGTTATTTATTAGAGCATTTATTGAATCAAGTTACATAAAATATAATCATTTTCCATTTAGACCATTTTAGCAGATCTTTGACTTACTAAAGGTTTACAAATCAGCTGTGGGGCCCTGATTTGAATGGATATCCTGTTCATATTAAACAAAACTTGCCTTAAAATATAACTGATTTATTGGATTAATAATATAGAGAGTGTAAAAGATCATAAAATAATTTTTCTTGAATTTATTTTTTAGAAAAAATAATATTTCATATTTGTTTCATTTCCTACAGACACGTGACGAAAATTATATTTTTGCAGATTTTATTTCAAATAGATTTAATTTATTTTTAGTTAGAGCTTTAATCAATGTGATGGCAACACTTTGAAAAAAGCTAATTTTTCCCATGAATATGAAACGTGCTCGAGCAGCTTAAATTTTATTTTTATTTTGTACGAAAAAAATTATTGAAAAATATAGTTAAAATATTTATTTAAAAATTCATTAAAAACAGAAATTTAATTTTAAGGTTAAAACATTGGTATCATTTAAAAAGATAAACTTTTGATCTTTAACTTCATGTAAAAATCTTTTTCGTGCAGTAATATTTTCGGAAGTTGTAGCAGAAACACGCCAAAATGTCGCTTAATTTTTAAATAAATAACATTCTAATTAAAAATTCGAAAAAATAACTCCCAGGTGTACATTCCTGGCCTCCAAGCCAACACACACACACACACACACACATACACACACATTGAACTTTATTATAAGTATAGATTAAACTTGAGTTTTATACTTTATCAGGAATATTCTTTTCTTTTATTCATTTCCGTTTCATTGAGTCCCATGTAGTTATTGATCTGTGACCCAATATTTTTTGTTCAAAAGGGATTTGCCTATACAGATATAATATCAAATTAGTATTTTTTTTATTACTATTGATCACACACATATTAAATTAATTTGCATTTTATTAAATATCAGTAACTTGTTTACAGAAGTGAATTTTACATAACATTTGTACTAAGCTAAGGAATTTTTATTATCAAACTCAAGCATTCTGCTTCTTTACCAGTTTTATTCTAATTTACTTTAAAGTTTTTCCAATTCAAATAAAGAAAAAAAAGTCGGATCCTCATTGTCATTTTCTTTTTCACTCGGGAGCTTCTTTTTCATGTCATTTTTTTCTTTCATTCCTTCTTTGTTTCAAGCGCAGCACCTTTCTACAGGTGTTTCCGACAATTCCGGTGAAAGACCAAACTGAGATACCAAGCCAACATCCAGTCAATCCTCCGATGTAGCTGAACAGTTCTTCATCCTGGTCAGAAACGATACATTAATTATTAATAAAATTTGGAAATAATCATTAATATTTTGAATAATTAGTTTATAATGAAATATTTGCGTCAGTTTCGATTGAATTCTGATTTAACAACAAGCTTCACATTCTTCAATACTTTTCTCAGACAATCAATCGCCTGAATTTCATAATAATTTCAGCCCATTGATGCATCCATAAACATGGTTATTTATAGTAGAATCGTATATTGGCAATTTTTGAATTCTATTGAATATTAATTTTTATTTTCTTGCATATGGAGTATGAGAAAAGATAAAGTGCTTGAGTTGTCTAAAAATTCAATTTAGTGATTTATATGAATCTGCATGCTTCTCACTTCTTGGAATCCAAAAAACACACCCCTTTCTGGCATTGCCAGTTTATCGGCGTGCAAACTACGGTGAAATAATGAAAGCGTGAAATGTCCAGAGTGACTTTTTCACCAACGTTTCAGGCATCTGTCGAATTTTGGGAGAAATTCCTCTTCTTCTCCCTCGTCGGTGAAAACTGAACTGAATTGAAACTGAAACACCTGGAAGGATGAAAATATCCAGGGAGATTTATCCACAGAACTTATCTGTAGAAAAGTTTGGAACAACTGTTTACGTGTTTAAACAATTACTGATTCGCCCGTTTGTCGATATGAGAAGACGAAAAGTTGAATGTGCATCCATTGAGCTATTCGAATTTTGCCATTTGATCTTTTCACCATCATTGCAAATCTGTGATCGTATTACGAAATGCCATATACGCCATATTGTGCGAGTATCCTTGATATTGCGAGGATGAACATTCCTGCAGGTCTTCCTTACTATCAGACATTAAACCAGATATATATTCATTTCTGCATTTTGTCTTTCTTACAGAATATGGTACTTCACGTTTTAACATTTTAATGATAAAATAATCATATGATTGCGTGAACCCTCCTACAGCGAAATTGTCAAGCAACTGATTAATACCAATTGTCAGAAATCGAAAGAATCAGTTGCTGAATTTTGTAGTATAGTGGGACTGACTGGATTACTCCATTTATAAGGCAACTTTTGCAGAAATTGTTTTGGGTCAATTAGAAGAGAAATGAATGCCTCATCAAATGAACACAAAGACTAAAAAAACAATAAAATAACAACAATGACAATAATAACAACAAGACTAATAAAATAACAACAATGAATAAAAAAACAATACATCTTTCATAGAAATTTTGCAATCATATCTTAGGTTATAATCTTTATGCATTTAAATTGATATAATCTCATTACTTTATTTCTCAATGTTTGGTAGGCAGAATAAAACAATTACAAACGCCAGACGTAGTGAAACATCTAAATTCTGTCCATATCATTTATATTTTAGAAGAGGGATGGGTTTAAACACCTTTAAAAAGGTGAAATATTTTCTTATTCGTCGAATATAGGAAATGTCAGAAATTCTGAACAGTCTTTCGGAAAAGTGTCTTACACTATATATGCACCCCTGGGGGGCACCTCGAAATGAGGATGAGAGGCTTCCGGCATGGTGGTTGGATCTCGCCACTCTGGAGGGTACACAAATAAGTGGGGGATCTGACTTTTCCCATCGATGACGGGACGTATTTTCTTCGAGGAGCGTTGTACCGTGGCCGGTGATAGCCATTAGGACTCAACCACAGTTCCCGCGAGTGTTGCTGTTACGGAGGTCCGGACATTCAGTTTTATGGTTTAAATCCGTGTGCCTGCGTGGCGAGTCAGATGGCTGATTTACACTATATATGCAATCCCCAGAGGGGGCACCTAATTGAAGATGATAAGCTTCCAGCATCGCGGTTGGCTCTCGCCACCCTTGTGGATACACGAAAAGGTGGGGTCTGGTTTCTCCTATCAACGACGGGATTTATTTCCTTAGGAAAGGGTTGTACCGTGACCAGTAATAGCCCGTAGAGCTCAACCACATTTCCCGATAGTGTTACTGTCTCGGTGGTCCGATCATTCAGGTTTTTCCCATGTTCCTTCGGGCTTGTCGGAGAGTCAGTCTACGAATTACACTATATATGCAGCAAATGTCGAATTTTGTAATGAATAAGTGTTATTTTTTGATGGATTTTGTAGTTCTGAATTGCAATTAGAGGGTCAGGAAGACATATGAGCAGCCTCTTTAAACAGATTACATATTTTACCATTTAATATTGATTTATTGCACTTCTGGTGTAGAGTCTAAGATTTGCAAAATAATATATAGAATGAACAGTGAATACCTTCAATGAGGAAAATAGTTTAGATCTAATATTATTAGTTTCTTCTTTTTTTAGTCTATAATTTATTACCATTGTCTTATGCTAATATTATCGATTCAAAATTGAAAACTATTTCTAAATATATAGCAAACGCTTAAAGAATTATATTCAAAATAACCTTGGCGCACACAAAAAAGCTCAAAAGTCATCATTTCCACAGTAAGAAATTTGTCATTTAAAATGTTTAGTGTTAATAGCAATCATTTTAATAAACATTTGTTGCTTTTATATTTTAAAATTTTCTAAATATATATTATTAAAAATGAACGAAAGTATTCAAGTTTGGCATATTTTAAGCTGTATTGATCAATATTGCCCCCATGGTCTCTCGGTTTATATATACGGAATGATCCAAAAGTCTGGAACCACTTTAAAAATTAATAATTCAAAAACGAATAAGGATAAAAAGATGCGGTTTACATCAAGTAAATGGTAAAGAAACCAGATTTTGTGTGACGCAATAAAAAAAACTGTTCTGTTTCAACTGACAAATTGCCTTTTTTTTTTTTAAAGAGAAGAATTAACAAATGTCTCCTAAATTAGATATTATGCTGGAAATCGCACAGATTTACAGGAATACCCACTCTCCGTGGGGTAAAAAACGTTCCAAGAGTATGAGGTTTTGTGTTTCTGATAATCGTCAAATTTTGTTTTCAATTTACTACTTCATAGGTCACACTATCGATGTTAGGAAATATCTTTGCACTGCCGTTCGGAATACTGTACTCCATTTTGAAGAATTTTTTTTTCTATTAATATTAACACAATAACCAATCAAATACATTTTTCGTGCTAATTTTTCTAACCTAAGGATTTGTATGCTTACTGTTTTCATGCTACTTTCAGTGCTTTACTCTCTTTTCAGTCATTCAATCTTTGTTTAAATTACTCATTTTCATTAAAATAATCAAATATTTCCTTTTTATTTCTATTTTCGCAATTTGTCTTGATTTATGGAATACCAAGTAGTAACCCAAGAAGCTCATTATTAATTCATATTTCTGTATTAATACGCATAAATACAAAATAGTGAGTAATAATTTAAGTCTAATAGGCAGTAATAATTCTAATAAGTAAGTAATAATTTAATAGTACTTTATAATAATTACTACTATAATAATTAACAGCGCGATTTTATAGTACTTAAAATAACAAGTATGTAATTGTAGAAAAAAATAAAATTAAAAATGAATTGAATTCATGAAACACAACTTCTTATTTATTGAGATGTAAAATTACTCATCACATTACTTGACATTTCATAGGCACCTACACCAGATGAAAGTTCTTAAAAATCTAAGGGTCCAAATGGTAAAAAAGTACTTTAAAAAAAAATCAAAAGTATTCAATTTTTATAATTCCGTCATTTGATTTGGTTCCATAACCGCGAACTTACATATATATCTGTATAAAATATTATTATTATGC
>JAPMOR010090500.1:12147-23690 GCA_026543865.1 Argiope aurantia | reverse complement strand
TACAAATGCATTTTATCAACATCTCAGAGATAGTTCTATTCATGCATGTAGGAGCAAATTATGCGTAAACTGTTCAATGAAGAATGATCATAAATTAATAAAAAATAATTGACAATATTTACCCTTCAAATTTTAATGGTTTTTCGAGATATAATTTTCATTGCATGCAATGTATTTATCCCACTTTTTTCCAGTCTTCAAACACGTGCTGAAAACCATCTATAACTAGCTCTTCGAATTTTCCTCTGCAGCTTTTACTACTGCTACGCTCATTTTCATTTGAAATATATTATCTCCCATCCTCAAACATTTTAAACATCTTCTAGTGTGGGGAAGGGCATGTACAACATAAACTTCCTATGGCATCAAAGAAACTTCATGAAAAGAGTATCTAAGACAAAAATAAATTTTCAATGCTTTTATTGTGTGTCACAGTTTCGGCAAGGCGAGTACTTGGTCGCATGCCAGGGCCACAGTTGTAAGGACACGCAGGTAATCATACGTCATTATCTCTCACTTATCTAGTTATATATGTAATATGGATTCCAACGGGATTTTATGGAAATTTGCACCTAAAGAGGTCTTTGTTGTGCTCTGAACCCTCAGATTAGGGGCATTTATGTCTGTAATATATTTTAACAAAGATTTTATAGGATTACTGAATATCCTTAAGGTTATCGGAGTGCATCCTAGGGCAAATGCTGTTAGAGCATTTGCTGAGCTCGACAAAGACAGAATAAATGAAACTAGTTTGCATTCACTGCCAAATGCAATAATTGCCAGAAAAAATAAAATGATTAAAAATAGTAAATTATTAAACACTGATGAGAAAAAGGTATAACCTCTAAATGTGGTGAATTTTAAGTATGCACACATATAATTTATTATTGAAACATGTAACTGTATACTCTAAATACATTTTTCTCAAAACTGATTTTTACTTATTTTCTTTGCTCATTTCAAATCAAATAACTCAAAAAATACTTATCGTATTACTATAAATTTTTGTTGGATTTGTATTTATATTGTTTTCTAGGGAATGAGTTAAAAGAATTTGGATTGAATGAATATTTTTTTTAAATTTACAGCCTATTGTTTGAATAATAACGCCATAAATTTACTAAAAATTATGATAAATGTTCGATTGGTTCTAAAATTTTTATTTATTATCATAACCACACGTTTGTATTTCATTCCCTAGAGAAAACTATGTAATTTATTTTGATATAAGTTTTGTTCGGATCAGAGTAATAGTTTTTGGTGTAGCCAGTTTAAAGTTTTCTTTAAGAATTTGCTTAAATTTATTCTATTAAATGAAAATTCTCAAAACTTATTAAAGTTTATTTCAAATATTGACATTCTATTTATAATTTTGAATAGTCTTAAACCCAGAAATATGGTTTAAGTATGTCTACCCCAAGTCTTTCTAAAAAAGTATTCGGAACTTGATCGGATACCTTAAGGTCTGGTTAAGGGAATGGTGAATTTGCATTCTTCACCAATATAAAGCAGCCATTTTCCATGATGATGTAATGTATTTCGAAATGTATAAATATAATGCATTTATTTTCAAAAGTGAAAATAACAATTTATAGTGATATTCTTAGATAACTTCACAGAAATTAATAGAAATAATTTTTTTAAGAAAGAGTACATAAAATATTTTTTATGTAAATTTTACTCTTATTTAATAAATAAGCAAAAATGATATGCTTTTTTATGCGCAGATTAGTTATAGTTTGAAAATTCTTAAATTATAATATTTATTTTTCAATTAAATTATATTGCATAGATTAAATTAATATGGTTTTTAAAAAACACACCTCAATAAAGTATGGATAATATATATTTTTAACTTGATAATATTTTTCTCACGCGCTCCTTAATATACATTAATTTACCATTTTTTTAAAAAAAAATGTCTATATAGTAACTTCTCAATAAACCATGTTTATTTTTATTTAAAAAACCTTTATTAATCGAGGCATATTGAATTGTTTAAAATTCTGATTCAAAAATGAAGATTCGAAACAAGTTTGAAATTAGTTCCCTGAAGGTGATTATTTTTTAGAATTAAGGAGAACACCAAAAAAATTCAATCTGGTCTTTTAAAACCAAATTCAATATTTCAGAACAGATTTTTTTTTTACTGCAACTTTACCAACTTCAGCGAAAATAAATGACCGTCATTATTTCTGTCAAATCTTTAAAAACATTTACTAAATTTATACTTTCAACTATCAGTATTTATGTTCTTTTTAAAGAATGGTAATAAATACACCAATTGCAAATTATTCAGAGTAAGCGGCAGAGAAATTTTTTTTTCTTTTTTAATACGTCTTAACTGTGACCGCATATAGAAATTTCTCCTGATAAAAAATACACAAAATACAAGATTTTTAAACGTTGAGAACATTTCTTAATTTCTTTATTGTAATTTTATTATCGTTTGGCTTGTTATTTAAGTATATACTTAACAATTACACAATTTTCACTACAAATATGAAACGATGTTTACGAATCGGTGACTTGTATAAAAGGCAAACGAATCGGGGAATTTTGAATACCCATTTCAAACAGTTTCCTATCATTTCTGGTATTTTTTCGAAAAAAGTTTTCATTTACTCTCTTTACCAAAATGCTAAGATTTTTTACATTTTGATTATGATCGAATGACTTAAGTTTATTTTTAAACATTCCAAATCCGCTATAATTATATCTTTTTATTTTTCAGTGAAAAAGAAAAATATATGTTTATTTTAAAATGGTTCTACTGTCTTGGATCTTTTCTTTCAACATTATTTTTTAGACTTATTTGTGCATTATAAGATATGAATTTTAAAAATATTAGGAAATATGGTTTTTGTTTGTTTCAAAATTAGATGTAGAATAAAACAACAATAATTATTTTTGTAGAGATTAAATGAATAAATTACATCGGAATCCAGTGCGATGGTTTTCATTTTTTTAAAAAAAATAGGTTTTTGTAGTAATTTTTTGTGTGTGTGTCTACTTCTAATTGTCCTACTCAGAAGATTTTTTCTTTTTTTTTCCATATTAAGTATTTATCATGTTCTTATTTGATATTTTTTGTATTAAATGAGTTTTATTAAAAATAATTATAACATTTGGTTTAAGTTTTTATTTCTACTACAACAAAAAATGATGGCAAGAAAAGGTAATTTTTGACTTATTTAATTTTGGATTTGAAATACTTATGAATCGCTTTAGATATTTTTAGATATGAATCGCTTGAGATATTTTTAGGTTAATTTTATATTTCATCATGTAGTATTGTATGTACATGTTTATATTTCAGTTTTTCATTCTGTATTTGTAATATTTTCAAACCCATTCATTTTATGAAATTGAAAGATAAAAAAGTTCTATACATTTGATTCTATAACTGAGGTTTTGCCGAAAAATCTCTTAAAAACAGTCGCTCGTTTCAGAAAAATATTTCATTGTATTCATTTGTAATCTTATTTTGAAACCACAGATTCTATCTTTTGGAGTGTAATTTTGTGAATCAACATAAGAATCGAATTCAAGCAAATAAAAGTTTTTTCTTTTTGTAGAGACCCAGTTAGAGGATTAATTCTTAATCCCATTCTTCTGTTTTTTTTATAAATACTGTTTTATATTTGATTCAACTTTACAATTTATTCATTTATTTATTTCATTGAGAACAGGTTTTTATCTCATATTCATATAAGAAATTTCTTGTCATCATCATCAGTGTTCTACTACTTTATTGCTTTTGCTGGCATCAAGAAATTTATATTCATTTAATTTTTTTAAAAAAATACTAAAATAATTTTAAAATATTTTATTTGAAATCTTTCAGTAAATCAGATACTAATCATAATAATGATGGGAAGTCAAAATTGCATCATTAAAATTTTTATCGAATAAATTAATAAATGCAGGCACTATAAAATTGAATGAAACAAAAATTATACATTTTCTCTAGTTGAGCCACTATTTTCTTAACATGTTGAATTTCGTTAAAGTGAGAGAGATTTATATCAAGTTTCTGCTCTAAAATATGAGCTTTATTCTTTCTCAAGCTCTGAAGTATTGTCATATTTCAATTTTTTTGGCATTATTATAGAGAACTGCAACTGATTTGTAGTTTTGGTATTTGCCTGTTTAAGTATTATATCAGCTTATTGCAAAATTTGTGTCATTTCTTTTGCAGAAAAAAAAATAATTTTTAAATCCATTCATTGACGAATTTCCAATTCAGAAGAAAATCCTCAGAATTTTTTTTGTATGAAAAATCAGCCTCAAAGCTTTCTTAAGAAAACAATTAAGCATCCAAATTATATCCTATGCTCTATGGTTCTGAAACTGTAAAATTGTTTTCTTAAATAATTAATCTAGACGAATTGATCTAGTAGGTATTATATTAGTTTATTGTATGATTAGAGTTATTTCCCTGTCAGAAAAAGAACTATTTTTTATTTCATTCATTGTTGAATCTACATTTCAAAAGAAAATCTCCAAAAAAGGGAATTTCGGTCTGAAAATTTTTCAATAAAGATTTCTTAAAAATTTTTAACATCGAAATCCTGTTATACCTATACAGAAGGATATATAAGAAAACAAAATATATTTTATATTTAAATGTTCAATGTTTGCTAAAGTTTGTCTTTATTTTATATTTTGCCTTATACCTAATATTTTGTATCTAAAATTATTTCTATTATTTGTGTAATTAATAGTTTGGGCAATACAAATATTTAATTTCTAATATTTTCCTGTATTAAAAACAGTAATGTATTTCCCAATTTTAAAATCTATCCTTTTTAATATCTGCATTAAACATAGTGGTTGGTAGACATTTAATTACTTTAAATCAATATATTTTACATCGTAATTTAAACAAGTCTTAGTCCATTTTATTCTGGTCAATTTTGCGTTTTTATGATAGGAATGTTAGGTTAAAAATATATTTCGATAAAGGAAAATATTCAGATAAAATGTTTTGCAATATTAATGATGAATATATAATTTTTTTTTTTGTATCTTAATCTGCGATTTTGTAATTCTTATCAATCTCAGATAGTAAGATTTTTTAAAAAGAAATGTAGTGTTATATGTCGGCACGTTCTTTCAGCCATTTTTTAATACCAATTAAATAATCGTTTTCCATTGAAAAGGACAAAATACACAATCAATTTTCCTAGTCTAGCATACATTTGATAAGTTAATAGAAAAAAACAATCCATGAATTCGCCCTTTTTTTATATCCATGCAAGGATACATCTGCAGTCTAAACTGACGGAACTTTGAATTTTACTTTCTATTGTAACTTCTTAATCGTAGTGTCGGTGCATCAAACAACCATCGAATTAACGCTTCTTAGTTATATAAAATTAAGTTATTCAAAGATTCTATGATTCGACACACAAAACGCATATAATCCACTAACACTTGAAGTACTCTTGGCCTTAAAGCGAATCAGTAATTCAACATAATCTCGAAAGATCGAATCCAATAAAATAATGAAGATAGCAGATTATCTAAGGGATTTAAATTCAAACTGGACCCAGTCCATAAAACACACCACTCTATATTTTCTCATATCTTACACACTAAATAAGATCTTAATTAAAAGGCCACGCAATAGTTAAGATAATGAATTATCATGTGTTTCTGCGACAAGCAAATCAGAATGAGTATCTTTACATAAGCAAAAGATGATAATTTATTAAACATTTATATCCTAGTCAGAAAATTTATAATTTCATTATTCACTATAAAAAAATAATATTAAGTTTAAAATATTGAATTTAAATATAAAAATGGATCATTGGCAATATGAAAAAGAAAGATGCAAATTCAAACTTCTAGTTCGAAATATTTTAACATGCCAGTGTTTGGGGCTTGTCTTTGTTTGGCCTGATTGCATCACCGTTGCTTATATATTTTCATTATATTTTTTATGAAAACAAATTTACGAGAATTTTGTTAAAATATAATATTGCTATAACAAAGAATATTTGTCGAAGTGTTACAATAAATAAAGCTTCCTTTTAATTTTATATCATAATACTTCGAAATTGCAATAGCATTTGGGAAAACATAATATTGTTACGAAATTTTTTGCCGGGGTTCGTTTGGATAGTGGAAGTGATATGGTGTGTAAAACATTCAATCAGCAGACGGTAGTAGAAAATAAAAACAACGACGTTTATTTACACGAAGACACACAGGACAGCACAAAGCGACAACTATATACAGCACAGAAGACGATTACCTTCACCCGAGACGTGTAGCATACAACAACACACACAGCAGTATACAACCAGAATCTACTGCAGACAGTTGCGCACAGCTCAGTTCAGCACGAGCTTGACTCCATCGCTTACGACTCCTCCGCTCCGTCTTCAGACTTCTCCGACTCTCGAACTCCTACTGCCTTCTACCTTCGAACTCTGGCTTGACTTCTCTGGCAGCTGCAGCCCCCTTTTATAGGTCTCAGGAGGCGGGGCAAGAAGCCTCTCAACCAATCAGGAACGTTCCTACTGGACGGATCGGGAAAATTCTCGAAGTTTCGGGTATTATCTATTTTGGCGCCAAAGTCGCCAAGTCATCAAATGGTCGCCAAGTTTGTCGCCAAGCTCTGGGACCTTTGACGAGCCACCTGAAGTCATCTAGTACCGATGACTTTAAAACTTTCTTTCCGACGATGGAATTGCAGGTTTGTAACAATATATTTCACACTGTATAATACATAGTTATACCAAAATTAAGGACACTTTGATGTTTGAGGGTTCTGATATTAAAAATCTTTTTTAAAGAAATGCCATAAAATTATATATGATAGAAAATATAATTATTCAAAATATTGCTGGAATTAAATTTTATGCAGGAAATTTTATTACGACATAGGTTGTAAAAAAAAGTGACGCACATAGAGAGAGAAAAAAAAGGAACAGTGCAAGTTAATACTTAGTTGAGCAACTTTTAGCTTTGACTACGGCTTTACAACGCCTTATATGGAATGAACTAATTTTTCAAATCCATCATATGTTATAAAGTTAAACCAAAATTTAATTATTGCTTCGATTAACTAGGTTTTATTTGCCGGGTTGATACTCATGCACAAGTCTTTCAGCTCCACCCATAAATTTTCGATTGAGTTAAAATCTGAGCTATTTGGAGACCACTCCAGTAAAGGAAATGCGGTTACTTTGAAACCACATTTTGTAAACATTAAAGTAGTGAAAGTGTAGTAATCGTCAAAAAATTTGAATCTCCACGTTTTAGATCTCCATGAGTTAAAAAAAAATATTTGAAAAATGTCCGTCAGTCTATCTGTGACAAAAATATCTCAAAACCGATATGAGATATACTTTTGATATATATTGTCTTTACATTAAATTTACAGATTCTTATGGGATTTTGAGTAAAATATATTTAAAGGAATTTTGTCTGTCTGGCTGTTCGAATATAAGTTAAGATGTTAACTGTAAAAAAAAATACTATATAGATAAATTTTGGTTCGCAGATTTAATATCCATAGTGTATACTATCAGATTTTGAGCTAAATACAACTAAGAGTTGACTGTCTCTCGGGCTGTACCTTCAGAAATATTTTAAATACAATGATCTAAATAAATCAAATTTCTATTCAAATAAATCAAATTTTGGTATCAGATTTTGTGACTACCAAAGCAATTTTGTGTCAGAATGTTTTTCAAATGGTTGAAAAAAAACTTGTCTAAAATACAAATTCAATTTTTGGATACTATTAACTAATGCCAGGGATTAATTGCCAAATAACTCACCAAGGATGACTGAATAGATTCAGTAAAAATCCTGAATTCATGTGAAAGGTTAGCATTTCGTAACTGTTGTAAGTCAAGCCGTGTAAGAGTTTTGTAGCATGGTAATTTATTAAAGGATTGCGAGAAAATGTCTGGAAAACCACTTCTGCTGGTTTGTGATATGAGCCCGCATTAACTAATTCAAAACGCAATAACAAAATTAAATTTACGTTATCTATTACAAAAAAAGTGAAATAAAGATTAATAAATGACCAGAAATAATTCATAAATATATATTTTTTAGAAATTGTGCAATTTATTTGGAATGCTTTTAATAGAGATTTTAAGAATTAGCATAATAATTATAAAATTAAAATATATAATACCCCCACAAAAAAAGATATTGAGAAAAATGCAATTAACTAAATTACAATTCCACAACATGTTTCCGTCTATTGAAAAAGCAGGAAAGAAAATAACATCCCCCTAAAACTTTCCTAAAACAATTGTGCACTTATCGTCCTTCTGTTTATTACTCTAAAAACGACGAACGCCTTTATTACTCATCATTTTCTCGAAGTGCAGAACAAGCAGTCGATACACCTCGGCTCCCAGAAAGAAATCGAATCATTTTTATGATTTCTTGATAGCAAAGGAAAACACATCAACTAAATTGGTTCAGTGGATGTGTGGTCTATATTTACCCATCAAAATTCAAAAGGACAGGACATGGAAACAAATTGGAAAATAAATCAAACACTCTGTCACTGGATAAACAATGTGTCAAGATATTTATAATAAAGTTCTCCAAAATTGGAGTATACAAAAGAATTATTACAGATGTATATTCTCTTTTCAAAAGGGTGTACCAAAATTTAACGCAAGATTTGTATTTGCTATTCTTGCAGTAAAATGTTGGCAATCTTTTTAGAATTAACCATTTGACCGCTGATAGTTTAAGGTTAGTGAAAATGAAGCGTTCCACGATAGAATAACGTGTTAATGCAATATCTAAATTGTATAAAATACTTCTTTTTAGTTTTTTAATAATTTTTTTCTTTAAATTGTTATATTTTTATTGAGTTCTAAAGTACACAGGATAGGGTTATGCATGGAATAACACATAGGACAAGCACATGGCTTCCACAACATCGCTGGCACATAGTTACAATTCTGTCGAAATTTTCCATGACAATTTTGCATAAATGTGGCTGCATTTCGTTAACGCAGCTTTAAATTTTCTCCTTGAATGGACGTGTGCTTGTGAGCTTGTTGTGAACTTCTGCAATGTGGTCTTAATCACCGTGACAACCTGTAGGCGGGGATTATCTTGTAACTGAATGATGGCGTCCGTCAAAATTCCTGAGTATTTGGACTTGATGGTGAACTTCAATTTTTGCAAAGTTCCCAGGAGACTGCTGTGTCTTAATTTGTGGAGTCGCTCTTCAGAAAATCAATTAGCAGCGGGATTATGCAAAAAAAGGGAAAAGGTCATCCAGACTTTTTCGAAATTGCTTCACATGACTTTGCATTTTTTCCATGGGGGTAAATCAATGTGCTTCCATTGTTGACTCCAGCGCTTTCTCTCTGCTTCGAAATAATGACACCATGTTTCATTTCCCGAGATAATGTGCGATAGTAAGGATATTCTCCATCAAGATAATGCAATGATGTTGTCATTTTGTTCCATGTCATATATTCCGCTCATGTAGAGATTCAGTCATAATTTTTACTTTCAGACATTCTTTTCGCAGTCAGCACGTTGTTCTTTTTTCTCGACCTCCGTAGTGATGTCGGAAGCTAACAAGCCTCATTTTGAGCACGTCTAACATGCAAATGACACAGCGATGAATGTTCTCACTGTTCCTTCTTTATTCTCAATAGAGGTCGCTTATATATACACTAACCTCCTTCGTTACCAACTTCCACGACATGTTCTTTATGTAGTTTTATTTTAACTGCCTCTTATGCTATCTAAATCCATACTATATCTATATTTCTAAAAATGTTGTAGTACTATTTTATTTCTTTATTAAAATATTTGCACTTAATATTTGTTTAAATGTAATAAATATGCAATTAATGCATTTTATATGAAAAAATATCTGATAGGTTTTAATGAGAAACGTAGGAGCAATTATTTAATAGAACTTAACTTTTGACCTCGAAAATCATCCGCCGTTTAAAAACAATAGCTCTAAATACAGTTCAAGAAAATTCAAAATCCATCTTTTAATTCCCTCATTATAATCAATCAGAACGAAAATTATCATATATATGGAAATAAAAATTTGCTGATTTTTATTATCACATTTTGTTTGTTATTATGTAAAGTAAAATAATTATTTTCAAAAACATAATCAAAAAATGTAACTTTGGAAAAGCCATTGTTTAAGCATTTAATCGTGCTCTTTATATAAAATTCAATTTGATATATTTTTTTGTTACAATAAGCATAAACTCAAGTTAGTCATAAATCAAATGAGCAGGTTCAAACTGTATCAGGTTACAGCACAAAACAAATGAAAAAACGATCACAACTATCTTTAAATGCCAATATCTAACTTTTAAGCTCTGTCAAACTCCGCAAATATTTCTTTTAGAAATATATAACACTCTTACGAAATAAATAATCTGCTATAGTACAAGATTCGACGTCTGGTGATGGATAGCGGAATTCTGGGATATGGGTCACAGGTGCAAGCTATCCCATAATTCCCAATCACGCAAAGGTTGCAAGCCCTCGCTTTCAAGTTTAAGAGTAGTAATAGTTTTTTAACAAATTATTTTGGTATAATACTCAATGTGGTTAAGTTTTAAATTAAATGGAGAAAATTACATCTATTATTTATATTATTAAAAAATAAACTGAAGTGAAGAAAGTGTTGTCTTACTAATTCAAGCAAAAGGGAAAATACCTTATTGAAAATTTTAGATTTGGTCTGAAACAAAATTAATTTCAAATGCATTTTCCAATATATTCAAAACATCGAGTAAAATTTGCCTTGTAGTATTTCTTTCTTAGGACTATTGTATTAAGCATGTAATGTATGTTTTTATTAAAATAAATAAAGAAATGAGAATACCAACACATTTTTAGAAATTAGTTTATTTAAATGCAGATTCACTTTAAAAGTTAAAACACCTCTAAATTCCTGAAATCCTTGACGTAATTATGAGTATCAAACTTAAATATGCCCTTAAACGTTATTAAGAATCAACTAGCATCTCCTTTTCTTAATCTTGTACAACCCATCTTACTGTACACATTTTGAAGAGATAAATTTACTGATACACATTTGATCACAGAATTTGGCCTAAAATATTGCTTATCATTTATTATTTTTTATCAACCGGATTCATCATTTGTTTTTTCATTTTTAAAAAAATATTCTAAATAAAGCGAAATAAAACATTTCTATCAACAATACAGATGAATGTCTGTGTACGTGTATTTCGTGCTATATAGAATAGATCTTTAGATCTAAAGCTACTAAATTTGAAAAACATATACTCTAGAAAATGAAATGTGCCCCTATCACTGATTTAGTTTTTAAAATTTTTCTAAAATTATATTTAATCAAATATTATGCTAACTTTGGCTTTTTCTTTCATGAATTCTTTTTAATATATCATTAGACGATTTAGAATTTGAGTTACTTTATTAATATTGATACTTAACTACATGAAATAATCATTTACACATATCTTATACAAGATACTGCTTTCTAAATGTCAAATGACTTCGATTGAAAGCAATAAATA